>VZTY01014032.1:94718-136934 GCA_013400935.1 Turnix velox | reverse complement strand
CCCCCCCCCCCCCGCCCCCCCAACCCCCCCCGCCGCTTCTCTCACCGGCAGCTCGCGCCGCCGCCAAATGCCACCTCGGCAGCGCGCGCGCTGCCCGCGCGGCCGCCCCCGCCCCCTTCAACCAGCAGTCCGACGGGTTGGTGGGTGACCGTGGCGATGCCTGATGGCTGCTGGGCGTGAATACCGCGCTGTGCTCACCCGACTGCACTAGCAGATCCGCAGCACCTACACACGTCTACGCCAGCAGAGCTCCAACCTCTGGGGAGAAGGGCGCCCTGCAGGCTGCGACAGTCAGCCTCGATTGTGCGCAGGCGACCCCCGCAGTTGCCTCACAGTCGCCGGGTGAAGGACCCTCAGTCAGGGGTCCTGAAGCCCGATGCGGTTGTTACCGGGGAAACAGCGTCCCGCGCCGGCCGTTACCGAGGAAGGCGCTGGGGCGATGGCGGTCCGGCCTCGGTCCTTGTCGCGGCCCCAGTCCAATCCTCAGGGCAGCGGCGCCTCGGAAGAGATGGGAGACATGGGAGACTGCCACTTCAGGATGACGGAGAGCGAGGCGGAGCGAAAGGGGAGTGCTTCCGGCCACCTCAGCAGCTGTCTTCCGGTCCCGCTTTATCGTGATCGGCGTCTCGCTCTGCAGCCGCAGTCCCCGGGCCTGTCCGCCGCCGAGCAGGCTTCTCGTTGCGAGGAGCAGCAGCCGCAGAAAGAGGAGTGTGAGGAGCCACTCTCAGCCGCTACCATGCTCAACATGTTCCGCTCTATCCCCACGCAGATGGTAGGTAACGCCGCCGCCGGGCCGCGCCCTTGTCCCCTGCCACTGCTGGCGGGGGGTGGCGGCACCTGGACGCGAGCAGCTGCTGCGGGGCTCCCCGGTCATGGCCGTGTTTTGGTCTGAAAAGTCAAGATTGAAGGTACCACAGGGTGAAGGTACCGCACAGCTCTGCGGCACAATCTCCGCTGCTCTGGCTGCGCTCTGCGGCTTTTCCAGTAAACAAAATGTGCTCCTCAAAAGCCACGATTTCTAAAGTGATGCTAACACACGTGATATACGCACCGTAAATACTCTGCAGGGGGCTTGGGCCTTCTAATGTCCCTTCCAACCTGTGCTACGATTCTGTGTACTTTTTTTTTGTGGCCTCACGGCTTGTACGTGGTGCTGGAAGCTCCTTGCAGCTGTGTTCTGAACTTGCTTTGCTTGGCCTGGACAGAAGGTACCTACTTCCGTTTTTAGGAGGATGGGGGCGGGAGTGGAGGGGAAGTGCCAAGTGAACGGAGGGCTTAATTCCTTTATAGTACACACCCAGGTGTGGTAAGAAAAATCATACCAGGCTGGTGTGAACGTTGAACAAAAAAGCTGAGAACCTGTGGCCAGGCTGATTCCAGGCTCTCACCTCAGTATATTTAACCAGTATGTTTGTGTTTTGGGTAACTGACAAAAAAAAAATCTTTCCACAGGACTACAAAGGCCAAAAATTAGCAGAACAGATTTTTCAAGGAATCATTCTTGTCTCTGCAGTAAGTATACTAGAACTATGGATGAGATAATGTAAAGGCCTTTATTTTGTTCTTACAAGTAGATTTTTTCTGTTTGTTTGGCGCATGTGGGTCAATAAAAGCTTTAGACAAAATCAGAAGTGCTGTCGGGGACTGAGACTTTCCATCTTACCCTCTTCCAATACATTATTGGCCAGCACCCTTTAAACAAGGCTGGAAAGATCTATGAATTATGCTTTTGAAAAACGTGTCTTTTCCTACCTAACATTACTCCCCTCCTCCCTTCCCAACTTAATCACGGCATAGGAAATGTTTTTCTTTATTTAAAGGTTAATTTTTTTTTTAAATATATGTATGTTTTTGCAGATAATTGGTTTCATCTATGGATACATCACTGAACAGTTTGGCTGGACTGTCTGGATAGTTATGGCTGGATTTGCTTTATCATGTTTGGTAAGATTATTTTCTCAAACCAGAAAATATATCCACTACTTAACCTGAAATAATCATTACATTAAGAGGCTGTCAGCCCAAACATATGTTTGCAATTGAGGTTGTTAATACATATCTGTACCTTTTTTTATCTGTAAGAAGGGCTTCACAAGCCAGTAAGTGCTCAATGCTAGTAAGTTTAGAGAACACAGTAGTTTAAGACTGGTTCCCAATTATTCATTTCAGTTGTTCCTTTTAAGTCAACCTGACAGCACTGAAAACAAAGGACAGTATACAATGTAAACTAGATACATTGGCAGTATGAATTTCCTTAAGATTAATTGGTACAGTAGTTAAAGAATGAGATTTTCCTACCACAGCATCTTGATTTACACCTTCTGGCTTTGTTCCTTTTCCCTCAGCTCACTCTGCCTCCATGGCCCATGTATCGCCGCAATCCTCTTAAGTGGCTTCCTGTCCAGGACTCAGGAACAGAAGAAAAGAAGCAAGCCGAGAGAAAGCCAAAGAGACATGCTAAAAACTAAAATACATTGTTCTTCATGCAGTTACTTGTATTTTTTTAAAAATGTATTTCCACTGTGGAGATAAACCAAGCAGTCAGCTGTGAAGTATTACTAATGTCAAAGCAAATGAGGACAACAACTTTGTATACTACCACAAGTACACCAAGATCTGCAGAGAGTATGAAGACTCTCTAAATTTTGGCTGGGATTTCAAGGGCACTGTGAAAAGAAGGGGTGGGGGCATTAAATTTACAAGCTACTGGAGGTCACATTTCACTTGAGCATTCTCTTAGAAAGGAACCCAGCAAATCAAGTCTAGGTCAGCTGTTGCCAGAGCCTGAAAGATAATGTACAGCTGGACTTCTACTGAAACATTTGTGTGTGTAAAACAAACTGGCGTGTGTCAGGTTGTAACAAGTACTGTAAAACAGCACATACTCCTCAGTTCTCAAAAATTCTAAGAACTGGGAAGTGTTCCAGGACAGATTATAAAGAATGTCATCTTTTGATTATAATGCATGTTTGCTTGGGTAGAGAAAGTAACACCTTTGCGTAATACAACAGCTCTGTAAACCTTTTAACCTGGCTGTGTAGTATGTGAGAGGCATCAAGATCCACAAGTATTGCACTACTGTCATGTTCATCTCTCTCAGAAGTGGCATAATATTTCTAAGTCAGAGGCAAGATGAGAGACGGGCTGTGCATTTAAAATTTTATTTTACAAATTGAATTCCCTTATGAGTTCAACATCCTTTAAAAAGAACATGTGCTTTATCTGTAATGATGGTAAGTGACAACACCTGGGCATATGTCCCAACACAATCTTGATACAAAGAAAGGGAAAAGCTAAGATAGGTATTTCCCTGAGTGACCCTGGTGTTGGGCACTCTCATTCCTAAAAAGGAATTCGTATTTGTAAGGCAAAAGGATTTCTCCATCTGGGACCATGGTAACTGGCTGTGTTCCTTTCAAACATTTTCAGCTGTATTTTCTTCAGCTACGAATACTTTCTACCACCGTGGCAACTCCCTTAGCAATAAGACACAAAAGCAAAGGCTCTGCTTAAAAGCAGTTCATTCACTCCTTCAGCACTTGAACTTAGCAGTTTACAGACCCAGAGGGCTTCTGGTACTCCAAAAATTAGGAAAAACTTCTCTCTGCTAAATTTTCACAGCTATTTCATACAACAGCTCACAGCCTCTGCAGAGATTTCATTACTGTATTTAATATATGACCATATCGAAAATCTTTGTTGTCACAAATTCAAATCCAAATAATCTTTTTTGTATACAAAATTTGGAATCTGTCCCTCTTCACATCCATAAAGAACAACTCTTAAAAGTTTCATGAAGAGAATATGAACTAAACAATTTCTCTCCTGAGAAAGTAATAGCCTGTTCACATTTTAACATAAAAAATACTACTACAAACTATGATGTTTCTTGCAAGTTCAAGTCCTTACTCCTTCAGAGGAGGTCAGGGGATTAATGGGCTTTGTAATCTGCTCCCATCTATCAGAAGAGCTAGAAAGTGTCCTCTTCAGAAAAAGTTCTCCTCAGAACTTCACATTTTCTTCAAGGAATTTCAGATGGCGGACCTTGGCACCATAGCCTGCATACTTCTCTCCCATGTGCTCTCGCAACTGCAGCTATATAGAACATGCAAAAAGACCCCGTAAATTTTAATGACGGTGAGAAAAGCAGCAGTTACAAAAATATTAACCAAAAAACCGCAAAGCAATCAACTGAAATAATCACATGAAACTTGACTTCATAGATGGGAGGGGTGAAAACAAGAGAGTTCTATATCCCACACAAGTAAAAACAAACATAAACCAGAGCTTCAGAGGCAATACTTACCCATGCAGTGTCTTATTTTTAGCCATGTTGTGAGCTGGAGGTACTGCTCACTCACCTCTGCTTAGGAATAGACATTAAACCATTTCACTTCACACAAGGGGCATGAGCCAAGCAATGTGCAGGTCAAAAATTATGGGTCAAAAAGAAAGCATTACTAGAAAATCACTGAAGAGTAGTTATTCACATCCCTTGAACCTTCCACAAATTCAGGGACCATGGTACAATTCTGAAGCTCCTGTACTTTCTGAAGAATGGGTAGTTGAACGCAGTCTAAGTTCAGAATCAAGCTATTTAACATTATAAGTTACAGTATACAGTCCTTGCCTGCCACTGACTACAGAAACACTTTTGGAATCAAGGTCTGCATCACTATAGCAACACTCAAAAGAGGGAGCAAATATCTTGCTTGTTTATCTACATTTACAATAAAATCAAACAATTTTATTATGAAAGGCATTCACCTCTCTTTTCACTTCATCTTCTTCCTCCATGATGCTGTATGCCTTCTCAAGAAGTTTCACTCCCACTCCTTGCACCACATCAGATCTCAGGATTTCAACCATTCTCCTAATCTTGTCAGGAGCTGATAATATATTAAAAAGTACATAAATCAGTACAATGCAGTATTGTCAATTTTCACACTCTATGCAGTAGAGGAATATGGGACAACTATTTTAAGTATCACCACAGAATTCCAGCTGAACATTTGCATGAAACAACTGTTAAGTGTCTGGCTAGAACCATCAACCAACCATGGTGAGACAGAAACACTCCAGATGCTGGACAGTACAAAGTCATCTCAGACACACTATGCACAATGAGATCCTTGAAACTTCCATTTCAGTGGCTCCTGTATTACAAATATTTCCATGAAAAGCACTACTCCTTAATGCTACTCTACCCAAATTTTTTAATAATTCAATCACTTGTAAATCACTGTAAAACACTAATGGCATTATTTCTACCACATGCTTGCTTGTTTCAACAACCTCTGTACTTAAGCTGCTAAGGAGCGTAATTTTATAATGAGAGGCCTCCATTAGGAGCTGAACCAAAAACACAAGTTTGCTCTTTCAATCAGAGAAATCAACACTAATTCCATAGGATGCATCAGCTTCTAAAAATAATTATCTACTTAAACGAGTTTCATCTCAGAAATGCAGCAACCCTGTCATCCCAAATAGTATTAAGAAAATTGATGGGGAATCTCACTATACAATTCTTGAGAAAAATCCACAGAAAAAAAAGAAACAAAAACACACTGAAATCTGTACCTTCAACATTCCCTCACGCCTGTTTAGCACAAACTCCTTCAATGTATTTTACTTCATGTCTGCAGAATCAACTTGTCAAAGAAAAAATGTGTTCTCCCTTTACCTATCACCAGAGTAGTTGTTATTTAAAACAGTAAGCACAAGGTCTGAGACTTCAAAAACTTACCCTCTTGTGCCATAGTCATAGCAAGTATGTTTTTTTCCTGCTTTTTGGATGAAGGTATAAACCTGACCTTAAACATGAAAAGGTATTCAATTCTTGCACAGTATCCACAGAAAAATGTAGCTTTCCCATATTCTATGATGAGGGTGAACTTTGTACTTGCCCAAAACCCCTTTGTCTGTAAAGCTTTGTGTACAATTTCAGTTTTACCTATAATTCACGAAATCTTGAGGACATCAAATCACGTCAACAAAACCACATCACATCTCAAAACCACTAGCAGATTTTCTTTGGTTATAAGCAGTTGTCAACCATTCATTTAACACAATAACAAAGCAACAAACCTGAAGGAATCTCTTCAACTTTTAATACCTCTGACTCATCAGATGATTTTCCATGTAAAATCAAAGTGTCTCGATATTTTCTATGAAGTTTAAACTCTGGGGCTGGAGTTGAGGTCACACAGGATTCAGAGTTCTCCTTAGAATCCATTTTCAGTGTCTGTGTCATTAACTGCACCAAGTCATTCATTTCATTCACATTGCTTTTTCTAGTGGAGAAGAAGTAAGATGAAATTCAGTCACCATTCATGATGCAATTTCTATCTTGCATTCAGAGGATTTCCAGCATTTCAATGAGATTCACTAATTATCCCAAGTTAAAACTGGACCACAAGAAGTAATTTATCAATAGTAATACACAGGATTTCATTGAACAAAGGCTCCAAGCCCAATTTCCTTGCAACAGCTCACAATTCTATTGGCTGCTGCTACCTGTTCAGCTGCACCTGTGATAATGCAACAAGTAATATTTGTTTAAAGTTGCTTTTCCCAACAAAATCAGAAATAAATTCACCTCATTCAGGTACCGTCACTTTTGCTTTTATTGCATCCTAATAGCCTATGTCCTTAGATATTGCAAACTGCTTTGCTGGGAAGCTACAGCTGACAAAAAGCAGAGGTACACACATCCCAGGAAGTTCACCGGGGAAAGTTTATAGTCTCATAGGCATAAAAACTTATCTTTATATTATCTTTATGCATCACATTTCTTCAGTCACTCACTATGTAGAGATAAAGCATGAAAGCAATTCCATTTTTAATCACTTTTAATTCAAAGTCAAATAAAGCTGCGAAAACTCTTGAACAGTATTGAACAAAATACTTACTTCTCCTTGGAATCACCATCAGACTTATCTGTAGAGCTTGTGGAAGAGCTTAACTCATCATCTGATGGGCAATGGGTTACTCTCTTTCTCTAAGCAAAGAGGGAATAAATGACAGAAACTCTAATAGTCAAAAGTCAATGTGACATGTATTACTGCTTACACAGAAAAATACCACCCTATTTCAACAAGAATAAACAATGTAAACTTTCATTTTAAATTGCAAGCTAACATGAGACATGCCTTGTGAAATGCTTATTTAACAAGCATTACATCTCAGTCATGCATTTTTAACTATTATAAATGCCTCACGAAGTGCCCCTATTAAAAACAATTAAATCACAGATGTTCATAATGCAGTTGTCTAACAACAGATAAAGTCACTACCCTTAGCCCCTTTTTTACCAGGACATGAAGGTAGAAATTTATCATGACTGCAGATTAAGAAAAATAAATAATAGAAGTGCTCACATACCACTACCTGAGTAAAATTACATGTGCCAGGCTACAGGCAGTGTACTGTTAATAGAAATTCAAAGCTGACTGTTCATCTGTAACTAAAGATACAGTTTTTCAGATAAAGTTTTTCCCTTCCAAAATTGAACACAGCAACCTCAAGAGCTCATAACCATCACTACGAGACCACTAGTCTTCATCTCCAACAAGTGAAGTCAATATATAAAGTAAGTCAGAAATGTGAAACCAATTTAGTAAAGCAGAAAGGTGGATCAGACATCTGTTCTCTACACCTGGCCTTACAAAGCTGGCCTACAGAGAACTGTGCACTCATATTGACTGAGAGTTTCTTCCACACATAGGTTTTTTTAAAAAAACCAAGAGTTTTCTTCCCAAATTGTGCCTGCATTTAAATACTTCAAAAGCATATGACCCCAGTTTACCTGAGAAATACTGGGATCTGATGAGGACTGAGCAACATTAATGTGATTTTCTGTATGTGGTTTTGCTTCAACTACTGCACCATTTGACGTTCGTCTTGCTGGAATCACTGGAAGGATGACATTTTTACAATATTTACAACTTAGCTGCATGTACTTTGAATTAATTTCATGCTCATGCAAGAAGAAGTCTATCACCTTGCAGAAGACAGGCAGGTAGGAATTCTGCTAAGAGAAAACACTGAAGCTCCTATATGCAAGGTGTATATTCTGTGCTTCGTGTACATGTCAAAGACAAGTTGCCACTAAACACAACTGAACATAACTAAGAAGCAGAAAAATAGACACGTTAGCAGAAATTTTTATTTAAGTCAGATCTAGACCCTCAGAGTATCTTTCTGAAGATGATAGTGAGAAACACACATAAGCTGCAGTTTCTTCACAAAAAAGTTACCACCCTACTTACATGCAGAATGTTAACATGCAAACACAAAAATTACCAGAAGGAAACATCTCCTCCTGAGACTGTTTCAGCCTCCTTCGTTCTCTTGCTGACAAGGGCCGCTCCTTCAAAAGAAGTTAATTTGATATTAGTTAGCAATTGTCACCGTGGGTTTGGTTACCTGATCACCTACAAAGCAAGAAAACTTTTCCAACTGACATGGAAGTCAGATCTGTTAGATCTTCTGACCATATAACAGCTGTTTAGTTATTTACTGACAAACAAGAATCAACATTCTAAAAAAGGAGCTTCTTATCTCCCTGGATCAGCAAGAAAATTTCTCATCCCATACTGCGACCAGGTGCTTGACAAGAATTCAATTAGGCAGGAAGCCATTATACATTTCTTTAATCACTGTGCATACACTCAGAACAAATTGCTCAGGAGGAACAAGAGACAAAATGAACCAGACACAATACTCAGCACTAACCTTCCAAACAGCAACTTGGCTGGTTTTGGTGCCATTTATAGATAAAGGAGGTTCAGCAGGATGGCGCTCTGCACACCCCTGTGCTATCTTTGCATTCACATCAGAAGGAAAAGATAAAGGCTGAGGAGCAACTTCTCTGTCCTTGAAAGAGAAACGCAAAAGAATTTACACCTTTGCTACAAAATGTTAAAGTACTTTGCAATCTACAAGACATTCTGGCATGGTAAGGCTGGATGCTAGAGTTTTTGGATCCTACTGCAACCTTCTTACAACTCTCAACTTTATCCCTTTCTCTCTGCACCTCAACTTGAATCCACTTCCCTTCTCTCTGTCTCTACATCTTGTCCCCCTCCTCCCACACTATTTTTTAGCCAATGCTTTTGCAACAATTGTTTCCACCCTCAAACAACAAAAGAAAAATAGAATTTTGTTCTGAAAACTAATCACCCTCTTGTCTATCCTCAGATTGCCAGTGTCTTTCCCCAAAGAAATCTCTCTGCGCAGTGTGGAAACACTGACAGGAGCTCTCTCTGATGCACATGCCTCCAGATTGCATGCAGGGCAGCCATTACACATCTGTTCTAAAATACTATTAATCTCCTACCAGCTACAAGTCACCTTATCCACAACAGACAGGGAAAATACAGCTATATTTTATAGCCACAATGAGAAGTGCTCACAGAAATTGCTAGAAAAGATTGTAGCACAGCAAAAACAAAGCCCACAGCTTGCTTAACAGTTTCCTTTTTTAAAGGGTAAAAATGCAAAATTTTAAAAGCAAAAAGGAGAATTCTTTGACAAACTGTACCTTCACTGAACAGACTTCAGCTATCTCTCTCCTCTTCTGCCGTCGCTGCCGTGACAGAGAAGGTTCACTGACAGAATTATGAGGCTGCAAATGGGAGGAAACTTTTTCCTGAGCATCTCCTGAAGCTCCATGACAGACATCATCCTAATAATTAGAAGTATTTTTAAAACATGTAGACATGACACCTCCAGAATCACGCTTACATACTTTAAAAAGGCCACTTAACTATTTGGACAACATCCACCTTAATACACCACTACTACAATCACAATAAACTCTTACCTGGTCATAACTTAACTCTGTTTCAAAGCCTATTTAAATTTAAGCATAAATGCATTACCAGGTCAATTTGCTTTTGGTCTTTTGATATAGGATGTGGAAGTTTCAAAGTATCACCATGTTCCCCTATAGCATCAACAGAAGGCAGCTTAAATTCAGTATTTTCAACTTTAGAAGCTTGCTTTTCTCTTTGCTGCAGGTGATCTTCTGTAATTGATGGACTGCTGGATGTTACTTTAGAAATCCCTGGAACATTTAAATACTTTTCTTTATTGTTCTCGGGAATATGCTCCCCATCACACTTCTCACTTCTGTACTTCATCTTTTCAGATGGTAAGATACCAATATTCACTTCACTAATTGTAGCTATGGCATCTCCCAGGTCTATCAAATCATTATTTCTTGGTTTTCTTTCCAATTCAAAAGCTGGTTTTTCTGAGGGACAACATTTGGTAGCCTTATTTTTGATAACGGAATCATCTTCATTCTAGAGTTAAAAAGAAGACCAAAGAACAATTACCTTTTGGGTATTAGACACATATGAAAGAATACTCAAAGCACCAAATCTTGTGGTTTCAGCTGGGATACAGCAAACTTTCTTGCTAACAGTGCTTTGTTTTGGATCTGGGATGAGAAATAACATTGATAGCACAGTAGTGGGTTACTGTCATTGCTAAGCCATAGAGTTCTTTTTGCTCCTCAAACTGCCCTGACAGCAAGTAGAGTGGGAGGGCAAAAGAATGCTCAAGGCACTTATCATAAGAACTGAGTTTCTCTCTAGAAAGAGTAAGTGGGTTTTGGTTTGCTTGTTTTAAAAGAAAAAAAAAATCTCACCATTTTGTATTTCCTGCCTTGCTCAGAGGAGTGGTTTTGCAGTGTAACATGGGATTCATTCTTTACTGAGACAACAGGAGGAGGATCTTTAGGTTTAGAATTCACTGTTTTCTTATGACTTCTGTCTGCTTTCCTGGAAAGAAAATAGAAGTTGTTTGTTACATCACCAACAATAGGACCTTAAGATATTTCTTTAGATTGTTCTAAAAAAACCCCAAATCCACTCCACTAAATATACAGGCTCTTTTAACAGACTCATTTTCATCTCTATAAAAGGAGTTTAAAAACACAATTCAGACTCTGCCAGCAACGAACATTTATCATGTATAACACTAAGATCAGTTCTACCTGGAAGCAGGAAAAAAACTGACCAAGACTAACAAAGAAAAACAATTATATCAGTGACAATCAAAAGGAACCTGATATTACAACTCTCAGCTCATAAATGGCCTCAGAAAACCATATGGAAATACTTGTGCTTCCTGTCACTTCTTTGAAAATACTGGTGCTTTTTGTTTTCTTTTGGTTTTCTTTTTAACCTCTCCAAATAAGCAGTTCAACTCTGACCATTGCATGGTTTTGTTCTGCATTTACAGAAAAAAAAGTTTCATTTCTAATTCTCATCTATTTCTCAAAGACTCCAAAGAAACTAGTATGTTCATGTAATAACAAAAAAAAGGGAAAGCTGTGAAACAAAGACCACAGTGACAAGATTATTTTGCACAGAATCACTCAAATGAAAATATCTTACGCCTTCGTGGCCTCCAAAAACAAAGAGATCTGGTGTTTGATATATGGCTGCCGTAGTATGCTTCTCACACTTGGCCTTTCCTCAGGTTTTTTACTGAGCATAGTTCGTATTATTTCGACCAGCTGCGGGCTGTAATCCTTTGGCATGGGTGGCAGCTGTAAAAGGGAAGGGAATCTGACATTACCAAACATCTTAGTCAACAGGGACTACTGCTATTTATGTACAACAGTGATATTCACCCGTATACTTTGCATGGTCCATCTGCTGAAAGGTATCTAAGTGCTCAGCATCAAACAAAAGATAGAAATAAGTCTTTTGGTTAAGAACTGTTGTAACTTTTCATTAATTTCTGCAGTTAAAGTTCTGTGAGCAGGCTTAAAAATTCATATAAAATAAAGCCATGTGAGCTTCATTATACACCAAAGCAAGAGATACATGTGAATAAACCAGTCTTACCCAATAAGAAAATGGCATCACATGGATAGCGATTTAAGTTGTTGCATAATGCATCTACATACCCCAAGGAAACAAAGTCTTCTCAGAACTTTGAAAATTAATCAATATACCAGAAACTCTAATATCTACAAATTAGTAACTCCCTTGCCATGGCACATTAGTCTTAAAACATATATGGTAACAGATGTAACACGTAAATATTTTTAACTCCATGCAAAGTTCCTGACTGGAAAAATTCTAGGCAGAATATCCAAGCAGAGTCAAAAATAATTAAGAGTTTTTTACCTTCCCTTCAATAATTCGGTAAACCAGAGAGTTCATGTCTTTAGCATTGAAAGCATGTTTCAGTGTAGCCATTTCATAAACGCAGCAGCCTAATGCCCAAACATCTGACTGAAAAACGGAGAGAGAAAAAAAAAAGCATTGTTAACTTTTTAGTAACTATAGAAATTTTACCTCCAAACTAAGACACTTGCTTTGAGAGGATGTAATGATAGCTAACTAATTAAGACCAAACTCTATTTTGACTTTGGTCCATGCTTTTTTTAAATTTTGATCAACTTAATTGTTTTCTTCCAAATATCAACAGATTTTTCTGAAAAGAAGTGCAGAAAGTTGCTATCCACAGGGGCTTCTGCTTGTTTTCTTCTTCAGTACAACACTGGTTCTAACTGGAAAATGAAAATCTATTGATTTTTCATTGGGAAAACAGTTTCTCCTCAGGACTTGCTCATTATAAATAATTCATTTATAGCGTGTGTGGTTTGCAGTAAGAACTGAACAGGTAGACAGGAGTACATTTGGATTATTTTGGTTTATTTTAAATTTACCGCTTCTCTTTCTACTTAAAAATATCCTCCTTTTTAATGCTGCTGTTGTGTCTGATATAGACTTCTGAGCATAAAGCTCCTTGTCTGATAGATAATAAATTTGGAAAGTGCAGCTATCTATCAGAGTGCTATTTTGTTCACATTGTTGTGCTGTGATAGGTGTTACCATCCAGCTGAACACCTAGGTTGGGATAACTTATCACATACTGATTTCCCACCTGCTGCAGCAAGCACAGTTTCAGAAACAGAGGTCCCTGCAAATCTCTGTTTTTTTGTTTGGTCTTCGGGGACATTAAAGATGGGTTGGAAGCAATAGCTAAGACTGTAAAGTTCTCAGACAAAGCAAACTGTCTAATAAAGCAGAAATAACATTTGCATTAATATACTCTACCTTGTAGTTGTAGGGTTTATTACAAAAAAGTTCAGGGCTCATGTAGTACGGTGTGCCTATGAGGGTGCTGGCCATGTCATACTGGCTTTCCAACACTCTGGCTATTCCCAGGTCACCCACTTTGATTATGTTTGTTCGTGTCAGAAAAACATTCTGAGTTTTAAGATCTCTGTGCAGGATGTGCTTTTCATGTAAATACTGTGGGGAAAAAAACCCATATAGATAGACTTAAGTAACTCCTAATTCTATGCTGAAAAGTAAATTCACATTATACATGTCAAGGACAGAATATACAAACACAGAAAAGACACACTCATCACTACCAAAGTCAGGAGTGTCCCTGTTAAAGGCTGTAGTAGTGAATTAACACCAAGAATGATCCATATAGATAGGAACCCAAAACTTGGCACTGTGTGGCTGTAACAAGCCATCAGAAAAGACAGAATAAAGATGTTAAGACTCAGACTAACTAATTTTCTGCTGTCTCCGTTTCCTGACAATAATTTCTTAGTCTTAAGCATAAAATTTCAGCAGAAAACACAATGTGAGCTCTGTGTAAACTGGAAATTAGTCTTAAGATAAACAAGAACAGGTAGTACTGTGGACTTGGGTATGTCTGATCACAACAGGCAACTTCACGATAGAATTTTCTGTCCAATTTCTTATTTCTTTGTGTAAGCATTTCTATCTCGTCTTTACTACTATAACCCACTCTTTAACCTCCAAGTATTCAAGTTATATAGAGTGAGATAAGATTTTATAGAAATTATGAATTACTAGTCTAAATTTAGCATTAAAAATGTCAGCAAAAGCACAGAATACAACAAGGTTGTGAAACAATCTTTTTAAAAAAACAAGCCAATCAACTACAAAAATAAATAAAATCTTCCTACATTTGCAAATTTAAACTTTCAAATCACACAAACATTTCAGACTAGAACTACAAATACAGCCTACTGTGATACAGTGATGTAGACAAAAAATAGGATAGCAATATTTTACATTAAATAGTTAATACAATGACACGTGAACATTTTTAATCTACTAATAACCACAGTACTTAGATGCTAACTGGAATTCAAAGTCAACAGCTTAATTTTGGAACTTTTAAATGCAGAAAGAACCAAATTAAATTGAACACTGTGATTAATTGTGATATATGAAAGTGACAAAGCTATACTTTATTTCACCTGCAGCGCCATGGCAATTTGGACAAACCATTCAACCACCTGATTCTCAGGCAAAAGTTTGCCCTTTTGCTCTTTAAGCTTGTGGTACAGATCTCCTCCCTCGCAGAAGCCCATTACAATATACAACAGACCATCTTCCCCCTGCCAGGACTCTCTGTAGGTGACTATGTTGGGGTGCTTCAGCTGGGATAACAACTGTGCCTCTTGCTCTGCTGCTCTCCTCTCTCGGCTGGAAACATTTTTAAGGTTTAACTTCTTGATGACATACTAGAAAAGAAATCACAAGGTGTATCATGAGATGAAAGTAACTATGGAGAAACCGTAGGAAATTCCACAAACCTTAAGGAAATACATTATTTGAAATCACACACAAAATTGATGATCCATTGAGGTCCTTTCCAATCCCTGATTTCCTGTGATTCTGTGCAGATTTTTTTTTTGTAATCAGCTTTCCACAGAACCACAGTATGTGTGCACCTGATCCCTCTCTCACCTGTAAGCTTTTAAATCAAAACACCTTAAAAAAATGTTATTTACTCCACTTCAGTGTCTTTGGCAATTGCTTGGGGTGTCTGCTTCCCATGCTGGCCCTATTAGTTCCAGCACTTCTAATCAGTGCCAGGGAATACTGACCACCATATACTGAGGGTATTAATTAAACAGAAATAAACAAGACCACACTGCTGGATATCAGATAAGCTCAATTCTTACAACCTGTGACAAATCACAGCTCCCAAGACGAATAAAACCAACTACATCATCACTTAAGTTTAAAATAAAATGGAAATTCAGTAACTACTTGACAAGCCAAGTGAACATCACAGAAATCAAAAGCTTTACATTAGCACCTACCTTTATACCATGCACTAGGAGAATACAAAAAGAATGCATAAAGCAAAACTTTAAAGCAAGAATTGGTTATGCTTGTTATCCTAACGAGATTTTCGGAAGACTATTGCAATGCTCTTCTGCCTTATTTGATACCAAATAGTACATAAATTGAATTTACTGCTCCTTTGGTCAGATATTTGGAGCCACTTGACCTTCTCCACAAAAAGCCAGCATACAATTAACAGCAAATACACTTAAATAAAATACGCTTTCACTGAATGTCAAGCACTATGCCACAGGAAAAAAAAAAAATTTTTGAAACCATTCTGCTTACAGAAGAAATTTTATAAAAGTTGACAAAACTTCAAAACACATCAAATATTTAAGATAAAATCAGAACGATAAGGAACCAAGGCTCTTGCCAATGTTAATGGATAGCGGCACAACAAATAAGTGAAATCCAAGGACCTCTTTACTGTTGAAAGTGAACCCAATGGACTGTTTACTTTTAGGACAATGAGGTTAGCAATCCTCCCTTTGGAAACACTGGACTATGCACTGTGGTGACTGGCCTGAAGGGACCAAGTATCATGATCACTACTACTCAGTCCATAGGTTGTAGGGATTCACCTTCGGATTCCAGCCTCTTCCCTACCCTCATCCAGAAATGACACACCTCCAAATCACCTATGGGAACAAGTGCTTCTTCCATTATCTCTCGTCAAATCCCAGGTGTAAGGCTCACAAGCTCTGTATATGCTCTACAACCCCATTCCTTTGTCCTTTTGCAAAGGATAAGGGCAAAAGCAAGGGCTTATCTGGTATGCCCTTGGTCAGGCAAGGCAGACTATTTCAAATTTCCAACAAAGTAGCAAACAGCTGGTGCTTAACCTCTGGCATAACCAAAGCTCTGCCAGGTTCTGCTACAGCCGGTGCAGCAACCTAAAGCCCATCCTCCTCCAGCAGAGCAGATGCCAATGAAAGTCAACACCAGAAGCTGGATTTCCCATCCTTGTTATCTTTATCTCCACCACACCAACAGCACCCTTTTCTGCTTCTCTGCTTCTACTGGTGCGAAGAGTGGGCTGTATCTCTGTGTCACCCAGAAGACTAGCAAAGCAAGGCTTTGCTCCCCAGAACAAGGCATCACGTTCTAAGGACGAAAAAAAAACTCCAAAAAACAACCCGCTACACACCAGCAAGAAACAGTTTTACGAAACGGAAAAAAGGAAGATTTGTGTGGGGGTTTTGTGATTAAAATTAAGAAAAAAAGAAGACTTCTCCATACCCTTAATAAAAACCTTCAAAGACATGGAAGAAAGGAAGGAACACCCCCGGACAGACAAGCCCAACTCCCATGGGCTGCAGCCGCACCTCCCAACCAGCCCATAGCCCAGTGACAGCCCCAGACCAGGCCACACCATTCCCCTCGCTACCTGCTTGCCGTCCTGCCGGTGCCGCACCAGGCTCACCTCCCCGTAGCTGCCCTTTCCCACGGCTCGCAGAAAGCCGTAGCCGGCCAGGGGCATCCTCCCGCCTCACGGGCTCAATCAGTGCCCAGCGGCAGGGGCCCGCCCGCCCGGCAGCGAGGCCGCCGCTGCCATAGAGATCCTCGCGGCGCCCCGCTGCCATAGAGAGGAAAAGCAGGGCGGAGCGCCTCACATCTCTATGGTGCGAGCGCCTCGCGGCGCTAAGGCAGCCACTTTGGAAGCGGATCGGGTGGCCATGTGAAGAGTGGGCAAGCAGCTGGAGATTGGTGTCGGGGAGATTGTGGTGAGGCGTTTCCGCACGCGAAATAAAGCTGCCGTCTCCAAAACATTCCTTGGAGTGCTGATTCGTGTGCTGAGCCCCTGGAAAGGTGGGGACAAGGACCCTAGTCTCTGCCACATACCCCAGGACATAAGCTAGCATGAGAAGCTTGATAGAAGAGCCAACCTGTCAGCTTTGGACAGGGTAGAGAATTGGTTTGAAAAGCCCCAGGTTGGTTTTAAAAAGAGCTACTGGACCTATCCTTTGTCCTTCACACAGTGGCATTCATCAGATTGCAGGAAAAACTAAATACTCCAAATCATGTAAACCTGAATATTTTATCATCTCTGAGGTTTTAACTTACAGCCTCCATAGTCTGTGTTTCATGCAACTGGGGAGATGAAACCAGTTAGGAAGAGAGAATCCATGCTGTGTAGGTAACAACTAGGCCTCACAGCGGCAGGCTGGATGGGAATTGATTGTGCAAGGTTCAAGACCGTGGGAGGCTGGACCAGGGTTTCAGACCTGGAGATGAATAGAAAGCATGTAATCAGAAGTTTCTGAACTGGCCAGGACATGAATCATAGAATCATAGAATAGTTTGGGTTGGAAGGGACCTCAAAGATCATCGAGTTCCAACCCCCCTGCCATAGGCAGGGACACCTCCCACTAGACCAGGCTGCCCAGTGCCCCGTCCAGCCTAGTCCCGAACACCTCCAGAGATGGGGCATCCACAACCTCCCTGGGCAACCCGCTCCAGTATTCCACCCCCCTCACTGCAAAGAATTTCTTTCTTATGTCCAGTCTAAATCTAACCCCCTCCAATTTATATCCATTGTTTCCAGTCCTCCCATCCGATATTATGTTAAAAATTCCTTCCCCTGCCTTTCTGTAGGACCCCCTCAGGTACTGACAAGCTACTACGAGGTCCCCTCTGAGTCCTCTCTTCTCCAGACTGAACAACCCCAACTCCCTCAGCCTGTCCTCATAGGGCAGTTGCTCCAACCCTTTGATCATCTTCGTGGCCCTTCTCTGGACCCTCTCCAACAGCTCAATGTCCTTCCAGTGTTGAGGGCTCCAGAACTGGACGCAATACTCCAGGTGGGGTCTCACCAGTGCCGAGTAGAGGGGCAAAATAATAAACCTTGACTGTAACTATCCTAAAACTTCCTAAAAAAAAGTTGGTGTTTTACCCTTTTAATGTGTCAGAAAAATGTTTATATTTTTATGCAGGTCCTCTTGGATCCAAATTTTCCAGATAATGATACCTAAATTGGGTCCCCGAGTGATGCAAGGGGCTACAGGAGGTGTTTTTGGAAAGGGGTGTAAATGGGTTTAAAAGACTGCAAGCTCTGTTATGGCTGCAATAAATTTGAGCCAGGGACAGCCTTTAAAAAGAAGATACCAGAAAAATGATGGATTTTGTTTGGATAGGAGGTGATGGTGAGGAGAGTGAGGAGCAGAGAACAGTTTCAATTCTCTGTGCTGAAATGGCTGCTGAATTTCTGTTTGGAAGTATTACATAGAAGAAATATTGCTGAAAGTCTGTAAATTCAGTAGCAGTATTTTCTAACTGTATTTTGCAGATTATACAAATTGAAAATTCAGTGTTTGATTTTTCTGAAATGCCTAATGTTTAATCCCACTTTTTACATTGGGTTATTTATTAACATTCAGTAAACAAAGTATTATGTATTTATGTGTATCGTTTGGATTGGAATCTTACTTTTTTTCCAAAATGGAAACCCATCTGTTGCTGTGTATTTTTTTATTGATTCCTGCATTTTCATCATCAGACTTTTTGGTTACGCGTGTCAGAAACATCAAGGTAAGTAATACCATTTATGGGGCTCCTATTCATAGACTGACTTTCTGCCATTTGCCAGCATTTATCAGCAAGTTCCTACAGTGCCACCAGGAGCACTGTGTTCTCCGTTATCAGTGAAGACAAGATCAGACTTGGGACTGAGACTATCACCAATCAGCTTCAGTTTTGAATCAGCTCTGAAGAAGCTCCCCTGGCTCTGTCCTTACAAGTCATAGTCATAGTCTTAGTCATCTAGGTTGGAAGGGACCTTTCAGATCATCTAGTCGAACCATCAGTCCAACTCTTACAAGCCTCATACCTGGACAGGGACTCGAACCCCTGACCCTCAGATTAAGAGTGCGATGCTCTCCCAACTGAGCTATACGTCCATCTCTTTCTTCTGCATTCCCTGTAATCACCACAAAATGGTAAAATGTTTTTGTGGTCATATATTTAAGTGTGCAAAACAGTTGTTGCTGTGAGGGAATTGACTGTAAAAGCAATGCAGAATGTCAGTGAAAAGATGTCTCCAAGAAGTAGAAAGGAGAGATGCAACATGGCATCCAGGTCATTATGTCCACTATCCAAGTGACGTAGTGGGATTTTTGGGGAAAAATTTACATGTTAGCTTAAAATGAAGTATATCTCTTTTTCTCAAAGGAGCCAGAATCATAGAAACAAAGTTAAACCCAATAACCAGTGCTATTGAGCAGGCATTTCTTTATTGCTGCACTGAGCAACATGCAGGATAGCTCCTCAATATGTGCACACCCAGGTCCCAAAATTGTCAGTATTTGTCAGCAGATACATGTATATTCATGAAATTTTTACCTATGCTAATACAGGTTCTCGCTTCATATGCTAATTTGAATCTGCCCTCTTGCCCAGTCTCACTTAGTCCTGAAGAAATGGGTCGGTGGTCGTTTTGTGGTTGTACCACCGTCTTGTGTTGAAGCACATAGTCTTCCTCAGGGTTCAACTTTTTACCTTTGGGTGATTCTGCTGACACTTCAAGTTTCTGTGGTTCATAATTAGGGAGTGCAACTGCAGCACCTTGTTATCTCATTTTGCAGCTAAGCCTCTGCATTCTCTTCTGTCTTACCTTGTTAAAAAGTTAGCGAATCCTAACCAGGGCATCCCAACCAAGCTGCACTCCAAAGTTTTCATTTTCTCCCCCAACACCATTCAGGCCATGGATTTAGACTGGATCTTTGACTGAGGCAGTGCTTCCTGACATTCTGACTGGTTTTCTTTAAGTTTCTGGCCACTACTCAATTCAGCAAATTGTTTTTCTCTCTCGGTAGTTGGTATGAGAAGTTACAGAGGGGCAATCTCTTTTGTGAGCATTGTAGGTTAGTGGGTAGAACAGGACACATCAATTTTCAGTTCGTTTCTGTTGATCAGATTATGGCCTTCGGACTTTTTCTTTTAAAATCAGGGTAGTAACAACTCTAACTTTTTAAAATCAGCTCCAGATTTATTGATGCAAATTGGAGGTGTTATGGATCATTTAACCATTATGTAGGCCAAATGTAAGTCAGATTTTCCCTTCTGATTACCATAACAACAGAGGTTCTATATATGTCCTGTGATGCTGAAGCCTTTCTAAATGGAAAGTGGCTAAAGCTCAGTGCACTGATTCATCTGCTCATGATAAGTGTTACAGAAAATATGGTTGATTTTCCTAGTTTTGTGAATTCCATTATGCAAATATAACTTGATTGAAATGGAGGAGATTGCTGTGTGGTGTGAAATTCTCAGTCCTTATCCCTGACTTAGCTCCTTTGAGCGAGAGGTAGCTGGTGAACAGTAATGAGGCATTGCTGTATGATGACTTTATGTCTGGCTGGTGACCTTCAAGACATCAAAGTCGATTTTAAAGCTACAGTCAGGTAAACAATATTGGCAGATGCCATTCTGCTGAAAATTGAACAAATATCCAAATCAAAGATCCCTACATATCCTTGTAAACCTTGTTCCTATTCATGCAGCCACTAAGGGTAGGAAATTTTTTTCACAAATAAAAACTATCCCTAGAACTACATATTCAAAGCACAGGTAGTGATGATATATGACTTAGAACGTCATGAAATATCTTCCAAAGTAAATAAAGAGTAACCCTTTGTGTATCATTTTCCAGCCTGTAAAACTCCTAACTGTGACATGTAGCAAAAATCATAAATGTACCTGAGATGTATATCTGGTGTGTTATTATATTGCATCTTTGCCCCTCTATTTGGTGGAGCAGGTAAACACTCTTGCACAAAAGGTGATTCACAAGGCTCTTAGAGCCAAAAGAGATAAGGTATTTGCTTCCTAGCTTACGGGAATTGAGTTACACAAGCTGTTATTTTATCGTGATTCATTATGTTTGAAACCTGTTCTCTCTTCCAGAACAAAGCACGTGGTGTTATTGTAGAACTTCTGATGTTTGCACATACTCTGGGAGTAAATATACCAAAAAAATCCTCAAAAGCTTTTTTTTATCCCCTCCAATCAGCCTTTCATAGTGCCCACCTCTCTGGGAGCCTGCTAAATTATCATTTTGCTGATATGTGTGGTCTGAAACAGTAAAAAATGCAGGAGTATGTGTGAAAAAGTGTAAGGATGGGTCTGCGGGGTGGTTTGAATATAGGTGACTGGAAAAAAACACATGCAAACTGGTTTTTTATGCTTTTATACAAACCCCTTTTTGCTTCCAAAGGAGAACTAGTTTTAAAAGACCAAATATATACATACCATAGGACCCACAGCCAGCCTCTACTCAAGGAAACCTCATTGAGCAGATTTTAGTGTGTTCTTTAGTCTCTATGAAATTCAAATGTAAATGGCTCTGAGCATTCAAGCCTCTATTTCTCACTCTCCTCTCATCTCTTAGGAAGTCAGTTATTTTTCAGCTGAAAGAGGATACCTTCTTGTGTCATGAGTGAAATACAAAATCAACAACATTCGAAGTCCAATGTATCTTTCAAACCTACAGTATTTGCAATGCACTAATATCATATGAAAATTAAAAGTTTCACCAAAACTGGGAATGCTTTGAGACTGATTCCTGCCTTCCTCAGGTGCCTTACTTGCTCTTCCCTTGCATTTATTTCAGTTTATTAATCAGGACTTTCCTCAAGCCTTTGTGCTCCCATAAAATTTTTTTTGAGTTGGTAGCAGAAGATAACTAATACTGCTAAGTGGTTTATTTCTTTCCTACCTGAGTCATGACTTTTTTCCTTGTTTTTTTTTCTCTTTGCAGAAACGAAATGCTGATAATGACTTGGTGAGTAAGGCTTGACTTTGTTCGCACCACTGAGAAAAACTGATAGTGACAAGAATGTTTTTGCTGTGCTTACAATGTGTTTCTGTGAGTCCAGTCTGAGCAAATGGATATTTCTGTGCATAAATTATGTAGCCCAGAGGTGCTTGATTTAGGCAGTAGGACTAACTAGCTCTTCCAAGTCTGATGGAAACTCCTGAACAAGAAAAGATAATGAACAAATTTTTTTTAACCTCATGGTATTTGAAAAAAAACCCAAAGCTGTTTGAAGTCACTTCTGCATCTCTAACAGACATCCATCCTGTGTTTGGTTTATTTTTATTTTATGATGTAAGGCGAGACCTCTTCCGTGATACTGATTCCACATGGCACTTGGACTCCATTTCAGCAATGCTTAAATGCTTTGATGGTTGAGGGACTTTCTTAATTAACCATCCAGAGATCAAGTCAACCATTAAAACTCCAAGACTCTTTCCAATACTGGTTTTGCTGCAAGGAGCAGAGCTTGTTGTTATGGAGTTGTCTAAGGAGTTGCATCTGTTGTTACCTCTGCCATCATTATTTCCAGCAGCCTTATAGTTGAGTATTCAAAGAGAACAAGTATTGCCTTACCCATTTCTGTATTTAAAGAAGGATGAGCTCTAGTTGTAAGGAAGTTGAGAATAATGTAAAGTGGAATTTGAGCCATCAGGAATTCTTTAGGTTTATTTTTAATCAAGATAACTACTTATAGCCCTGCTCTAGGAGTCATTCACTCAGCTGGTAGTAACAATGAGGCATCGGTGAGTTGTGCTCTTTGACTAATCACAAACAAAAGTCTCCTCAGTCTCAGTAGAGAAAAACACAGATTTTTACAGTGTCAGTATCTCTGCTGTGCTAGTAGTATTTTGTTAAAGAGGCTGTAGTTGTAATTCATGGAACAGCACCATGATGGCAGTGTGATAGGTATTACAGGAAACACAGCTGTGCTCCAGTCCTTATAATTTGGTCTTTCCTGTTTTGCTTTGTAGTGATAGAATATTCTCCTGTGATTTCTTTTTGAAAAGATTATGACCAGTTAACATAGATGTAAGTGTAACAGCCATCTCTTTTTTCGTTTTCCAATCTACAGATTGTCAATGGGATAGAAATCTACAGCATGAAAATTGATAGTAAAATAACTTCCCGATTTGCCCACAATGTCATCACTAGTCGAGCTGTTAATCGTGGAAATGTGCACAAAGAAGTCTTCTTTGATGTTGAACTCCCTAAGACAGCCTTCATTACCAACTTGAGCATGTGTGTAAATCTTAACAGTACTGTTAAGACTAAAACCTGTGCAATTGCTACTGGGAGAAACCGAACCCAAATATTCATTTTGTCTTTTCCATTTGACAGATTTTTTTTTAATCATATTTGAATTAAAGGCAGGAAAGAGAATTATACCTTTACATTTTTACCTTTAGTTGCAATAATACACAATTTTCTTACCATTATAAGGTTCAATTCAGTTTAAGCAAATCTCTCTGCTAGGCACACTATGTCCATTTTCTTTTCAGTGAGAAGAAAGAGTAGCTTTTACAGCACAGCTGCAATGCTAGAACTTTTACTTCAGGTTAAGATATGTCACCTATGAGAAATAACTGTTTTATTGTGTAAGAAGCCTAAAGGTAAAATGTTCAGCTACAGACACCTACATTGGACAGATAAGTCTCATCCAGAGAGTTGTTTTGCCATGAAAAGAGATGGAAGAGTTGGTCAAGCTAAAGTGTAGTAGTTTGGCAGTAGTAGGTATTATTGCTGTCACCCAGTTTTCATTTGTTCATTTTCAAAGTAAAAAATGGTTGAGAATCTCTAAGATACTAAGCACAAAGCTCTTCATTCCATCAAAATTCACCATGAAGACTAAATTCAGTGCAAGCGTTCAAATCTTTGCAATATTGGATTCCTTAAAGTGCTTTTTAGCAAACCAATCAATAAACTGAGAATTGCCTGTAGTAAGTTTTCAGCAAATCATTCAGCTAAACCTTGGCTTTTTCGTTTGCAGGACAATTGATGGTGTCACTTATCCTGGAACTATAAAGGAAAAAGAAGTTGCAAAAAAGCAATATGAGAAAGCTGTTTCAAAGGGACAGACTGCAGGTCTTGTCAAGTAAGAATGAGGTCTTGTGTGGCTTCCATACCATTATCCCATACCAAATTGTGATGTTGGAAAGACTTTGTTCTGGCATATTTCTAAAGTGTCTGGTTTTGGGTTTGTTCTTTTGTTTCTGGAACAAAACTCAACAATTATGTTAGAGTTATTGTAATGTAAACTATAAAAAAAAATACAACTTCTGAATTATGCAGGCAGTACCTGCAATTATAGAAAGACTGTTTCTGCAGCTTTGACTGACTTTGTATGACCGGTTTCTGGGATTATTCTTAGTGGGAAACTTGAACAAAGTCTATAGTTTGAGTATGATTTTAGCAATAGATCAAAAATCCTATGTTTATTTTACACCTTTTTGAAAATCATACTCCAGTGGTCCAAATGATAAATACTGGAGAAGCAGATAAAGGTGGTTTTTTTTGTTTTTTTACACTCTCTTAAATACAGAGCTTCAGGAAGAAAAACAGAAAAATTCACCGTCTCAGTTAACATTGAAGCAGCCAGTAAAGTCAGTTTTGAACTCACATATGAGGAATTGCTGAAGCGACAGTTTGGAAAATATGAGATGTTCATGAAAGTAAAGCCAAAGCAGCTTGTCAAAGATTTTGAGGTAAATGGCTAACTGTAACAAATTAGACAGTAACTTAAGAGTTGATGAAATTTGATGCATCTGTTGCAAGTGGAGTATTGTGGTCTTTTCCATTGTCACAGGTGAGCTAAAGGCCTGTGAAGCGTTTCTAACAAATCAGGTGGGGAGTCAAACGATAGGCTCTAGTCCAGGTTAAGCCTGAAAAATTGTCTCAGCTACTAAACCTCCAAAAGAAATTATGTGTGGAGACCTGAAGAAAGCCATTACAACATCTTGGGCTTAAATAGGAAATTAACAGCCTTTATAGCATAAGCTACACACCACCTTTCTCATATCATACTGAAACTACATAATTTTAAATTGCAGAGATAAATACATCATATTCTAGAATACTACATCTTTTGTGAGTCAGGACTTGTCTTTAATGACTCCTATCTACCTTGCTGAATCCCAACTCTAAGGTTTTTTCTCCTTTGTATGCCCAGAAAATCCTGTGTAGATGTCATAACAAAACCAGAGCAGCTTTACTATGAAAGAATGCAGACTGAAATACAGGTTGAAGTTGGGCACAGCTCACAGCTAATGGTTGGGCTATGTTTTGCAAGAACTTGAGTATTTATTGGCATTTTACAAAATTCCACTGTCTAGTTTTCAAACAAGTAATTTTTCCATAAGGATTTCTTTGTTTACAGCTTTTTTTTAAACTTGATATGTTGTCAGAAGTTGATATATATTGATACCACTGTCTGATATAAATTGTATATGTTGGTATAAGTTGATATATTGTGAGGTTATCAATGATAATGAATTTTCAATTATTATTTCAGATTGAAGTAAATATCTTTGAGCCCCAAGGAATCAGTGAGCTGGAAGCAGAAGGAACATTCATAACTAATGAGCTACAAAATGTTGTTAAAAAAGCCTTTTCAGATAAAAAGGTACAATGACTCCTGCATTCATAACTTATTGATACAATACTGAAATAATAGTGACAGTGCAAAAAATGCTTAGTAGCTCACAATAAGAGGGAGAAAATAGAGAAAATGTAGAAAAGGACTGTCTGTGCAAATGAGTTCAGAATTCAAGTTGAAAGTGACCTCCAGGCAGTTCAGAAGCCACATAGCTCTTAGCATTGTTCTGTACCCGGAGAAGTAGACATTGTCCCACAGCACTGGTTGGAAACCTGGCTACCAATAGGACTATTTCTTACAGAAGATCTGAGTCAGTAGAAGGTGGTGTTCTCATTTATGGAGGTGGTAGAATTGTGAAGAAATAAACTGTCCAACAGTCAGAGTGGAGAGCTGAACCAAGGAAGACGGGCAATGAAACATATGAACAATAGCAGCATTCACATATCAGTTATCTACAAGTATGTAAAAACATAAATACAAGCTAATACCTAAACTAATAAAACAGGTTATTATCATATCTTTGAACATAAACATTACTAGTTTTTCAACAATGCAAACTTTTTGTGTTCTGTAGAAAGTTTCCAGTTATTGAGGTTCAGATCTAACGAATGCATTGGTTTCAGGGCCACATCTCTTTCAAGCCAACTCTAGATCAGCAGCGGACCTGTGCAAATTGCTCCCAGTCTGTCCTGGATGGGGATTTTACTGTAAGATACGATGTGAAGAGAACAACTCCAGATAATTTGCAGGTAAATCTGGCAGCTGGAAATTTTGAACTGTTGCATAGTAAAGGTCAGGAAGAGCTGTAACCTAGCAAACAGTGACCTGACTGTATGTAACAACATTGGGTCTTTGCCAGCCACCAGCCCATTCCCCACAGTACTTGCACAAGGCAGACAAAGAAATGAGACTCCATGTCACCTGGCAGGTCTGTGGTGATGAGGCATCCCAAGGTTGAGGTGGGAAGCACATCTGCAAGATGGGATCCAAACCAGTAGAGTGTGTGGAACAGGTCTGAGTTGGTGGTGATACACTGGAAGAGGTTGTCCAGAAAGGTTATGGATGCCCCCTCCCTGGAGGTGTTTAAGGCCAGGCTGGATGAGGCATTGAGCTGCCTGGTCTAGTGGGAGGTGTCTCTGCCCATGGCAGGGGGTGGTTGGAACTAGACAATCTTAAAGGTCCCTTCCAACCTGAACCATTCTGTGATTCTGTGTCACAGCTCAAGACAGACATTCTTACAGCATAGCTCAGGCATGGACTAAAGGGCTGGCTTACACTTGATGATGCTCCTTGGCCCATGGTGATACTGGTCAGGCCTGTTAAAGCCAATTAGGCCATTCTCAAGCTAGACACTTAATTAATTTCTTCTTTATCTCTTCTTTATAATATGCAGAACTTTTGGGGGAGTTTTTGGTTTGATTTGCTGGGGGTTTTTTTTACATTTTATTTTTCAGATTGTCAATGGCTACTTTGTGCACTTCTTTGCACCAACAAATCTTCCAAAGTTGCCCAAGAATGTTGTTTTTGTAATAGATATTAGTGGTTCAATGTCTGGAAGAGAAATACAGCAGGTAAGTTACTACATTACTGTGAATTCCTAATGGAAAAGCGTGTTGGAATGAAAGGACATGGAGGTTTATGGTGTATATGTGCTGCTTAAGCTTTACCAAATGTTTTTATGCTGTGACCTCTCTAATGCTCCATGCCATAAGTTCTAGTTTGAAGTGCTACTGTAGAGCAAAAGTCCATACATTTGGACAGTATTTATTTTGCTTATTTATAAAAGTTAGTAGTTCAAAACTCTCAGTGTCAACATTTCCAGAGAGCTCTGTCACACACACTGGACAGTTCCAAAACTAAAATACACATACACTATTGTGTGCATGATCTATATTGTTCATTCTACCTCTTCTGGGAAGTGTCAGCTTTTCTCATAGTGAGGACTCTTCAATCTAAGCTAATGCTCAGAATTTTCAGGTTTTGGTGCTGCAACAAAATATCCATGCTTCTCCACCAACCCGTAGCTTACATTTCCCATCACTCCCCATTTGCCATGCCAGCTCATCACAGTGTAAGCAGTGATCTGTGATGTGAGACCTGATTTTCCTCTCAACTATAAAGATTTACCAGACGTAATTGCAACTGGCTGACTTCACTGGAGTTACTCTGGAACAGGGACTTGCAAAGACAGAACAAGCTCAGAATTTTTGCATAGCATGGCATGTCAAAGTTTAGAAATACCCAAAAGCCGAAAGATTAATCATATAAAATCTGTAAGCACCTATTTTGTTCAATGTTGAACCATGCATTTATGTCTCTGTCTTATAGACAAGAGAAGCACTTCTAAAAATCTTAGAGGATATTGAAGAAGATGACTTCTTCAATTTCATACTGTTTGGTACTGAAGTACACACCTGGAAAGATACATTGACCAAGGCCACTCCTGAAAATTTGGATGAAGCAAGGAAGTTTGTTCAAGGCATTGACACTAAAGGGGGTAAGTACGTTACCAGGCTTGCCAGTAGGCCATTAAATTCAATCTGTGTATGCAATGCTACAGCTTTTTATTTTATTACTAATGAGACATTTCCAAAGTCAAACATCCCCCTGCTTGCAGACCAAATCTTTTGTTTTCGTACTGTAATGAGGTCTCACCAGATAGCAGTGAAGAATTTGTCTGTATTTTGACTGCTTGCTGAAACCAAATTTCTGTATCTACCTTGCAGCGACGAATTTATATGGTGGTATAATGAGGGGAATTGATATGCTGAATGCTGCTTATGAGAGAAACTTTGTGCCCAAGAGAAGCGCTTCTATAATTATCATGTTAACAGATGGCCAACCAAACGTAGGTAAGTTTGTGTCAGATAGAATAATAGAATGAATTAACTAACAAAAATTGCTCAGTTAAAAGTGGTCTCCATCTTTGACTTCTGGATGTTTTCATGATTTAAATGTTAGCATTTCAGCATTATGCTATTAAAACACATTTTATTGCGAATGCCTCCTAAAGGATCCGAACATGATTAACCACATTTCATTTTGTGGTAATTCTATCTATTTATAAAGAAAATTCTATCATCTGATTTGATGCAGGCATATCAAACACTCAAGAAATTCAAGAACATGTTAAAAAAGCAATAGAAGGAAAATATCCCTTATACAATCTTGGGTTCGGGTATGGTGTTGACTACAGCTTTTTGGAGAAGATGGCTCTGGAGAACAAAGGAGTGGCCCGTCGGATTTATCCTGACTCTGATTCAGCTTTACAGCTTCAGGTACAGAATCACCACTTAAATTAGATGAGGTACATTTTTAATTCAGACGAATATAGAGACCGAATATTGAAATGTTACTTCTAAATTAAACTTTCAGCTTTCATTACTAAAATTGCTGGATGTTTCTGTGAATTAAAGGAACTATGACAGTTAAAATATTTTCCTTTTTTTTTCTTTTCCTGTCCTGTAGGGGTTTTATGATGAGGTGTCAAATCCCATGCTCACTGATGTGGAGTTAAACTACCCAGAAAATGAAATTATCGACCTCACTACAAATAGGTTTAAGCATTTCCATGATGGGTCTGAGATTGTGGTGGCCGGGCGCTTTGTAGACAACAACCAAAACAGTTTGACTGTGGATGTGAGAGGTGAAGGTGTAAGTACAGATTTCTTTGATAAGTCTTTGATAAGGCTGTTCAAAGTACCTTTCTTTGATAAGGTACTTAAGGTACACAAAATGCTCAAAGCTGGCAAACGTTAAAGTATTTACTGGCACTTATTTACCTCAGTGACAGAATTTGTTACTCTGTATGTAAGAAACTAAATGCATCAAACTCACTGCTTTTAAAACTGCAAGTTGCTTTCCTATCTCAGTCAGGGGTACTAAGGTCAGTCTGAAACAACTTTGTGCAGTGTGACTGGATTAGCTGTGCTAACAGATTTTTTTTTTTTAGTTTAGTTTAGTATCCACGTACCATAACTGGTTCTTGCAGGAGACCAGTGTTCAGTGTTCACAGTTACTAGTCTTCAATGGGTGAAGAAAACTAATGAATAAGATCAGGTCCCTTTCAACCCAAACCATTCTATGATGAACCAGCTGAATATTTATGATGCCTCCTCTAAAAATAGAGGCCTACTTCTAATACAATTAGGGTTTGAAACCTGCATGATGCCCTATGATGTACACTACTAACCTTCACAGATGCAACAGAACAAAGATCCTGATAGACTTCTTTCTGGGGAAATGTTGAGTAGGACCTGTCTTTTTTTGAGTTTAATAAGACTTACAGATATAAGGTCTCAAGTCTGGGAGGTTCTGGAATTCCCTGGCTACCTATGATATGGAGTAATTCCCATATTCCTAACAGGCAAATGATGCCCTGTCATATACTACACAACAAGACGCTGAGCAATCAGCAAAAGATTTCCAAGAACAAGAATACATATTTGGAGAGTACATTGAAAGGCTCTGGGCTTATCTCACCATTGAGCAACTCCTGGAAAAACGGTAATTAAATCTGGAATAACATCTTTGCTATGAGCCCACTAAGCCATCTGACCGGTATGATTTCTACAATGTGAAGCTAGAATTCACATCACACTGGGGTGTCAGTGGGAAAGCAGTAAGGAAGATCCCCTCCCTCTCCCATTTTCATCCTGAAACTCAGCATTTGTGTTTCAGATTGCAAATATAAAACACAGTTTTGCCTTTTTCTTGTACAGCTGTGGAATAAGAAGTGCACTTAGACTGTAGCACATAGTCCTTATTGATAAGCTCGTTGCAGAGAAACTATTTCACTCAAAACAAAAATATTTAATCCAGAGTTCAGTGAGTAATTCAGCAATTTATGCTGGGTGTCTCCATCTGTACTCAGTATGGCAGCTACAGGAGAAGAAAAGGAGAATCTTACAGCTGAAGCCCTGGCTCTCTCATTAAAATACAAGTTTGTAACCCCACTGACGTCCATGGTGGTGACAAAGCCAGAAGACAATGACGATCGAGAGGGGATTGCCGATAAACCCATTGAAGGTAAAGACATTTTCACAATTTTACTGTATCTGAGAAGTGTTCCTTTGATGTTCCCCTAAAGAAAGGCTTTTGTGAGGGCAGCTATAAACATGTAGCTGAATAATCTACTTTCCAAACTTTGTGTATGGTTTATGCAAAATTACTTTTCTGTTGTAAAGCTCATTTCCATCAAACTGTCCCTCATTACTAAATCATACCGGCAAAATACTATAAATCAAAAATAAATGTATTTTGAAACAAATATCTAGACTGTTACATCAAAAAAATCTCCTGAAACAAAGCCTGAGAGGCACTTCTAATCTAGTAAGACAGCTCTATTCACATCACTTTCTCCTTTATTTTTGTACATATTTCAGCTTAGGAGTAGATATAGTAACATGAAAGTGTAAAATTTTTATGAAGTCTTCCTCATGCAGAGTGTATCAGGCTGTAAAAGATGGAAATTATATCTGTAAAACACAGTCCTAACTATTGCAGAAAGAGAAGCAATTACATTGAAAGCACATGAATACTTCTCAATTCCTATGATACTTTGGCTAATAATTAGCTTAGTAAAATGCTCTGCTTTTGGACAATTCAACCTCTTTGTTTAACCTTCATGATACAAAATGTCTATTCCTCATTAGCCAAAAAAGGCAAGTGTGATATACCCAGTGCTCCCCAAGGCCACCCTGCCCTCACCCATGTGTGTTATTCAGGCCATCCTCATTTCTCCCTCCTTTAACAGCTCTAATACACCTCTTCTGAGGTTTTTCAGTCTCTTCCATAAACATCCATTATTTTTTCCCCAAACTTTTGAATAGATTCCCTAGAAGTTCCTCCCAGGTGCAGGTTCTTTACTGACTTCTAGATTAAAACTGATTTAGCATAACAGAAGTGCTTACTGGAGGTTAAAGGGTTTTTTTCCTCATCTGGAGTAAGCCCTGAAACCAGTTAATTGCTAAGTCCTTTCAATTCTGAGTAATTTTTCAGGCGCTCTACTGATAATATTTTTGCATTATTTTTCATAACTATCATAATGATACTGGCATTAATACACTTAGTGTTTAATTTAACATTCAAGTCACCCTGAAGCATAACTTGAAAGTTTACCAGTGGACTATAAGACAGAAAACTTACCTGAACTTATAACAGATGTCATCTACTCACAGTCACCTGCAGCTCTTTGCTTCCCCTTTCCTGATACCTGTAGTACAAAGGTCCTTTTCCAAACCTTTTTCCAAGTAAATCCTCTTTATATGTAAAAATTATAGACCTCCAATCGAAGTAAATGCTTAAAATACTGCTTCTGTGTAAGGAAATATTTTTTACATAGTCTAAATTCACAGGTAGGATTACCGAGTCATCTAATCAGTATTAATAGAATGAATAATATTCCTTGGAAACTGCAAAAGGATAAAACCAATAAGTAACATTTAGTAACAACAAGGAAATAATTACTGATAGTGCTTGTCGCGTGCATAATTAAGTGCATTTTTGCTGCCCCACATAACAGCTTTTTAGTTTTAGTGTCTTTCTATTTGATGTTCAAATATAAAGTATTGATGGGAAGAAATGGAATTGTGAAGTACTGGAGATACCTGGTTGAATCATCAGACAGGTTTTAACTGTTTTTCTTAGAATGTTTTAACAGGGTCAGGATCTTTTCTGTTTAATCATTCAATTGAAATGGAAATTTTCTTTTTCTTCCCTTTGCTTCATACCTGCCTATGGCAACAGCTGAAGGTATGTACACTTCTTATTAAATTTACTTCATATTTTTAACTGAGACGGATTGCCTTCATCACTCACTTGATCTAAGATGCAATAGTTTAATAAAATTTTTGGTAAATAAATCCAGACTGTTGTAAGTAGATTAAAACAGCTGGAAAAATTGTTAATATAGTTTTCAGTGTGGTTCCTCCTATCTCTGGTAAGTGCAGCATCCCATGAAATTTAAGTGCATCATCACAAAATCCAGGCCCATTATGAATAAGTTGCTTTTCATGGTTAGCACTGTTGACTCCCAGGTGGCTCTGTGCAGCAGAGTCTCATACAGAGATATCTTCATTGATGCTGTCATTGCTGCTTCAGACAACTCTCCATAGCTTTAGATGTATAAAAGAGTAGAAGACAAGAAAAATATACAAGCAGGTGAGTAAATCTTACTGGCTTCCCAGTAGTACAGTCTGTAACAAGGCAGTGCAGAGGAATCAGAGAAAAGTGGATTGTCCCTGCCCCTTACAAAGTAAACCACAGAGAAGTTACACTTTTTGATGAGTAGGATGTGCTTTCTGCTTGTTCATGACATTTGCTTTGTTGCAGTGCTAAATGAATTTTAGTTTTTTCCTTAAATATTTAGAAATTGGTACATAATTACAAGATTTTGGAGTTGATTTCAGTAGAAGAAAGTGGGAGGGATTTTTTTTTTATTCTTTCTAGACTCTAAAATAATGTTATGTTTCATTCCCAGCACGGGCTGCCACAGATGTTATGACAGGTAGGTCACCTGTTTAAATTTCTGAATGAAGCAGCATCTGTCAAAAGAAAGAGATAGAAACAAATGGAACAAATACTGCCAAATTCTGCTCACTGCTACAGTGCTACTCACTGCTCATAAAACACAATTAAAGGTTGAACAATACCAGATGGAAAAATTTCTGCTAAACAGCTTTTAAGGATTAAATGCTAGTTCATCAAACCACAATTTTCCCCTGAAAGCTGTTTTCCAAGATCAGAGGATTTACTTGAACTTGCATCTCCTTTGGAACTATAGGACTATGGAACTATAGAACAAACTACAACAATGTCAGCACCTCTGGCTGAATTAGTATGTTCAGTTAGATAAAAAGAAACTTTTTCAAGAGAGAGAAACGGCAACTCATACTTCAGATAAATGACTGGGCAATCATCAAAATGTGAGATTTAGAGCTAAATTTTTGCTCTAGATATCAGTCTTGGTTCCCTCTGTCTGATTTTATTAAGTCTTCACTGAAAAGACTTAAATTCATTCTGGAAAAAAATGTTAAAGCCTCAAAAGCTCTCAGTGGATGGTTGTTGCATTTACTTGCTGACAGACAACTTAATCTGTAAGTCTGAGACATTTGTGTCCTACAGAAACTTTACTTGGCTCTTGTGGAAACCCTCAGAGCAATTAAGATGGCAAACAAAATCTGTCTCAATCCTAAAGCTCTGCTTGATTCAGAGGAGCACAGACTGTCATTCCGTGGACTGTACGCCTTAAAAGCTAGGATGGAATTAGCAATTCACCTATCATGTTAACTTCCTGACATCTTACATGTACTGTGCAGTTAGTGTGTAAATACTCCATTTTGATGTGAGGTTTTTCTAAGATTTTTTGTATTTATGCTCTGCAGCTTCACCAGTCTCTCACCTGTACAGTGCACCCCCCACATGGTATACTAGCGGTGAGTACTTTGCATAGTGTCTGCACGGAACAGAAAGGAGAGTGTGTAAGACTAAATTGCACAGTTCTCTGAGTCTTTCAGGAAACTCCTTTCTACAAAAGCCATAATTTTATTTTTACCAAGGGCTAGTATTTTTATACACTTTAAACATCTCTAAATGTTTTTTAGAGATCAAGTCACTGAGATTCTATACAACCGTGATCCTCCTTCCCATTGCTAGGCTTTGTATTAGTTATAATCTCTATTCAAGTAAGCTTCCTGCCCTCAGTAATATTTTCATGGCAGTTAGAGGTGGCCAACCTGAACCTACAGACCACATGCCAAATTTTGCAGTGTCCAACCAATATAGGATGTATGTCATGTGCCTGGAAAAGATCAGGGGGAAAAGGATGGTGTTCAATTGGGGGAGATGGTAGTAGCTTCCTTGGGACCCCATCACTCTTTTGGAGGATGGGCTGGACTAAGCCGGTCACTTAGAACCTGTATAACGCTATGCAAATACCAGTGATTTGCCTTTACAGTTGATGGAGATCCGCACTTCATTATATCAGTGCCACAAAAAGAAGATGCCATTTGTTTCAATATCAATGAAAACCCAGGTGCTGTCTTAAATTTAATAAATGACCCAGTTACAGGTGAGTTTATAGGATCTTATGTTTATAGTGTCTCATGTTTAAAAGCTATTTCTCTCTTTTAGACTGCATAAGCTTCTATCCCACCTTTTTTCTCCTATTAGGAGCTACTGTGATAGGGTACTCTTACCATAGCAAAATGAACTTTTAAACTGTTTGTAAACCATCATAAGAGTTGAGATTCATGATTTTTCTCAGTGAGTAGGAGCTCAAGCAAGGAAATAATGCTTAGGTTGGCATTTCATGAGATGGCTTGTAAGGAGAGACTGATGGCTATCAGGCTCTTATCCCATCATAGAGTCTAGGTGCTCTATGAAATATTTAACTTCTCTAAGTAGAGCGATTGTTGTCTTTGTGGAAATCCACATAACAGCCCCCAAGCTTTATTCTACTTTGTCACAAATAGGCATAAGTAATTATGATGTACTTGCAGCACCTACTTGTTTCCTTAAGTTGTTAAATTTCCATGACACTTCTCGACATCAGTTGATCATTTCCTATCTGTAAAGCAGTACCTAATGTTTCCTTTCATATTAGGCATCACAATCAATGGAGAACTCATTGGGGATAAGAGAGCAAACAGTGATGCAAAGATCCAAAACACATATTTTGGAAAACTTGGCATTGCAAATAAGCATCTGGGTTTAAAACTGACAGTAACTCCTGAGACGATCACAATTCAGAATGGCAATGAAAAAACTGGTTTCACCTGGCTGGACTCTGTCACCTTACAACAAGAAGGGTAAGGATTACGGGAAGAATGTCATTAGTTTCTACAGGTTTTTTGGTGTTGACAAATAATATACTTCTAAGATAGGTCATCTGAATATATAAAAAAAAACCTGATTCAAGTTCTGATGGATGCTCCTCTCTACTTTGTTGTGTATCTGCTGGATGAGAGTCCATAAATTCCACTGCTTGAAATAATTAAGTGAAGAATTTTTAGTAAGGTAAAATTGGATTTAGTATTGCACTTAACAGTCTTACACATCCTTAAAGAGTAACTTTAGACATAATGTGTAATATTTCAAACAAAGACAAAATAGTGTCCTGTAAACTTCCATTTTAACAAATGGAAACTGTAATCTTTATAGCACAGGTACATTTTTCCCTACATATCACTAATCCATCTGTGATTAATTGCATTGTTAGAGGATGAGTTTTGGTAAAACATCTTGCTGAAAAGTTTAAAGGTCTGGTAGCCAATTACAGTGTAATTGATCGTGAATCTTGCAACCATCTGTGAATACAAAGAAGTTCACAGGGACCAAACTATGCAGAAAAGTTTCTATTTAAAAAGACACCAATTTATGAAGCTGCAATTCTTCGTTGAAGGTGTTTCTTCTTCTCAAGTTTCCACTCATTGCTGTTAAGTCCGGGAAGCACAATGCCATAAGTCACGTTTTTCTCTTTTCCTCAGTTTAACTTTGATAATTAGTAAGAAGAAAAATATAGTGGTCAAAATGGGCAGCGGTGCCTCATTTGTTATTGTTTTGCACCAAGTATGGAAGAAACATCCTCTTCACCAAGATTTCCTAGGATTGTATACATTGGAAAGTGATAAGATGTCTGAACAGACCCATGGATTATTAGGTATGACTGTGTTTAGTGTTTCTGTGCTTGTCTTTTCTTACAAGGCTACATAATTTTTAGTCACAGTCCTGTGCTTAGCCTTTCTGAACTGGGATAACAGGGCAAACTGATGTTGATTAGCCATCTTAAGATTTCTGACAACATACTGTGTGCTCACAACATACCGTGTGCTCAGAGTCTATGTATTTTCTTAAATTCCTCTGCTGCTGCTCACGTCTCACATCTTTAAACATCTTTAACTTGCTAAATGCTATGTATTTTTTGTCTTATTTTTACTGTACTCTTTCTGCATCCTCTTGAATGGTTGGATTTCTCCTTTCCTCTCTGTTTCCTTTCTCCTCAGTACAAGCACTCTGAGAAAATGTGTTTCTCAGTCAAAATTTGCCAAATCTGTTAGAACATCCTGGTAAGCAAAGAAGTTTTAAAGATATATATTGGTTTACTGGCATGTATTAATGCCTTGTATCATCTAAGATTTTCCTCATGTTAGGCAACATTCTTTAGTAGAAGGCAAAGTTGTTGATTCAGGGATCAAAATCTGGGCCACCACTGAATCCTGCTTTCTGCCAGTGTAGTGGGTTTACTGGTTCGTTCTCTGTTGGAGAATATGCAGAGAGCAGCCATTTTCCCTTGCCTTACAATTTGAACTTGCAAACTTTCCACTCTCTGTGGAAAATTATGATCTGTTGCAAACTTGCTCTTCTCAGTCTCATTGTGCACTTTGAGGCCTGAGGGGAGTGAGCCCAGGTGTCAGTGGCAGGATATGTTGAGTTCATGTGTCCCAGGCAATGCTGTAACAGAACATAAAAAGAGCAGAATAAGGGTGGGAGTTATGCTTATGCTTTCCCACTCCAGTCTCCTCAGGCTAAAGGACTTCTCCATGCAGAAGTTATTCTACTCTGAGATGAAATGCAAGCAGGAGGAATATTATAAAAGTCCACATGGCCTGTGGATAGCACCATGTTATGGTTCACTGACTTACACATCTCATCACTGTTTGGCTTTGACTCTGAACTTCACTGTGTAATATAGATCTATGTTCATTATAGCACTCAGAGCACCAGCCTGGACAGTGTGAAAAAGCTAATCTGGATGGAGTGTGAAATCTCCTTAGGTGTCAGCAGTGTTCTGAGCATAATCACACCCAAAAATTTCAAAGATCAAAACACACATTATTTGATTTTTAAAAACGTAATTTATCTAATAAATACAACCAAACAGACAAGACACAAAGTGAGGATATCTTGAAGGATACCTGTGTTTACTGTGCACTCAGAAACTGGAACTTACATCCAGATGATATGCAAAAAGGTTATCTATGTTTATCCATTGGAGGCCCTGAGGGGACATGGAAACCAGCATGGGAATGTAGACGTTCTGGGCTTTGTTTCTGTATTAATATGAGCAAAATGCCTGAAATTGTGATTTTGGTTTCTATTTTTAGGACAGTTTTTCCATCCCATTGACTTCACCATACTTGAAATCCATCCTGGATCTGATCCCAAAAAGCCAGATGCCACAATGATTGTGAAAAACAAAGAATTGACAGTAACAAGGTAAAAAATAACTAGGTTCTTAGCAAAGACTTGGGAAAGATTACCTTGTCAAAGTGCAGTTTCTGTTTTCACACACCCATGGCTGCTTTCTCCCCGCAGGGGCTGGCAGAAGGATTACAGAAGAGATCCCACACACGGCGTTGATGTTCCTTGCTGGTTTGTCCATAACAATGGAGCCGGGCTGATAGACGGTGTTCATACGGACTACATTGTTCCAAACCTCTTCTAGACAGCTACAATTTCCTCCAGATTCAGGGGCATACAGAGTGCTTGTCTTAAAGAACAGTATTTTTCAGTGTTTAAATAGTAAAAAAACCAGAAGCTTACCGTGTTTGGCAATTCTAAGATACAACCGATTCTCAGAGTTTTACTCAGATCAGATTTTTGAGTGCTAAACTAATACCACTCATCCCCTGAAACACCCACATTTTATTAATTTACTCATTTTAAAATTATGACTTAAGATTTTACTTGGTAAAATACAACAGAAAAATTCTATACAATTTTGAATCAATAATTGAGTGTCAGGAGTGATTTAAATAAGGCCCTCAGTACTTAATGCCTTCCTTTGTTACATCTATCCATGCTATCATTCTGGCTTCACAAAACTCTGGATGCCAGATGCATGTTAAAATTCTATACAAGAGGAATAACAGCTGAGAGAGCAGTCATAGTCCTGGATATCTCAGCTGTATGTACAGCCATCTGACCTCTTGACTGTGCAGTGCTGAGAGCTGGGGTGGGGCTGCTCTTAGCATCCAAGATTTCTGTCTTGGTATTTTAATTTGAACCTGACTTTGGAATGCCCAGATCTTTATAAATAAATGGAATTCTACTGTTCCAAACAGCAATTCAGTTTAAATAATTGTACCTGTCTTTTGGAAAGTACCTATTTTGTATGAGACCCTTTCCTGAAATGTCTTCAGTAAAACTCTCTCTGTTCTGGTAACAGAAGATATGTATGTATTTCAGGGCAAGAAATATCCTATTTATTTATCTATTTACTTTGAACTGGAAGAAATTGGAAACTATTAGTTCTAAAGCAAAAATTATGTAAATTTCTTTCTTACTTTTCTTTTCATCAAATCAGCCATAGCAAAGCAACTGTGGAGAGATGTCAAAGAGAGGAAGTCAATGTGCAGGGAAATTAGAATGCAGACACACACAAAACAAGAAGAGAGCAGTGGTGAAAACGGATGACATGAGATGGGATGTGTTAAATTGAAAGAGAAAAGGTGGAAGTGAGCCAAAATAAATCAAATCATAGAGTTGGAAGGGACCTTCATAGGCCATCTAGTCCAATCCAAAATGCAACAGAAAAATCAAAGAGGAAAATACTGAGGAAAAATTGGCAATATCTGCTTCTTCACAGGAAGGGAGGATCTCATTAACAAAGCTGCAAGCTGCCTGCAACATCTGAGGAATCTCTGGCACTGCATGTTTTAATGGATGGGTCAAAAAAGCAGCTCTTGAGAATGTTCTGCTCACTTTTGAGCCTCACTTGATGTAGAGGGGTGCCTCACTGCTCTGCAATTTGCCACTCTGCTCTTGCTGTGGTTAGGGGGCAGAAGGAGGTGATGCCAAGTCAACCTGCAACTGAAAGCAGGGAATTAGTAATTTGGAGTAAGTTCACTGATAAAACCCAGCATCAACATCAGGTAAAGCAAATACCAAGTTCACTTACAATGGAAATAATCTCCTGCTTTTCCAAGGAGAAAGCCTGTTTATGAGGTGACAAAGCAAACAATTGGGTGTTTCCAGTTTCCTGTCCAGCCAAATCTGCCTCTTTGAAGTACAAGCAATTAATGCAAACAGATCTCGGCATCACATCTTGTGCCCTTGTGGCCAAAAAGGCCAATGGCATCCTGGGGTGTATTAAAAGGGGTGTAATTAGTAGGTTGAGAGAGGTTCTCCCCTCTCTATACTAGATGTGAGACCACATCTAGAATATTGTGTCCAGTTCTGGGATCCTCAGTTCAAGAAGGACTCAAGATGAGTCCAGCACAGAGCCATGAAGATGGTTAAGGGATTGGAACATCTCCCTTCTGAGGAAAGGCTGAGGGAGCTGGGCCTCTAGCTTGGAGGAGGCTGAGGGTTGACCTCATTAATGTCTATAAATATGTAAAGAGTGAGTGTCAGGAGGATGGAGTCAGGCTCTTCTCAGTGATCTCCAGTGATAGGACATGGGGCAGTAGGTGCAAGCTGGAACACAGGAGATTCCACAGAAACTTAAGAAAAAAATTCTTCACACTGAGGGTAACAGATCACTGGAACAGGCTACCCAGAGAGGCTGTGGAGTCTCCTTCTCTGGAGAAAATCAAAACCTTCCTGGACACCTTCCTGTGTGACCTGGTCTAGGTGTTACTGCTCCAGCAGGGAGCATGACTACATGATCTCTTGAGGTCCCACACATTCTGTCATCTTCTAAGAACCTCCTTTTAACAAACAGGCTTCTAATTACACGGTTTGCTTCATCTTACTGACTTCAGCAAGGAATTACTTCGCTTTTAGTGCAATACTTCAAAGCATTAAGATTTTTTAAAACTTTTATGTTATTGGCAGACAAGAAAGCAACTTTTGTTAAACCTTCCACAATGCCAGCATGCTCATGGCTTCAAAGATATGCAGGAATTTAAATTCCAAGCCACAAGATTATTTTGGAAGTAAAAAAATGCTGAAGACTGAAAGTACAAATTGCACTCCACAGAGACTTATGGGTTTATGATTCTTCTGAAATGTTACTTTCCTCCATCACATGTTGTTTTGAGCTCATCATTATTTGTAAAACCTCTTCCAGTGTTTGCAGAACGTTGTATGAAATGGTGCCAAAAGCAGCTGCTGAATTCCAGGGCTGAAACTCTGCCTTTTGCTGCAGGTCACAGGTCTGTTTCACAACCAGTCCATGGCCCTTATGCGGGCATTTAAAAAAGCAGAGCCTCAGAAACTTTGCAGCAAACAAAGGGGCCTGGGGGCTGATGATGCCCATTTTATTTAGTTCATTCATATGAATTTCCAACAACAGAAGCAGATCAAGGATTATAAACCATTTTAAAATAACAAGCAAGCAAGCATGTTCTCATCTTGGAAGTATAATTATTTCATGGTAAAATATTTGTGCCATTTATCAATAGCAACAAGGCTTTAACTGTGGTTTTCTTGATTACAGACAGTATCAAAAGTATTTTGAAGACTGTCATTTGCATAGTGTTGTCTCCTAGAATTCTCTTTCTGGGAAGTTAAATCCACCAATTAGCAGAGAACAGGCTTGCTGGTTGACTCCATCCTGTGATCCTTCTTGCATTGCCTGAAAAAAAATCAAAAGAAAAACATATGATAAAATAACCAAAGGGCAGGCCTAAAACTGACCTCATGTTTGCAGCTGGTGCCAGAAGGATTGTGCACTGTCAAGGCTGATGCCTTCTTCTCTGTTGCCAGAGCTGCTGATGGGTTCACAGGGGACAATGAACAGAAAATACATGCTCACTGCATTTCTCTTTCATGGAAACTTACTTAAGTGTAAGATTGGTTTCCTCATGGTAAATCTGGCTGAGGAAATATCCTGCCCTATCCATGTAAACAAGGCAGCAGAACCTTACTTTATTTGACATTTTTTAGGCGAACTCGTGGTATGTAGCCCCAGGATATGATCTGTTCCTGCTATGGAATAGGAACCTCTGGCTCTGTAGCATTGCTTAATAAGCAACAAATTGAGGCAGTTAAGGAAAATTTCAAGCACAGATTGCTGTTACATCAAAGAGGCATATTCTTACAGACAAACACTCCTTTAAGTTTCTTTTAACTTTGACCTCAGGGAATTGAGATGTACAAATGCCTCAGGTATTTGTGATACACATCTCAATGCACGGACATCACCCCCCCTTTAGCCTGTATCTGTTACCTGATAGCTCTGTGCTCAGCTCCAGACACACTCAGGAGTCTTCCCGAGTCTTCCGTCAGCTCTCTGATTGATGTTGGAATTATTCTCAAGTCGGGCTTTTGAATAAAATTGACCTAAGCAACAGATAGGCAAAATGGATTAAAAGTACAAACCATCTCATTCATTTAACTCAGGTGGCAGCTCTAGAACAAAGAAAGCATCTCTCTGCCTCAGAAAACAAACAAGTGAAAGGCCACCTTCAGGAGCTTCCTGAACAAGTTCAGAAAATTCCTGTATTTCAGCGTTTATCCCTGGTATTCCTCTGCAATGAGATTCAGTTTCACCTTTTTTTTTGGTGGTCTTAGAATATGCAGACTTGCCTTTTGCAAGGTCTTTGAAACAACTTCTGTTTCAGTCCCTTCATGATTTTGGAGTTAAGACACTCAGGACTAGAGAAGGGCCACGAAAATGATCAAAGGGTTGGAGCAACTGCCCTATGAAGACAGGCTGAAGGAGTTGGGGTTGTTCAGCCTGGACAAGAGAAGGCTCAGAGGGGACCTCA
>VZTY01014032.1:14625-94682 GCA_013400935.1 Turnix velox | reverse complement strand
GACATAAGGAAGAAATTCTTTACAGTGAGGGGGGTGAGGCACTGGACCAGGTTGCCCAGGGAGGTTGTGGATGCCCCATCTCTGGAGGTGTTCAAGACTAGGCTGGACAGGGCACTGGGCAGCCTGGTCTAGTGGGAGGTGTCCCTGCCTATGGCAGGGGGGTTGGAACTCGATGATCTTTAAGGTCCCTTCCAACCCTAACTATTCTATGATTCTATGACTAGCTGATTTTCATTTGCTAACAATTTTATATGTTATTTATAGTCCATTATTTGGCATCAAAGTAATTTGCAGCATAAATCATGCAATTTCACAGCACTGTTGAGGTTAAGCCAAACTATTATTTTTAGTCTTTCTTCAAAGCTTTCTAAACTCACAACAGTATACTTTGCTTTGGACCACTGGTGATGGGAAAAGCATTGTGTTACATTTCCAGGGCAAGACCTTCACTCTTCTCAGAGTAGGGTCTGGACAGTAAAAGCTACTGTTAGATGTCTGAAAGGAATGAATTAAATGTAAAGTTTCTCTAGAAACTTTCCTTTTTTCCAGCACTCCTGTTGCCTTCCCTTTTCATGAGAGCTCGTCAGTAACCAGGGAAGCAAAATCTGAATCAAGTGGATGCTGTGGGTCAGAAAAAAGCACCATGTTCTCACTGGAGAAGCTTAGTTATGGAATCATCCTTCCTTGCCTCACAAGTCCATAGTGGTACTTACCCATAGCTCCACTGACTTTGTTAGAGAAACGATCGGTGTCCAAGAAAACCAGGGCAAGGTAATTATCAGGAGATGTTACAAAGAAAATCTTTGCTGTGACCGCATCAGACAAAGATGCTGTCATGCTCCTTTCCTTTTCAACAGAGACTCTCAGCCTAGGAAGTAAACCATGACATTATATCCAAGAGGAATATGGAGAAAAACTGTTTATTTAATTAGCTGATGTGAATTTATTAAAATAATTTGTGTTTTATCTCACTGCATTTGCATTTTCCATGATCTGTCGGTGGTTATTTTTAAGTAAGAAGATATTAAGTAGCAGATCCTTTCTCTCTGTGCTGCAGAACTTATGTCTCCCATGTGAGATTACATACAAATACACCAACAGAGATTAAAAAATCCTTATTACCCATAATTACAAGAAATTCTTGGACAAGAAAAAGTACTTTTACATTGCTTTAATGACAAAAAAAGGTAGACTAGATAAAAATAATTCAATCTGAACTTCATACTGAGCTTGTCAAGTACAAGTGAAGTCAAGTACATTTTTCTTGGATATTTTGCAAGTTTTTTTCAGACTCTGCCTTTCTTCTAAATTGATTTTATTTTGGCCCCAGGAGGGCTGGTGGAAGACAAACATCCACTGCCATTGTTCTCCCTCAAAGACCAGGTCAGACAGACCTGCACCCATGGGTGCTGCTGTAAGGAGCGCTGTGGGTGCAGGGGCAGCTGCACGTTTGCTGCAGGAGGATCACTCATTCTCCTTGGCAGATGACAAATTACAGAGGGGCAAAAATCCAGCATGTTCTTGTCTCCAATTTGAATTATAGAAATAATTTAAATTAGTTGTTTGAGGACTTCTGCTATTGTCTAGAACTGCCTATGAGAGAGGCAATGCTGTCTGCCCCAGACCTACAGCAGATCCCCCAGGAGGTTCATGCTGGCAATACAAAAAAGCTGGTAGAACTAGCAACATTCAGCTCTCTCTTGAGGTAGTGAAGGATCCTGCTTTAATTAGTCTAACAAATGAACTCTACACTTTCTCCAACAGTGGTCATTTAATTATAGGCAGCTATTCAAACTTTTTATGCCTTCCCATTAAAACTGTCAGCTGCCCAGACGTGAGTTACAGCTGAAACTGAGGAGGAGAGAAAACTCCAGACTGCTTGGAGCCAACTGAGGTATAAGGGAGACAGTAAATGTCAAAGCCACCACTTTGCAGCACTTGCTCTATGGCTATAGGAGCATGAAGAACCTTGTGGCTGCCAGCAAAGTGGTGGTGTGGAAGCTGCCATGTGCCACAGGGGTTCTTTTTCTCAGGAAGATAAAGTTCTGCCTCTGGCGTTGAAGCTGGTGGGGCAGTTAATTTGATTAATTTGATTTGAAGAATTAAAATGTTAGACCTATTTGCTCTCCACATTTGAAGGTATCCTGCTTCCACTCACATTGAGTTACTCAGCAGATAAAGACATTTGGGAAGACTTCCTTGAAGCAAATGTGGAAGTAGAGGTCTGGAAGATCTGGAAAAAGATGGGATGATGTCTCTTACCCCTGGATGACAGAGGTGCCTGACTCTGTCCATGGCAGCCGAGTGCTCTTGTTACCGTGGCTTAGGATAATCTCATCCATGGAGACGTGGATTTGCACCAGGGGTTTCACATAGTTAATGTCAAACTGCACAAAGTGATCTATTCTATCTCCAAGTTTCCCAGTCACAGTGATTCCTTTAATGACATTGACACAAATTTGTAAAGTGACCGTGCCTCTGAGGAATGAGTGATCTTTTTAAAACTGCTTCAGTTTTGCAACTAAACAACTTCAGTGTCCAAAATCTAGTTTTGGGAGGCACAGCATCCCAGATTTCAGCTCGACGTGCCCCAAGACTGTGGTGAGATCACCAGAGTCTCTTTACCCCACATTGCCACCACCTCTCACAGACGTGGCTCTACACCATGATCACAGCAACACGGGGCCACAGTTCTTCTGAGTACATGACCACAGAAAAACTGCAGTGCATTTAGAGCATGCCTCTTTCCATGGGGTTTAAGGCCTTGGTATGAGGGGTAACAGCTTGCTCACCTTGCTCTGGATCCGACACGAGATGGACAGAGTGATTTGCTCCTCCATCAGTATTTGAACAGATTATTTTGTCTGGTTTGGCTGATTTCAAGAGAAACTGTGGATATTCGTTGACTGAAAAAGTCAGAATGTTAGCATGCAAAGGAAAAAAAAAGAGAAATCAAGCTTGTGCCCTTTGTACAGGCACAACAAAATTTCTTTATATGCTTATACCTAAAATATTAGCTACAGGTTTTATATAACAGAATTATTAAAATCAACACAGTAATAATTATTGAAAAGCACAGCTAGACACAGCATCTTGATTTGAATAAAAACAACAGATTTTTAAACTTAGAGTTTACTAAGGTCAATTAGTCCATAAAATTAGCTGAAGATTCGCTGCACTACATTTCTGTTGGTGATTATATCTTCAAGCCAGAGAAGTTTCTCATGAGGTATTGGGATATGTTTTACTTATGTGGAAAGAACCAGCCAAGGTGTGCAAAAAGGGGTAAGGAATTTTCATAGAGTTGATGCATCCAGAAAAAATACTTCATTGTATGAAAAATTTTACATTACAATTATAGTAATTATTAGAACAGGACTGGTATATCTATTACTTACCAAGAGTTCGTGATCTTGTTTTGCTTCTTTGCCTGTCAACTGAAATACTTAAAATTAGAAAGAAGAGTGTATGAAATGTTTGCCTGTAAATCTACTAAAGAATCAGGAAGAATACTAGCACAGAAGCATTTTTAGCGGAGCTCTTCACTTTCTTCTATGGAAAGGTTTGCTTAAAACAAAATGTTTCACTGCAGAAAAATAGCACAATGCCCACTATTACTTTTAGGATCAACCATGCCACTGGGGTGTGATCAACACGACCTGCAGGAGGGCTCAGAGCTGTGTTTACAACTCCTGTGTTGAAGCATTGAACCCAGCACACCTCCTCTTGCACACCACTGGTAATCATATAGTGGTTTGGGTTGGAGGGGACCTTAAAGATCATCTAGTTCCAACCCCCCTGCAAAAGGAGAGACACCTTCCACTAGACCAGGTTGCTCACTGCCTTGTCCAGTCTGGTCTTAACACCTCCAGAGAGGGGGCATCCACAACCTCTCTGAGCAACTTGATCCAGTGTCTCACCACACTTACTGGAAAGAATTTCTTTCTTGTATCCAGCTTGAATCTCCCTCTTCCAATTTGCATCCATTACTCCTAGTCCTGCCATCACGTATCCCATTAAAAAGTCCTACCCCAGCCTTTCTCTAGGCCCCTTTCAGGTATTGATAAGTCACTATGAGCCTTCTCTTCTCCAGGCTGAATCATGGAATAGTTTGGGTTGGAAGGGCCCTTAAAGATCATGGAGTTCCAACCCCCCTGCTAAAAGCAGGGACACCTCCCACTAGATCAGGCTGCTCAGTGCCGTGTCCAGCCTGGTCTTGAACACCTCCAGAGAGAGGGCATCCACAACCTCTCTGGGCAGCCTGTTCCATTATTTCACCACCCTCATTGTAAAGAATTTCTTTCTTATTTTGAGTCTAAATGTACCCCCTTCCTATTTACATCCACTGTTTCTGGTCCTCCCATCCTATATCATATTAAAAAGTCGTTCCCCTGCCTTTCTGTAGGACCCTCTCAGGTACTGATAAGTTACTATAAGGTCCCTCTGAGCCTTCTCTTCTCCAGGCTGAACAACCCCAACTCCTTCAGCCTGTCTTCACAGGGCGGTTGCTCCAGCCCTTTGACCATCTTTGTGGCCCTTCTCTGGACCCGCTCCAATAGCTCAATGTCCTTCTTATGTTGGGGACCCCAGAACTGGACACAGTACTCCAGGTGGGGCCTCATCAGAGCTGAGACCTGCTGGTCACACTTCTCTTGATGCAGCCCAGGATTCCCTTGGCCTTCTGGGCTGCAGTCGCACACTACTGGCTCATCCATTGACAACCCCAAATAATTACCTACTGATGATAGTCTGTTGCTGCTGATAGAGTGGGACTCAGAGCGCCATTGACCTGAAATAAAAAGGTTTTCCCAATGTTTTGTTAGTCTGGGGTCATGCCTTGCATCTCTCTCTTTGCCTTTTATAAACAGGGAGTACCTCCCACTTGCTGCCTGCTGACTTTTTTGGATGCTGCCATGAGAGCATTCTTTAGAAGCATCAGCCAGTACCTTCTCTTATTGCTCTACAGAAGCTTATATTGATACTGAGGTTTTCTCCTTGCAGAACAGTCTTTGTGCTGACAGCTGTGCCCCACATTGGCTTCACACAGCAAACCCAGGACTGGCAAATAATTCTTGTTGCACCCATTTGCTTCAGCTTACTAATATAAACTTTCCCAGATCTTTCATATTTATTTTAAGGTGATATAAGAATTTTTTATATCTTAAAAGGGACCAGAATAGTTTCCAAAAGTTTATAGTTCATCATAAAAATTTGTGGACTGAAATAAATATTATAAAACCTTAATTCAATGTCAATTTGGCATCCACAGTCAAATTTGCTTTGCAAAAGTAATGTTGCTATGAACCAGCGTGTGAAATAAACTTTATAAAATATTTCTGAATAAAAACAGAAGAGGAGCACTTACCAGGCCGTTGTCCCTTCCTCAGTCTGGAGACACCTAAACAAAGAAGAGAGAGAGTACTTTAATACTTCATTTAGCATTGCTTTACATATACCTTACAGCAGTGTTTCAAACATCAGACCTTTAATTCTCAGCTGCATCTGTCTTTTTTCCGCAAACAAGCTATCTGCAGTAAGCAAGCCCACAAAACATGAACACTGACACCTGGAAAATATTTACACCCAAAAGATGGACAAAGCCAATATCGAATCAAAATCGGAAGAGCACACGTCTGAACTGCAGNATGAACACTGACACCTGGAAAATATTTACACCCAAAGGATGGAAATGGACAAAGCCTACTACAAACTTTAGGAGGATTTGCAAGAAAGGAACCTGGGGCCTCACCCTCCTGGTGGATAGGGAGATGGGAATTGGTGGTGCTGGTTCAGCAGGGTTGCCTGTCACTATTACAGGGGCATGTGCTTCTGGTGGAAGGGACCCAGCACGGGAAACTGTGAAGGGATCAGCTCCATGTGGAGCTACAGCACCAGCACAGGCTCAGAACATGAGTGGTACAGCCCCATATAACAGCTGTTACTGGCAGTTAAAAATCAGATTATCTCAATGTGAGAAACACCCAAAAGAGTACATCAAAACCAGATCCAGGGGGATCATCCTTGTGCCTTTGAGTAGCTCTAACCATCACAAGGCTTGACATCTACTATAAGAACAAGTTGTGCTGCAGAGGGTGCCTCAAACTCTTCTCTTACAGTCAAAGGGAGCTGTGAGGGGAGGGCAGTACCAAGCCCTATATGTCCTTTGAGCAGGGCAGGGTGGTCACTGGACTCTGCTTCCATCCAGGGAGTTTTCTGATATTAAACTCCCCTTGGAAACACAACTTGGAAGTGCCAGTTGGAAGCAGGCAACCTCCATAGAATGGAGCAACACTGTAATTCCATACATATGTTTCTGTGGAAGAAGTAGAGTTCTATGATTCTGGGAGTCTATAAAAACATTGCTGTTAGCTGAGATCATCAGATTAATAATGCTGCAAGTTTAAAATTAATATTCAAACATCTATTATTTCCATTAAAAAAAAAAGATCAAACGCCCATCTCATCCTCAAAAATAGTCCAGTGATCTTAATTTTTTGACAGATACTTCACTCATTGTAGGGAGAATCAGAAATCATTGGCACCTTTCACTTGGAGACCTCCAAAACATAGAATAAGAGGTTTTCTCCCTTGGCCAGTGTTATCCACCCAAGCCCTACACAGACCATGGCAGTCATTGCTTATGTTTTGTGTCATATGTTTTTCCAAATCTCAGGTACTTCCCTCTATAGAACAACTTTTCATTAAAGATCGTTATGGAAAAAGAAGAAATACATTTACCTCCCCCTGGCAAGTTGCTGGGTTTCTCATTATCTAGTACAATGAAGAGGGAAAGATTAGTATCATGCAGTCAGCATTAAACAACTTTATGTGCAAAGTAGAACTCTGGGGCAAGTGAGCCTTGGGCTTCAAGGGATGAGCTTTTTTGGTGTTAAAGGATATGTGGATAGAGCACACACAAGACTAACATATTACAAGCAGATCATCTTTGGATTGTTTTTAATTCTAGCTCTGTCTTAGCAGATATTTTTTAAGCTTTCCTTCCCTGCATTCATTTTTACCCTGTAATGCCACAAAGGAAAGCGTAGGATACCACCAGAGTAGCAGAAATGCCAGTGAACAGCTGCTAAATTACTTGTACTTTATATTTAAATGAATTGTTTTCCCTTTCAATAGTAGTGCCCATTTGATCACTTCAACTTTTAAAAAATATCCCGTATGCCTCATTCTGAAAGGAAGCTAATCCCTGAACTCCTGTCTCTAATTTGGTTTCTTACCCTGCCACATCACCCTAAGATATCCCTCAGCTGGAGCTCAACAAAAGAAACAGCGTATTTCACAGGGGCTATTCAATGCCTTATTTACCAGCTTCTGAGGGTTTGTTCGCCAGCTCCGTCTGCTGCTGGCCAGGGGGTTTGGTGACCACCATGGACGTGAGGGGTGTAACAAAGCTGTACTGCAGAGACAGCTCCAAGGCTTGAGCCTCCAGAGTTCTCTGGTCTTCCTCTTGTGCTGAAACACTAAAGTCTGTGTTAATGATGAAGTAATAACATAGATATTTCGAGCATGTCATCTTCGGGTTGTTTTTCACACTAGCTGTGTCTTAACAGATGCTTTTTATTACTGAGGGATGATTGGGATGTTTTCCCATCGTATAATTCATGAATAAGGAATTTCTGTTTTAAGAAGTTAGAAAATTCTAATATGAAACATTAAAATAGCTTACGATTTTTCCAGAAGCTGCTGAATGGTTAAGTAAGCCCACAGTCTCTCTAGGAAATCTCCAAAGATGTAACTTTGATTTCGAAAGACTTGCTCCTTCTCTTTGACATTTGCTTCTTCTTTGAGAGTCAAGTCACTTATATGCTGAAGTGGGGAGAAGACCATCAACAGAACAGCTCCAGACAGCTTTTATAATCACATTATTAGACTAAAAGGAACATCTTTCATTACAAAAGTGCCCTTTTTATCCTTCATTTTTGTCCTTTCCCATTGGAAAATGCAACTCCAAACTGCCAAAGATGCATATATTCTGGATATATATTTCTGGACAACGTTTTTTAAAAAGAGAGATAATGAAACTTCAACATTAGTTCTATTCCAACATTTCTGTGATAAATAATTCATTCTAAAAATACAGACTAGCTTCCTAAAAACATCTCAAAGGTCAAAATATGCTGATTTTGAAGTAAAGTTGTGGTTTGCTCATTTTGGTATATATTTCAAGGTTTTTCTTTTGTAACAACTTCAAGAGGGCAATGTTGTTTGATATTTAAAGAGAGTTTTGCTTTGCAAAAGACAGAAGGGAGATATGTTTTTCACAGTTACTAAACTAAACACTTACTGACTGAGCTTTAATTTCTACTGGAAGAAGTTCTAGCTCATTGCTAATTTTTCCGGATACTATAATTTCAGATCCCTCAAAAAACAGCTTGAAATTGTTCTTGGTTAATCCTTCAATGGCATTTTCTGGATACTGCATTTCAATTTTCATTAATATTGGAGTAGCCACTTCTTGATAAAAGCCCTAAAGAGAAGAAGAGAGAGAGAACACAGAAATCACTGCAAAATTATGCAAAGCAATATATTGAATGTCTACAACCCCCTTAAAAAGAAGGCAGCAAAGATTTTTCTTCAGGAGTGTAAGACTAGTGCAAACCTAGAAAAAATAGTTTCCAGCCAAGATTCAGTACACCTTCTCCAGCCAGTCTGGTGATGCCATTTTTCCTGTCGTATGCATTTTTCCCATGGCAATTCAAGTACACAAACAACTTTCCAATTATCACCAACCCCACTCAGACAGGTGTTTCTCTTTAGCCACTTCTCACATCTGATTTTTTTAAACTTGACTGGGGATTAAACTTTCTCTGGACTGGCCCTGGCATTAATTAAATCCAGTCACTGTACAACAGGTAGAAGTCCGTTCCCCCCTGCCAAAAACCCAAAAAAGAATGTCCTGAACATTATAACTACTTTCCAGATGGAGAGGAAAGACCCAGGCTGGTGGTACTTCAAAGCCAGTTCGCCTGTAGATCCCTCAAACTTCCTTCTGATTTTTAGAGGGGCCATTACAAACAGATTCCACTGATGGTACTTAAAGCGGTTTTTAATCAGACTCAACAAAAGAAGTTTTTCCACCATCACCTCCTCTGAACAATTTGTCTTTTTGCATAGGTGCAGAAATATGTGAGTTTTGTCCAAATGCAGATCACTTGTGGAGGGAGACTTGAGTCAACTAGGGTACAAACTCCCAGATTACCCAGAATTACCTTACTACTTTCTCAAAATAAACAGATAAATTCAAAACCAATTCTCCATCTCAGAAAATCTATACTTTTGCTGCTAAGACTATATATGAGCTGTGGCTGATAGATGGCTTGTCTGGCATATTCCTTAGTCCTGACCTGGAGCTGCAAAGCTGCATCAGCGTTTTCATAGATCCGACGTGCTATTCCCCCATTACTGAGGGCCATTTTCTCCAGGAACTTATAACTGACATCAAACCCAAAGCCAAGGCAGAAAAGAGCGTATTTCCCATTGACTGCTTTCTGAACATTTTCTTGAATTACTTCCACATTCCTCTCACCTGTAATAGAAAGAAAAACATAGACTTATTTGTCCATTTTTTTAAAAGTACAAAAAGATAGAAGTGAATTTAATGGAAAATTCTGCTTTAAATATTTAAAAATAAATCAGAACAGAATATTTAAATTATATGGGATGGAATGTCATTAATTGAGATGAAGATGAAAGCACTACTCAGTGTTTGAAGTGCAGGAACCTGATTCTCCCCCTTAATGACATTTACCGTCTTCTATTCATGTCATCGTGGCAAAGTGATTCTATGATTATAACTGCAAAATATTTTACAAGGCTATGGAGGCCAAAGGAGGTTTTAAGGACAGAAGGGATACATGCTACAAGTTAACAGACTAAGGGATGGAAACACTTGCTTCAAGCACTGGGAAGAAAAGAACCATCTATAAAAATTACAAGCATGAATTCAGAAAAGAATGGATGGTTAATGGTCTAATGCAGACAAAGTGCACATTAACTCAGCCATGCTGATCTCCCAGCCTCTCTGCATGACAAAGGGGAAAGTACTTCCCACCATCATCTTATTCCATTTGAAGATATGCTGATGGCCCCGTATGGGGAACTTCTCTATCAGCATTTCCAAGTAGGAACTGTCATCACCTGTAGCAATAACACAGGAGCACCTCAGATTTTGCCCTTGAGCTGTTGTCAAGGGAGGCAATTTATGCAATAAAGCTGCATGATTTCACAAGCTCTCCATCACAGCCTGATTTCTAGCCAGCTTGTGGACGTGCAGTGTACCTGGGGATATTTAAGACTCACTGTGGTTGTGCTGAGAAGGCAGCTCCGCGAGTTAAATTTTTTTTAAAAAACCTACAACAAATAAACCAACCTAAAGCAGTACTGATCACACAATCTAAACAGCAGACTCATCTTATTAGAGGACTTACAGCTGAACTGATATTGTTGGTCTCAGAGAGATGCTGGTGCCACACAAAACTTAGACATACTCCTATTCAGAAGAACAGATGTATGTGCCATTGCATTAGGAGTTACTGTTCATTTAAACCAATAAGGCTATCTCAGCCTTCTAGTTTGTGCTATCACAGCTGATCACTAATTAAGAGCTAGACTTGAAAAAGAGTACAAAACAAGAGGAATGCTGAAAATATCTCATGTCTGAAGAAATGAAGGTGAGTCATAGAATAGTTTGGATTGGAAGGGACCTTAAAGATCATTTAGCTCGAACCTCTTCCTAGATCAGGTTGCTCAGTACCTTATCCAGCCTGGCCTTAAACACTTCCAGAGAGGGGGCATCCACAATCTTTCTGGGCAGCTTGTTCCAGTGTTTCACCACCCTCAAATGGAACCATACATAATATATGCACATGTCCATGCTTTTGCTCTAAGGATTATTTTAACGTTTCAGCTGTGCCTGGGGTACTTCCAACAATCCCCTCGGTGTTAAAAACTGGGAAGCCAATGGTATTTAGGAAAAAGAGTTCCCTGCTAAAGGACATGTTGTCATGGGCAGGCAGGCTCTGCCACTGCTTCCTACAGCCCTTGCCAGAGCAACCAGCTTGTACAAAAAGCTCCTTCTGAAACACAGGCTGTGTCTATCAGCATCTAATGAAACAATCAAGCAGAGGGAGGGCTGAGCCCAGGATCTACTCACCAGCAGTGGGCTGACCGTCTGTCAGCAAAATAATCATGGAGACGCTGCGCTCCGGCAGGCCCTGGGCTTTATCCAGTGCACTCACAGCTCTCAGCAGGGCTTGACTGATGTCTGTGCCTGTAATGAGAAAGCAGGCATCACTCAGCTAAAAAGGGCAATCATCTGAAGAAATCGGTGCCCTTCATCTGCAGAGGCCCTGCAGAGCTGTTTAAAGTTTTCTGCGGGAAGTAATCCTTCAGAGAAATGAGGATTTAGGGCTTTAGCCCACTGGGCTTAATTATGGCCAACTATAATGTAATGGCAATACTGGAGTATTCCTTTGGGAGCATTTTCCACACATGTGTCATGGGAAATACAAACCTGTCTAGAACCATTAAAAAGTACTTAAATAAACATGCTGTCTTCTGTTAACTGGCATTCAAGAAATGACTCCTAGCCTTATCTGAGGAGTCAAAGAAAAGAGCTGGGCACAAGTGGGGTTTAGCAGTGGAAGCACCTGGGATAAGAAAAACAATGATAGCACCAACACCAAAACATTAACAAGGGATATAATGGACATAGCCTTTTACATGTACTTCCAGTAAAATAATAAAGTCAAGTGCTCTGAGATACACAGCAATTGAAATGCTTCGTGCCTATTTGGATTATTTTGTTTCTGTAGTTGCTCACACAGCTGTGTGTTGGGATGAATTTTATTTTACAAGGGCCCCCTTGATATTGAAAAAAAAGAATCAGCAAATTTTGGTCAACTATTGACTGAATTGCAATTGTTTTGTAGAAAAAAAAAAGCACCATGAGGGCATCTTCCAACCATCTCTGTTATAAAAATTTGGAACAAAAGTTTGTGGGTTGTATAGTTCCCAGATGTGGTGTAATCCTCTCTGCATATCCATGTCAAAACGTAGTCACCAATCCAACCACTTCCTTAGCCAGCCTATCTGTCGTACTTATCACTGATAAATGTTACCAACTCACTGTGTGAGCACCGACAGTTCTGTGGCAGTCTACAACCAATACAAATAAAAACTTTATTTCTAAGCAATATATTCCACTGGGTTCTTTTAACAATTACTGATATCTAGGTGGTGGCCTGTACCTCCACTAGCAGAAAGAGTTTCCACGAATCCTGCAGCTCTCATCACATTCTCTGTAATAGCTTGTAGCAAAGAGCTCTTCCACTCCACTACTTTTGAGTTAAAGATGATAAAGCTGAAATGATCTTCAGGGCTGAGGTCTTGCAGAATCTTCAACAGGGCATACTTTGTCTATTCCAAGGAGAAAACAATCACTTTGAATATTTCTTCTTCTCTGACATAACTGGGATTAGAACTGCAGTGCAATAACAAGATTTCTTTACAGTACTATACAAGACACAGCCTAGTACCCATCTCTAATCTTAATGGTGATGTTCAGCTCGATTCACTCAACTTACAGACACAAAAAGCACCAATGAGGGGCGTAGTGGACTTGTCCGCCTTCTAGCAAAGCTACATACAGACCTCAATAAAGGTAAACCAGAGAAATTAACTCCTTAAACTTAATTAAAGAAATCAGAAGCAAAATACCCTACAAAGAGATAGAAATATGTTCTCTGCTTTATACTTGATAGCCCGGAGAACAGCTGTACCATAAAAGCATTGCTCTTTGATAGCTTGAATCTGTGCATGTGGATTTTCAAGCATTTCTGTACAACTGCAAATATTGTTCATTGTGAAAACAGTATGTGCTTGAGAAGTGAAACTCTCAGTCACTGTCACTGCTGAGTGTGAGCGACACAAGCAGAGGTCAGCACTCTGAGCTATGTTACCTGTTCAATTTTTCTGCCTGCCATGGAGCCACTTCGATCTATAACAAAGACAACATTTTTGGGAAACACTGGCATTTCACGGGGTGCAAAGTAATGTACAAAGTACCCATTGACAATCTGAAATACAGAATGAAATCATGCATAAGAATACATTTAAATAAATAAACATTGCATCTTAAAGTTTTGACATAGCAAGAAGAGGAGTGACATGCTTAGCATTCTGTTCTTATAGATAAGCCCAAATCAAAGAAGTATTAAAATGTATTTCCTAGCTAGAAGCAAGACTTCTAGCTAGGAAGAAGTACAAGAGAACAGCATATATATGTACATATTACACACCTCAGTGCCTTATGTGTATTTCATTACCTGTTTATTATCACCTGTGAGCAATATATGCTCATTGACTGTGACTGCCATCTTTTAGCACTCCCATGCATATACTTCATTAGCGACAAGGTATGAAAAATAGTGTATTTTATGTCCTAGGATATGCATAAATATTTTAAAGTTCCTGCTCTCTTTAGTTATGCCTCAGTTGTCACAAGAAGTGAAAGAAACTCAAGCAGTCATTTTAATTGTTACATGAATCACATTCCTCTCAATCTCATACACAGAATCACAGAGCAGTTGGAATGAACTTGGGAGGTCATCCAATCCAACCTGCCTGCCAAACCAGGGTCACCTAAAGCAGGATCACTTAAAGCAGGCTGTACAGGACTGTGTCCGGGCAGTTTTGACTATCTCTAGAAAAGGAGACTCCACAGTCTCACTGGACAGCCTGTTCCTGTGCTCTGTCAGCCTCAAAGTAAAGAAGTCCATTTTAGGGTTAGATGGAACTTCCTGCGTTCCAGTTTGCACCCATTGCCCCTTGTTTGATCCCATCCTCTTGACTCTTGCCCTTTAGATAGTTATAAGGTTTTATGAAATCTCCACTTCTCTCCCAGCTGAACAGCCACAGGTCTCTCAGCATTTCCTCATAGGAGAGACAATTCTGATCATCTTCATAACCCTCCACTGGGCTGTTTCCAGTAGTTGCCTGTCTTGCCTGAATTAGGAAGGCCAGAAGTAAGGCAGAATAGAGGGAAGGATAACCTCTATCAGCCAAAAAAATAATGATAAAGAATGTGAAGTGACATCTATGGAATAGCAATGTAGACTTGGTGTTGAAACAAAACTTGAAAGATTGATCTTTTATATGGGTAATATTGTTATATGTCCACTGTCTCTGAGGATTCACTAAACATCACCTGCTGACCCTGGATTAAAGGAAATCGATTTTTCTGTCACTCTCGGTGTTTCAAGTTAATGTTGCTGCTTTGATCCTTGCACTTCACATTCAGATGTATCTACGATCCAAAAACATTTTGATTTCTATTCCTTTTTTACCTGTATGTCACCTGCAGCGGCACCCCTCTTAACATCATAGCGCACAACAAAATCACCGTTGAGGAGAGTTTCATTGAGCTCAGGATTTATCTTCTGTTGATCTATGGTTGGTTTAAATAAAATATGAGCCTGCAAAGAAATGAAAAGATTAAAAGCTTCATAACTTGAAGCTGCCACTGGCAGCGACATCTGGCAGCTGCTGCTTTACCTTGGTTTCATTCTGCACTTTTGTGAGCGCTTCGCTTAACTCATTTGTCATGAATGTGCTGTCTGTCTCCAAGAAGCGTATGCCTTGGGGCTCAAAGATGTGCACATCAATCTGACAGTGGAGAAGAATTCAGCATCAGCATCTCAGAGGGAACACGGCCAACCCAAAACACACTGTGCTGTTCCCTGCCCATCCCTGGCTCAGGCAGCTCACCTGGAAGTGCTTAACAAGCTGCTTCGGATGGACCTTGATCAGCAGCTCAAAGTTGCCCAGCTGCCGCTTCAACAGCTCCTCATACACCAGCTCAAATGTGACTTTACTGGCAGCTGCAATGCTGACAGACACGTGAAACTGCTCCAGACTTTTGCCTGTGATTCTGTGAGGACAAGTGGGAGAACAGAGATTGTCATCCTGCAAGAGAGGTTTCATTGTGATAGCTGAAGTTTCTATTGTGTTAAATATTGGCCATGGAGTGGCATGGTATAAAGAGATATTATAGATGGTATAAATAGATATTATTTATCATTTCATAATACAGGTACTATTACATGCATCATCTTATTACGTTAATGTGCCGTGGGTGCTGCTCATGTAAGCAGGGAAATGGAGCAGAAATGGCACATGCTTCTGACTGGAATCAAACAGAACTGGGACCAAATACATGGGAGCACAATCTAAATACGTCCCTGAAAACTCATCTCTACTCAAGTACCACAGTCCACTGTGATTTAGGGAATAAGACTCAATAACTGAACACCATCCCAGCCCAGAAGGGTGCTCCTACATAAGCCTCAGAGCAGCACTAAACAGCGATACCTCTCACTGAAGCCAAGTGCAGAAACACATATAAAAGATATATATGTGAATATACATACACACACACACACGCCTCTTCCCTCCCAACAGGAACCCAAGGCTGCTTTTCCTTCTTGTCTCTTCTGAGAGGTAGCTGCCCCCCAGCCAAGTAAGAGACCCAAGGAACCATGTTGGACCAGCCTTACTCAGGGCAGAAACGTACTTGACAAGGCCGGAGCTCTGCCCACGAGAGACAGCAGTGTCATATTCCTCCTGAGCAGCAGCTTTCTCCTTTATTACTCCTGGGTATACTTGACCATCGATGGACCTGTTTGGTTTCCATAAATACTAATTAATACTAGAAGGAGAACAATGGGGAAAGAAATAAGAGGAACATTGTACTTTGTGGCCCCTGGGGCATGATCAGGTGACAGTTTGGATCCCATATCCTTTCCTGTCCAGAAGGATACCAGGAGCCACCAATATCTTGGGCCTTGGGAAGGCTGGACCAGGGAAAACACCACCACCAAGCCCCATTGTCATCCACCCTGGGCAGCAGGCAGGCTTGCCCTGGCCCTGGGCACCTTCTATTGGTTTGGCTACCTACTACATTGCCCTACAGAGCATTTTGTGGACTCATCTCTTTGTGCTTTTTGCTCAGCACTTCCGGAGAAGAAAAATGAACCCTGCCCCCAGCCCACAGAGCTGCCTCCTTCGTGCCACAGGTAAGGACTGGTCCTACATGGAGAAGTTGGTGATGAAGGCTGTCTTGGGTAACTCCACTTCAAAGGTGGCCTCTCTGGATTCATTAGCTTGGTTGACAATTTTGCTGATGACGACGGTGTGAGCAAATCGTGATGTGACCTTGCAGTCCACATGCAGGCTGTAGATTTTAATATCATGCTGAAAGAAAAATGAACAGACTGAAATAGAAATGCCCAGCTTTTGCTCCTGAGCAGGCCTTTACCTGAGTGATGGTATTGGAAAGTCTGATGAATAACTATTAAAAAGTCCAGAAGATCGATCTGGAATTGGGACAAGGGAATTGTTCATGACCAGATTGGCCATTTGTTTATTTACATCTCTGCAGCTGCAGCCACAGTTCCACACAAAATCTGCAGCTTCCATCTGTGTGGTGCTGTACAATGGGAGGCTTCTGTTGAGCCTTTTTCCTGTGGTCTTTTCTGCTTGGATTTCTCTGAAGCAGCTGCTGTATCACCCCAATACATTACCTCAGATTAACCTCAGAAAAAATAGATGCCTCTTTTAGAACTTGGCCCATGGAAGAGATTTGCTATCTTTGTGTGTGACTCTATTTGTTCTCCCAGCTGTTGACTTTGCTGCATGCTTTCAGCTCGCTACCTTGTGCCACACACAATGTTTAGCAGGTTTGAAACCCTGCCTGGGTCCCCCACCCCTTGCTGGTTGCACAAGTAGGGATGCCCTTACACCGTTTGTGTTTCTCCTGGTATGGTGCTTTGTGGGCACTGGCCTGGAGCTGTCTGGGACCATCCTGTAGGGTGGCTGGACTGGGAACTCTCCTGAGCCCCTGCCTCTCTAAACACCAGCAATTTGCATTTGGGTTGTCAGTTTTAAAAAGCAGGGTTTATCTAGACATCACCAGCCTCACTATAGCCCGATAGTTTGATAAAATGACATTGAAGCAGAGCATTACACTTTTTATTTTTGCTCTCCAAGCCTCACAAATCCTTTGAATAACTAATTGATCTTTTGTTATTTTGATAACTCACCTCTTGTACTTTGCTCATCAATTAAGAACATCCACATTAAGAGCATCCCTCCTCTTAATTAAGACACTAGCCAAAATTCAAAAGCTTAATCAAGCTAAACATGGACATTCAATACAAAGCTGTGACCATGGCTTTGTGCACAGGCATCAAGGCAGGTAGTGAATGGCTGTTATCATTAAACATTGCCAGAGTGTGCTTCATCTCATGAAGCCTACTGACAATCCAGGGCAAAGGCCAGAAATACTAATTGAGAGAAGGGTTTCCTGATCCTGGCAGTTTGTATGCTTTTCCTTTCCCCTGCGCTCTCTTCCCAAAGGATTTCCAAGTATCCCCGGGCACCTCCACTCACATTTGCTGCCCTGCCCTGCTCCAGTCTGCCTGTGGCAGATTCAGAGGGGAGGTTTTACCATGACTGAGGAGTCACAGTTCATTGGAGCAGCGCAAGCATGTGGTGGCCATTGCTGTCCATGGAGCATCCTTCTAGCACAGGAGAAACTTGTCCTCTGCAAAATTTATCTTGTGAGAAATCCATCTTACCACCACATGCCAAAAGGATGTGTGAGAATGAGAGGATGAGGACCTGCATCCCTTATGCTTGTTCAGCCCTTGCAGCATTTCAGGCTGTGACCAACACAAACAAGCACACAATGGAGTACAGCATGGTGAGGAGCATCACTGTGTCCTCTGTGAAGAAGCTAAGAGAGGACTAGCCCTAGGTCTGTACCCAAAAGAAGTGGAGCACAGCTGGTGGCTACTCCTGAAGGCACATACACAACATCCACAGATTCTTGCAGAGCCCTCAGCAGACCCTGCAGCAGCCGCAGGTCCTGTCCCTGCCTGACTGAAAGCTGCACTTCATGAAAGCTGCCTGCACTTCAGTTGCACTTCATGCTTTTGTGAATGGGCACAACTGGAAATAAAAACTTTCCAACACAAAGCTTCCTCCATTTCTCTAATAATGATATTTTTATATATCAGTCAGATGCGCCCTGAGATCATGCAAAACACAGTTCGCTCCCTATAATTGTCTTCTCCCCTCTTTCCCACTCCATAAAAGTTTTGAAATGCCTGTCAAGAACTTCCAGCACCACAATGGTCCTCGTCTGCTCCTACTGTGACAGTGCTGCGTCAAGATCCAAATGGCATTCGGGGGCCAAATTGCTGCCTCAAATTTAAATTTTACAGATGGGGAAGAACAGCATCAGACACATCTGCAAATGCTCTCCTGCCACATTTATACTTTACCAGCCCAAACTAATAATGATAAAAAAGGCTTAAAAAGCTCCAAAGCTCTGAAATCACAACACAGGACACTGGAGGCTCCACAGGAGTTGGTCACCGGAGCTGTTACCTGCATAACATGTGATATCATCAGATCATCAAATGAACAAAGAAGATACGGTTAAAAAAAAAAAAATAGAGCAAATACCTTTGGAGTAATAGTTCCTGCTAATGCTACAAGTAAGGTAAAGACCATCAATGTGAACAACGTTCTCTCCATTTTGGAAGGATTAGATTTTCAAATGAAAACTCAGTTTATCTTAATCAGTTAATGAGTTACTTGTACTTGGGTGTATCATGTAGACTTTGAAGAGACACAGAAACTTCATATTTACACATTAAAAGCAAATAAAACTCTCAGGCATTAATGTTTATTTTTCTACTGGATCTTTTCTGTCAAACATTAGGATTTTAATTTTTCATAATTCATAAAGTTTAGAAAACTCTATACTTTCTTTTTAGAATTAGATTTTGTGTGGCCTTTTTGGATGCATGAATTTCTACCTTATCCAGCTAGTAATTGAAAGGGTATTTCATCAATACCTTAATATTATCTCACATGGGCCAGAGGTTTAGAGATTGCCATGACACATAACATTCACAAGATTTTACAGCTGGTGACATCTTCAAACCTTCTTCCTTCTTGCCCAGCCAGCCCATGGGAGAGAGGTACAGAGTGATCCTCTTGAAACGTCTCTTCTTTTTTCCTGACAAGCTATAATCCTTGTTTGTCAAACAGCAAAGTCAGTTATCTTTAGCTAAACAGTAAAAGCAAAGTAATCAGCCCTTATCTGGACTTCATAGGGAGGGATGTGCCAAATCAGTCCCTGTGCACACATGTATGTACAAAAGTATACAAGGATGACACAAACAACTCAAAAACAAGTGCAACAGCTGTTCAGAGGAGCACATCCAGCCTTGTCTGACCCTAAGTAAGCTGTGACACATTCAGCTAAGCATTCTGCAAAGCTGCCTCAGTTCTCAGTAGGACTGTTCACACAAAAAGATAGTGCTGAGAGAGTTCTGCCCACATTTACCTAAAAATTCAAGCAGGGTGACTCTTCACCTCCTTTTTTATAATAGTTTTCATCCAACAGGGAATTTGAGCAGTTCCTTCAAAGTTTTGGTCGGTCAAGGATTGGCTTGTAGCCCTGGAAATGTAGGATGTAGTTCAGAGGATCTCTTGGGCACATGCAGGTGCTGCAGCAGTCCCTAGTTCCTGTAGGAATTTATATGAATGTACATAAATTTATATATGTGTACATTAATGTGCAACCAGCCAGCACTCTTGTAAGAGGTTGCAAATTGGAAAGGCTCCCTCTCCCCCTAGCTCTCCCACCATAGTTTCCCTGCCCAGCTGCCCTGTTCCAGCAGCTCTAGGGCAGCAGGCAGCCCTTTCTCAACTAAACCCATTCTCAGAGTGGGAACATTTTTCCCCCTGCGATGCCTCGGTTTTATCTTCAAAGTGCTGGGAGGGGTCTTTCTGGGAGAAAAGGGCTTTGCTGAGTTACCTGTGAGAAGCCCAGGCCCCATGGAAAAACAGCCTTCAGCAGAGATTGGAGGCAGGGTCTTATCTGCAAATAATATCTTTGAAAGCGAAAAAAGAATGGGGCAGGGTAACACACCGGCAGTATATATATTTTTTTAAGGAAACTTCCTTCTCAAACCCAAAAGGATTTGCTGGTGCCTTGATCACATCCTACTCCGTAGCCTCTGCAAGCTTGATGGACACTAGAGTGTTTTATCTGTCAAGTGTTTGGGACACAGAAGGCAAAGATTATATTCTTCACAGTACACAGAAGCTTTCAGTACCTCTTAATCAGGCTTAACCTGTGCAAAATTAGAGTAATTTTAAAATAATGACAACACCTACCTTACCATACCTAGATATGCTGCCAGGGTCTCCAGGTTTGAGAGGATCATCCATATTTGTGCAACAAAGATCCAACTGAGAGGGAATTTTTCCATTTTATAGCACCAGACAAAAGTTTGATGTTTAATGCAGCAAATCAAGACACAAACAGAGCTGCACAAAACCAGCTTCCACTGAGAGTGGATTTGCTGTTGTAGAGAGAGACTCAGGAGGTCATTTGAAGGGAGGAACATGGTGCTGGTGCTTTCTCTCACACCACTTCTCACCTGATCCAATGACAAAAAAGTTATTGGGGAATGGGCTGAAAGTCCTGCCTTGGCATTAGGGCACAGTCAGCCCTGCACCCGGCCTTCCAGCAGAGCTACTTGCAGGCAAAACATGGCACTGGGGCCCCTGGGGCAGCCTGAGCTTCAAAAGGGAAGGCAGGAAGGAAAACCATGAAGGGGGAAGCCAAGGGAGAAATCTGAGGGGAGGGCAGCCCTGAGGGGCCTTTTCAGGGCACACTGCTGCTGTTAGCACAGATTTGAGTGACTTCTCCAGGTTTCAATGATTCCCCTTCAACCAGCTTCCCCTTGAAAAGGCACTGACACCAAAACTGTGTGTTCTTTGTGTTTGACAGACTGGAGTCCTTTTTGTAAGGCCAAAGCATCCACAGGATCAATGTAAGCCCAGAGTGAAACTAGTCATCACAATGTGCCAAGCTGCATCCAACATTTTTTTATTAAATCATTACAGCAAATGCCATTGAACATAATAAAAGAAAGCACATAATAAAAATTAATATGAAACTTATACTTTTTGACTTGAGTCTATTCCCTACATAGTGACTTCTGGGAGAAGTTAGCTACTTAAATCTACAGTGTTGTTAGTGTAAGAGGCAGAAGTCTAGGAAAATGTTAAAAAAACATCTGGGTGAGACACATCCAGCGTTGCCATCAGCCAAAGACGCTCTTGGCTGGCTCTTTGGGTTTCTCAAAGACTGTTTCACCCCCTGTCCGATCCCGGCTGAACACGGAGGGTGCTGCAGAGCCCATTTGTTCTTGGAAAAAGAAAACCAGGAGAGGCAATCAGTGAAGTAGCACACCAACTTTGGAGAGTAAAACAACTGCTGCTGAAATATCTATGTACACATACATTCAATAAGCATTTTGTCTATCCATCAATTTATAATCATAGAATGGTTGAGGTAGAAAGGGACTGTTAAAGGTCTAGTTTAACCCCCCTGCAATGAACAGGAACATCTTCAACTAGATGAGGTTACTCAGAGCCTTGTCCAACCTGATTTTGAATGTTTCCTGGCCAACTTAACCATTTCCAACAAGGAGACTTACCACACTGCTTCATCACTTGGTAGGTCTTGGATTTAATTTCCTGGTTTTTGGTCAGATTTCCTCTGGCTCCTTTGAGGTCCTCTTCTTTCACTGGAGGACGCTTCTTTTTCACAGGGGCGGGCTAAAAGATGTATTTGTTATTTAGAAGCACAGGGAACAAAACTGCCTTAATCCAAAGGCTACAGCAGAGAGTTGCTAGTAAGTATCACACCTACTTCTACTCCGAGTTTGTACACTTGGATAGTTAGGATTTTTGCACAACCATGATTTTACCACCTTTCCCAAAATCTATTGCCACTTTCAGGGGTCTGAAATTGTCTTCTGATTATACAGCCTTTGAAAGAGGCAGTAGATTGCTTCTTTTTTTAAATTATTCCATGACCAGCTCTGCCTTGAATTCAAGAATATTTCCAGTATTTAGGAAGGGAAAAATCCTTTCATTATTAAACAGTGTTTGTGCCTCAGTCTACTTATTACTGTGGGAAACATGTCAGAGATTCTGAAATGGGGCTTCATTTACTTGGAATAAACAGCTGATCCTAAATTTAGGAAACAAAAGTATCTGAGCACTCAAGAGAGCACATACTGAACACATCTTAAACACTTGACTCAGAACCCAGAGAAGGAGAAGGAAATCCAATATAGAAACAGATGCATCATCAGGTGGTGCACAACAACATCCAAGTACTAGTCCGTGTGTTTGCAGTTTATCTGGCAAGAAGAAAATCAGGACAAGAGTAGTTCATAGAAGACCCTCCTTAACCTTTCAAGGTCAAACACAAAGTCAGCCAGCAAAACCATTGGTACCATTAACATTCCCTCTTCAGTTTACTATTTCAAGGAGAGACTGCCAAGGTTCCATCAGGCAGATCTTGTGCTCAGGGGTACAGGAGATGCCATTAAAAAGGATGAAAGACTAACATGCTCCAACTCAAACAGATCTGCACACCAAAATATTAATGAGAAACTTCTTTGATCATTGCTACATACATATTGTGATATTTGGGTTCTGGCAGTGACGGATTCCATTTATACATTTCTATTAGCCTCCTATAAAGCTAAAACCTGTTCTGGAGCAAAACAACTCCACTCAAATCCTGTGAGTGGAAAAGCAAGTCCCATGCCTGGCTCTCAGCAGGGGCAGTCTGGCTACACTGGAGTCTTCGGCATGTTTTCCACAGGCTGTAAATTCCCGGGAACGCTCAGAATAGCTTGCTGTCAATCCTTTTCGCATGTGTTGTGGGAAACAAAACATGCACAAGATCTCTGGGGAAAACACTCTACAAGTAGCCAAAGCAAGCAAGAGGAAAAAGGTGACAGCAAACCCTTCAAAATTCCCAGCAGCTTTTGGTTAGATAGCTGTGAACCCAATGGCCAGTACTTCACTTTTTCATTTACAATGAGAGTCGGGATGTGATGGGAACAGCCCCTCCTGCTCATGGGACTGTGCAGACCTCTGCTGAGTCCAACACAACTGCTAACAGTAGGATGAAACTGCTCACTTCTTTCACCAATTATTGGCAAGAGACCAACCATGAGGCTTCTTTGCACTGGGACAAAGGACTTTATGGGGACAGGGAAAGAAAAGTGGGCACTTGAGATGCACTGAGACAACCAGGTGGAGCACAGCCACTGGATTTTATCCAGTCATTTTAAATTCCCCCATGCTTCGATTACAGGTGGATTTTCCAGTAGGACAGCTGCTTTTGATTAGTCAGCCCCCAGTTAAGAAGCTGCCCAGAAAGGTAACTGGGAGCCACAGAGGTGAGCCCTGGACCCACCAGCAGCTGCCAGCTTTGCAGCTTCATGACTGCTAATTGCTCCCAAACCAAGTGTGTTTATAAGCAGGATTTGCCAGGAGCCATTCCCAGCTGGCCCAGCAGAGCGCCCTGTGCTTTATCTCCTCCTGTTACAAGTCATGAAGTGTTGATTTACAGAACGTGTGACCAGTTTTAAAAAATTTTTCTTTGGAGTATGAAAAACAAGCAAAACGGAGTTACTCTGCATGGTTAAAGGATTGTGCAGTCCCCGGGGAGTTCCTCCTCTCCATCTCACCCACTCATGCAGAGAACTCTGTCAGCAGCTCACACTGAAAACACGACACTATGGTGCAAACCTCAATGTTTCTGAACTAGTAAAACTAGTTTCACAAACTAGTTTAATAGTTCGCTTCGAAAGAGTGATTAGTGGGGAGACAAAGTGAAGACAAGTCATCAATTACAAAATTAAATGATTGTATTACAAAGTTTCGATCTCAAGTACTGGATTTCAGCAGTAACATTCTCACACTCACTGCTCTCCTCCTGCACATTGCTCCATTAAGCTTTATGCAGCAGCACAACACGTCCTTTCAAAATAACGGCTGGAATTTGTAATCATTGTCTGAGAAAGCATGTTGAAAAAGCAGAAATCACCCCCTCAGTGAAACATCCCAAATGTGGAGCAATTTTTTTCCCTCCTTCCTACAGAAATATTTAAGCCAGAACATTTTAAAACTAAATTAATTAACCCCACAGAGGGCAGCTGCTTTCCTTTCTTCATCAAACAATTTCTGTTAAAACAGATAGATGGAGCATTTAAATACTTCAACATAAAGAAATCAGAGCAGAAAAGCAGTTAACGAGAGTAACTTGCTAACAAGCTATTCCAAGCTAACCATCTAAACCAGTAACATGTTGTGGGAGACCCTGCCCCGGGAGTGCAGCCACACACCCACCTCCCCGTACCTGTGACATAACTGCGGTGCTCAGGGGGCGGGAATCCCTTCTCAGGTCGTTTCCCGGCTTTGATTAAATCCAGCCTGAGAGCTCTGCAGTCAAGTGTTTTTTTCCTCGACTTATATAGAGCATCCCACATGAAGTCATGAGCTGGGTCATGTTCCCAAAGCAGAGCCCCAGATAATTGAGGTTGACAGAGGCTGTTGTTGCTGAAAGGTTTATTCTTAGCGATGACTCGGGTCGGCAGCATTTCCCGCGCCCCGTGCCTGGGGAGGGACGGATTTGGGGACAGACAAGAGCAGACAGCTGCGAGTGAGAATCCGGGGAAGCCCCATCCACCACAAACAGCTTCCTGGGGAGTCCGATGGGGGTCTCTTTACAAATTTAAAAGACAAAACTTTGTTATGGACACAAAATTGACTCTGAATCCTCTTGGGGGAATAGGGATGTGGCAAGAAAGCACTTTCTTTCTTTTCCAGTGTAACATTCTCTGAAGATTATATAAACCTAACATCCAAAGCATAACATTGTGCCCTAAATGCCTTTTGCACAGGGATCTTTAATGGAAGAGAATTTTGGGCATTTTGGAGAGTTAATAAAAAATGCTGTGGTTTTACCCTTATTTCTACTGCTGAGCTTGCTCCAATGCCAGTTCTTACACAACTGAGAGAGTAAAATCATTTTCTACTTACAGCATTATTAGCAAGTTTAGTAATTTGTCACCTTTATAGGGAAGGCTTACTCAGACATGAATAAATTTCCCCATGTTCTTGCTGACAGTACTAAAACCTTCTCTAGAACATCTAATATTACTTCTCTGAGTAATTTTTTAATTAAGTAGGAAAAAAAAATCCAATAAGCTCTAAGCAAGAATTCTAATTTTTATTACCAAGAGTGGGTTGGGTAGGGGTTGTTTCCCTAGCATTAATTCCTTTTATTACACACAAAAAAATCCAGCTGCTTTGACCACTCAACATCTACAAAGAACCAAGGCTTCAGGCTGGTGTGTTAAAGGCAGACGTGACAGAGCTCTAAATGGCAGTTACTAGAAAGATGGACTATTGCAGTGGTAAAAACGTGCTCCAGCCTTTTCTCAAGCTCTGCCTGTGTTTTATTTAGACTAGAGGGAAATACAGGAGGTAAAACAAAACACATTTTTCATTATAAAAACACAGCAATCAGGAGGTGGGATGTGTGAGCTGTGAACTACCCACAGGGCTCCGAGTGCCTCTTTTCACTTTAGGCTGAACTCTTTACACACCTGAGAGGATGCTTTCTTTGTTGTTTGGGGTATTATTTGTAGCTTAAGAAGCAGTCTGGATGTTAAGTACTTTGCCACTCCTTACACTGAATTTCTATTTTAAACCCATGGCTCCATGCATATTTCTGAAGATCAGCAGTACAGTTTGAACTTTTGAAAAAACAGCAAGCTTTTTTCTGTTTTGCAAAGTAACACCTCTCTTTCTCTACTCAGATGTTTCTATACAGTGCCTTAAGTGTCACTATTCAGAAACTGCCTATTATAACAGGAAAATAACATCCTGCATGTTTAAAGCAAATATTTAAAATCCAAGAGACTGAACTATTTTTTTTCCTTTCAGCTTTCAAAATGGCTTCATCTAACTGGTACTGCAGATTTCTTGCTCAAAAGTAACAGTTCTGAATAAACTAAAATGCCCCACAGACCATTAAGGCAAGAAATGGAAACACAAAGTCATCACCCACCCATCCACCCATCCCTCCCCCTGCCTGACCAGGCAGGGGGGCCAGCAGGCCCCACAACCTTTCTCCTCCATCCATGTCCCCTTGGCAAATGCAACTCACCTGTGATGTCCTGCAGGCCCTATGGGGGCAGAGAGAGGGCAAATGGTAGCAGCTGCTACCCTTCCCCACTGGTCTTAAATAGGAGAGTGGTTGGAGTGGGCCGATTTGGAACAGCTGGGGAAGGGAGGAGTCTCCAGTGTAGCCCAGGTGGGATTTGAGCGAAAATCCGCTGGAAAAGGGTTGGTTTGAGGCAGAAGCAGGAGATGGAGGATAAGAGGGGCATGTGGAACTTGCTTAGAGGTGAACTGGGAGGAAAAAATGAAAGGACTTGAGTGTTTCCCACGTGGGTGGTGAGACACTGGAAGAGGTTGCCCAGAGAGGTGGTGGAGGCCCCATCCCTGGAGACATCCAAGGCCAGGGTAGATGAGGGTCTAAGCAACCCTGTCCCTGCCCATGGCAGGGGTGTTTGAACTAGATGATCTTTAAGGTCCCTTTCAACCCAAACCATCCTATGATTCTATAAAAGCAAAGTCTTCATACAAACAAAATCAAAACACCTTCACCTTGCAGAGCTGAGGAAGACAGCACACCCTGAAGCTTCTAAGATATCTCCCATAACCTACACAGTTCTATTCTCTTTGACTATACAGTTCTTAAATCAATGCTGAAGAACAGGCACAACCACTTCCTCTTACAGCTCATGGGATAATTTTCCCTTACAAAAAACCCCAGCCTAAATCTGCAGTTACTTACATTTTAAAGTAGAAATCCTGTCTGCCTTGTTGAGGTCCTGAGCTCTGTTAAACAGGATATGAATGCAATGAAACATTTATTTAATAACAGCTGTTAAAAATTCAGTTAACTCTCTATGCATCTTCCACTGCAACATGAAGTGCAAACAATTCCTTTGCAGAGGAACACAGCTGCAGATAAAATGTGATGACCATGAAATAGGGAAAACACACATATGGCCAGAGTGATCTCCTGCAGACACAGATCTCACAGAAAATTTGACTTCTTCAGAAAACCACTAGCATTCCTCATCAGCAGGCTGACAGGGTTCACAGGTTGAAGAATATTCCCTGAATTCCTTTTAAGAATGCAGTGGGCATGGGGCTGCTTGTGTGCAGTAGGAGAGAGGCAATGAGCAAACATTATGGAGGAGTTAAGAGGCTGCAGTGGATCAATATTATACAGTTCCAGTCCAGCAGAACACACTCAAGTGCTCCCCCTCCAAGACAAGGAGGGACAACAGCAGGTAAGAACTGAATTTCTGCTGTATTCTGGCATAAAGGTATCAACCTCTACCTATTTGTGGGCTAAAATATATAAATAAATCCATCACCTGCACATAGTCATGTTACAGCTTCACAATGAGCCAGCTTCTATGCTACATGTTCCTGTTTCATTCCTCCAGCCAAGTGCTCCATTGATGGCAGAAAACTTGGCAGAAATCCTGGGAATCTGCAGAACAACTGCCCAGCAAAGCAAGAAAAAAAAAAAGGTAAGCCAAGGCTACACTCTCTTTGTGGGGTGTAAGGGAAGGCCAAGTGCTGCGGGCATTTTGGTAATCAAAGAAGCTGCTTCACTGGAGCTGAAGACAACTCTGCACTAGATGGATAGCACCTAAGAGTGACATTTTTGTCAGAGAAAGAGCAACCTGCAACATTTTCCCTTTTGCATTATTCTGGGAAGGAGCAGAGACTACAGAAAACAAAGAAGGCATTGGCCATGTCTAGCATGCTGCCCTCTGGAGACAGGGGACAGAGAGGCTACTTGGTCCTAAAACTAGACATCTCCACATGGCCCTTTTCTGTCTCCAAGGAGGCACTATATGAGTTCTGTGGCACCGTATCAGCTGACTTCTAAACAGAAATCTCCCCTGAGCCTGCATTTCGGACACCTGCTGCAAACAAAGCAGAAAGGGAGCAGAAGATAAATAGGTTAACAGTTACTGAATTAGGCTGTACATCTGTCAAGGGGCAGGACACTGTAGAGAAATTCAGAAGTTTCTATGTTTGCAAGTTCTTGCCGCCAGAGACTGAAGGGGTCTGGCATTGCCTGAAAAGCCAAAGGAAGGCTGCAATAATTACCTGGTTTAAGCATGTAACAGTGGTTAAAGCGTTTTAATGCTCCAGAAGACTTCAGGCTGATGTTCTGCAGTCTCAGGAGTTCTCAGGCTGCACATCAAAAGGTTTTATTATCAATATGAAAATACAAGTAGTTATTCTCCAAAACTCCTCTCTCAGGGAACATATCTGGGAATAGAATCTGATGGTTATAAACAACACTTAAGAGTTCTCCAACTGGAATGGGACTTGCTGCTAAGACAAATGAATATAATGAAATACATACCAACTGAAGAATGCAAAAAATTAGATGCACAGTTCTGATATTAAAACTCCAGTAGCAAAACCCACTCACTGCAATGGCACATTATAAACATTGGAATGCACTCACTTTTAAACAGAACAAGCATATAACAAGTATACAAATCTGTAATAAGTCAAACTTTATTGTAAACCATTATACAACGTAATTACATCAGATACCCTTAAATGTTTAAGATAACACCACTGATTAAACAATATGGTCCAAACAGAGGGCAGCAGAATACAGCTGTTGGTTTTGCTCACATGGGCTACACTCTGAACTGAATGATGAACAAACCCCACACTCGGTTTGAGACGGATACCCACGCAAGACAAAAACACCTACAAAAGTGTCCCTTTTTTAAAGATACTGCAGTTTTACTTTGTAAAACCATAGTAGTCATTTTCAGTAATTGAACTGGAAACTTTACGTAAAAAAGTTTGCACACCTATGCTGTAGATCTGCTCTGACTTGATGTGGCTGAATTTATTTGCTCTCACGACTGGTTTCTCCTGTAAAAAGCACAGCAAAGTCGCAAACAGGGGTTAGTCAAGCACAGTGGCAGAAATTCCTTGTGGTGCTCATCTCCCAGCGAGCCAGGAGCCCACACCTCCCTCCACAGGCACAGGGAGCCACCGCCTGCTGGAGGGCATCACTTTGCATTGCTTTAATTTGCAACTCAGTTTCTGAGTTTTCCCTGAAGAAAAGCTAGAGTACATTTTAGTTAGCAACATTAACATACAGCATTTACCTACTTAAAGTAAGACAAGGGGACTTGAACATATTAAAGCCAGAACTTGAAAACCACATATTAGACAACACCAGTGCTTTAATTCTATGCAGATGTGTCACAGGTCAGATACTAGAAATAGCCAATACATTTAGGTTGACCATTTGTGGTAGATTTGATCTTCACCAACACTTCTCTAAGTCACAATCCCTTTCTCTTACTTTGGCATACACTACATAGCTTATTTTCTTTAAACAGAATCACATTTTGTTTTAAGCACAGCCCGAACTAAATCTTTGCTGTGAGTTGTCCAGTAGCACATTTACCAGGTGTAAATTTCCAGTGCCAATTTGAGAATAAATCAAACATTTTCATGTTATCGTATTGTAACCAGACCAACTCTTTATGAAAAAACTTATTTCGGACTGTACTGCCAATACATTTCAACGAGCAGTAAGACATAGTGAAGCACTAGGCACATACTTCCTTCTCACACATACAAGCCCTTCAGCCCATCCCTCATGAATGCTCTGCAAGAGTTCCAATTTTTATCTTACAAAGAGGAAAATTGCCAATTTTATGTTTTCCATCTCTTCCACATGGAAATGAAGAACAAATAGGAATAAAAGGCCCACATTTTTGCTACTTGGGTAAAGTTGTGAATAAAATTTTTACTTTAGTAGAGAAAGACAGACATTTTTCCCCCTTCCCCCTGTAGATGTGCCCCTCCCGTCACCACTGTGGTATTTAAAATACCTCTTTGGCTCGTAGTGCTTTACTACATCATTTCATCAGGCATATAAAAATCTCAAACCAAGTGACATTTAAGCACTTAAGACATGAAAAATCAGGCATTCATGTACCTCTGGTATAGCCACCTTCAACAAACTGCTCCATAATGCTTTACACTCTTTTATACTTGGTCAGCAAGTTTGAGGTCTGCTCAAAAGAAAGTTTTACATGATTAAGGCCATAGTTTTATACTGACACTTCACAGATTAAACATGAGACTAGAAATAATTTTGTTAATTTAAGGAACTGGAGAAGAGGAAAAAAGGAAGATAAAATGAAAGCTAAAAAAGTTAAAGTGTGCGCTGCTCAGTTGCCTCTTGTGGCTGATGAGAAGAGTGATGGCTGTGCAGTGGGATTAGCACATAGTGAAGAGCTCTATTTCACTATCTGGAACAGAGCAAATTCTATGCTAACAAAACAAATGCATGCATCTTTGATGAGAGCCAGTCCTAGCTCTTAAATGCCTTTGGAAAAAATCAAGCTGTTGATGAAACGGAATACCTTGAAGTACTGTGCTTTTGGAGATATGCACCCTCCTTGTGAAGAAGTCATACTATCAATGGTAAAATCCAAAAAAAACTAGAACAGAGGCAATGCTGGTAAGGGACAGTTCTCATCCCCAAACTCCCCCATTTTCAGATCAACTCACACTTCCATTGTAATTTGTTTCTAGATTTCGTCTAAAAGAGCAACATGGTCTACAGGGAGGTGTCCCCAGCAGGGCAGAGTTGGGGGGAATTAGATCTTTAAGGTCCCTTCCAACTCAAAGAAATACCAGCACTTAAACTTATTGCTATTACATTTCTGTGCACAGTAAGTGGCTCAACTGAACTCACAAGTGTTAGGTTTGGTAAGATGCCCCTTTCACCATCTGGTCACACTGAGGTGTACCTGAAGCTTGGGAACATGTTGTTCAGCTCAGCAGCCAAGCAGTGAAAAGGAATGCTGGAATAGTGAAAATAAGTATGGGAGTGCACAGTTCAGTATTTACTAAGGCCCAAGAACCCTATTTAAGTGGTCTGGATCACAATTCACATTCAGACCTAATGAATCTATAAAAAAATGTAAAAAAATCTTAAGAACTTCTGAGCAGTTTTCCAATGAAACTGTTTGGTTTAAGGCTTGGAACATTGCTGATGTCCAGACACTACTACAGCTTTGCAATTAAGGTCTGTTGTCACCTCTTTGACACATCGCCTTGTCATACACAAGGTTGAACTAAGCAAGGAAAGCTGTCAAAACCAATAATTAAAAATAATATGCAAAGCAAAAAGATGTCACTGAAAACATGCCTGCTAGGTTTAAGATCAGCACGTTATTTGAAGACAGACACTGCAAAATCACACAAATTCTGTACTAATAACTGTATTATACCTCTCAGGAGGTTTTTTTTATCACTGCTAAAGGATAATCAGTCTTTAAGGAAATTAAAGAGGAGATTTTTCTTCTCTTAAGCACATTAAATAGAAGATTGCTTTCCCAAGGAAAAAACAAGGGACAGAATTATTTGCAATACTGCAGCACAACTGTTTCAGTCTGACTGCGGTCCAAGCACCGCAGGTCCTACATAAGGAAAAGCAGAAGAAATGTTCCATCCCTTCTGGGTCAGTTGAGAGGTATGCACAAGAGACTTGCACAAACAGAAATAGACTCTTCCATAATTATTCATTCCACAAATAACCTATCACAACAGATTTTTGTTACACATTAAAGTGCACATTTGTCAAATATGCAAACACCACCTCTTATTAAAAAGGTATTTTCAAATTATGTCATTGAAAACACACTCAGGACTGCATTTTTAGTGATATTTGGTGACTTCAGCAGTGACAGAGAGCTTTTCCCTTTGCAATCCCTTTGTCTTAAATCAGGATACAAGGATAAATAAGATTATCACTACAAATCTTATGATCTGTTTCTGCACAAAAAAGGGATCTGCACCCTTTTCTCTGACAAAGAGAATCATTAAATACAACTGTATGAAAATATAACTTAAATATAAAATAGTCAAATAGATTTGAGGAGACTTGGAAAAAAAATCTTTGTTCCACCTATTATTTTCATAGGTACCCGGTAGTAAGTAAACATTTGTACTTAAAAAAATAATGTTAAGTTACAGCTTGTAACCATAAACTACTCTGCTCTAGGAATTATGCTGCAAAAGCCATTTTTAGTAATAAAACACAATCCTTTATCTTAGTTGACTTTGATGCCTTTTGGAGAACATCTTAAACTGTATCACTGGTAAACAGAAGATTACTGTATCTGTTTTCTATGATCTTCTCTGAAATGTCAGATACCAATCCCCCCAGTGCCTGATCCTCACCAACGCCATGTTTTTCCATACATGATGAAAAGACATTCTTGCATAATTGGTCAGTGTGTCTGTAGTGCAACTGAGCTGGAAGTCTTCCAACCACTTGTTTTCTGTTGGTTGACCTTGCTTTTAAGTCAGTTTGTATGAGAAGGGAGATGCAATTGCAACGTTAAAACCCACTGACGGAAGTTTTTGCCACAAAACCTGCAGGTTGCCAGGTGGGGTTGTGTGTCATACAGGCAGGCCAAAACGGTGCTTCTTTTTCTTAATGGGCTTTAAGTTGGTCAGTCTGCGCAGGTCCTCTTCAGCATCTGATTCCTCCATCTCATCATCTGCTGAAATAAGGATCTAAAAAAGCAAATCATAGCTTCTGAGTAACAGGGATAAAAGTCACAGTCTTCATTTTCCTTTTAACCTTTTTTTAGCGCCTTGTTACTTGCTCAAGAATGAACTTATAGAGCAAAATTTGGGTTTACTGCCCAAATTCTGACCTGTATCAAACGTTACACATTTGGAACCTCCAGTAAATTTCAAAGAAGGATGCACATGTATTAACCTGCACCTCTAGATAAGAGGGGACAGCTGGCTGTCAAAATGAGAGAGAAAGTACAAGCTCTCTAACCACACTCCTAATATGGCAGCCATTTTATTGAACAAAACCCCATATAAATAACTCTGCCTGTAGTACAGACAAGTTACATCAAAGCCAAACAACTCACTTTCATAGATACCACCTGTCTTTCACCTGAACTGAAAACTGCCCACTTCATATAATTTAGAATAAAAATCACACTAAGGCAAGGATGTAAATAATTCTCCAAAATCAAGTCTGCTGCCTCCACTAACTTTCTCTCCTGAATAGAATTGTCTATTATATTTATATCCTGCGTGGGTTTTTTTCAGCAGCTTTGTAAAATAGTTCACTTGTGGCATTTAAATATAACATTATGTCTTCCTGCTCATCTGGAAGGAAGTTAACTACCATGAGTGGCACAGCAATGCCATTTCCTTCACTGGTTTCCAACTGCAAATATTAGGACCTACTGTTCATGCAAACAAAATCAAAGCTGAGCTGACAGTGTTACAATGAAATTGACGGCACAAGGTGTGAACTGGGTTGGAGTTATATCAGTAACTAACACTATATACCTCTGACTCCGACTCCTCATGTGATGCTGCTCGCCTGTATCGGACTTTACTTCCATTTCTTGTATCTTGTCCTGCTTCCTTTTCTTCAAGCTTAGCTTTTGTCTTCCCTTTCTTCATAAGAAAATTATCTACTACCCAGAACATTAATGCCTGTTAAACAGAAGGGGAGAGTGACAGTACAGCATCTGGACAGAATTAGGAACTTGATAATAATTCTGTGTGTATTACTTGTTATTTCTGCTATTCAGTGATCATATATTAGTCATGTTGAAATGTAAACGTTTTAGGCAGAGATTTTAGAGAAACAGATAAGCTCCAAGTTTAAAATATTAACAATAGGAGAAAAATTAAATAAATCACCATCACTTATTAAATGCAAGGACATCCACCATCTCTGACTGCAATCCCTAAATCCCAGACAGCTGGAAGAGTGTACTTTGGGAAGAATGATTGTGCAGTTTCTCTCTTCCTCTGCTCCCTCACAGGGCAGCTATATTAGCTGTGGTCAGACACAAGATACTTAGCAGTACAACCATCCTTAGACCAGAAAGTAAATTTCATTGAATTTTGTAATTAGTACTGTGTCAGTATTTGATTCAATCTACTGAAGCCATCAGGCCAAGGGAGTCTATGAAGCCTTTCTGCACTTCTCCAGAGCCTGGTTACTCAGTTTAACTGCATCTTAGGTTTGTAAAATCTACATAACCAAACACTTCATCCATTTTTAACACACTTCCCCTTTAAAAATCAATTAAGGTACACTGTGCTTTAAGGACTAACATTCATTAACACATGGCAGAAAGATATCCAAGTAAACATGTCACAGAAGTGTGCAGGTTGTACTAACATTAACAAAGAAGGGAACTATCAGCATGACGATGGCCAGCTCCAGCTGGGGGTTCTCTATAGGGTTCAGTAAAGCTACCTGTGAAAAGAAAATAGAATAAGTTCAGATCATGGCAGCAGGTACAGACAACTGGATTAGTGAGTGCAGCTCTTCATGTACTAGTTATTGCTACAGAAATAATTCACATGAATCAGAAAAGGACAGCTTTTTGGAAAAGGAAAGTGCTTCAGACAGCTCATAAATCACCCCAGAGAAGTGGAGCTGTCATTTTTGTTTACAGAAGTCTGAGGACCTACGTTAGAATCATCTTGAACATTTTAGAGCTGCCTACTCCCCAGAAACTTGCTTTAAGCTCCATTTTTAGAAATTTTTAAACAGACCAGCATTTCATGAAATACACAGTAGGGGGAGGAAAGCATTCTAACACCATACACCATAATTTGGACTATTACATTGGACAGATTCTACCACAATAAATATTTACCTAGTCATCAGCAATGGCTTCACTAATCCATTGTGAATTTCTAGAATTTTACAGTTTACATCTACCAATAAGGTCAGACAAAGAAAATTCTTTAAAATACTAGAAGCAATACAAAGCAACTTTAAAAGCAATCAAATAAGGAGAGAGTAAAACTTGATGTATTGTTGTATCTAAAACCCCTGCAAAACACGATAGGATATTCCTGGCAAGGGATGCCAGAAAGACTAATTAGCTGTGCCAAAAAATAGCATTAACTGGAGACAGTTACAATGGCTTGAGCCAAACCAACAAACACTATTAGAAGTCTGTTACAGTTTCCACCTAAAATTCATCTGTCTGTAAAATGCTGTAAAAATACAAACCTCTTTCCACTGAGGTATAAGAAGCACTATAATGATGATGGTTTTCTCAAATGTCATAATCATTATGTAGAGAGCACACTGGCCCACCCAAGCACCACACTGCACTGGATCTCCTGCACAGAAGAAGAAAGGTTCAGTATAGGCATCAGGTTGATTGTACTTCACAGTAAATAACATAGAAAAGCAGTATGAGATAAGTCAGGGTATCATTGCAAAGTGCCTTCTCAGGTTATCTCAGTATCTGCTCCTTTCCCTCCCTCAGCCTCCAAAAAGTATCAGTTAGAAATGGAATATAACAAGAATTTATCCAATTCAGCAGTCCCTGGTTATACAACTCGTTGTTTTACGTAATTTTCTGAAACCAAGACAGATATAGTTGCATTATATTTACTTTTCACCAATTTTTTTTTTATTTTTGACCTCTCCTTATGAAGCATTAAGCTTGTTAATGGAAATATAGCTGAGGAGTAACTACCGTCCCTTCAGGCTAAGCAGAAATGTGATGATTTTTACCATTCTCCCTCAGCCACCTTAAACATATTTATCTTCTCTACAGAGTTAGTAACCACCACCATTCAAACATAATTGAAGCAACAAGTGCAAAAACAATTAATGAAAAATCTAATTAAAAAAAAAAAAAGGATCATGTTTTAGTTCCAGTCTTGAACGGATCTGAAATTCTCCTGCAGCCCCTTAGTAGCAGAGTGAAAACCTGAGTGTATTATCTGCCAGAATATTACAAAGACCACAAATATCTGAACACAAAACCTCAAGTAGACTACTATAGGCTATGAAAGCAAAAATAAATAAAGAAGAAAAAAAGGGAAATGAGCACTGGTAAGTCTAATCAGGTTTGTAGGTGAGCTAAAAGCAAAAGGAAACCCTGGAATAGTGCATAGCTCTTCAGTCTTCACAACTGTCTACTGCAGCATCTTCAAAGGCAGCTTAAAACTTTTAGCCTGGAGATGAATAATGGGCAATGGAAATTCAGATGCCTTTATGTATTTGTAATGCATAATGAATAGTTAGTCCTTCCTTTTGTGGAACGCTTCTGAAAAGCTTTCAATATTAATACTTGGTAAGAGTCTTCAGACCTATTGTTTGCCACTTAAATGTCATGAAGTGAAACTGATAAATCTGACTGGAGTCCACAGCAAAGGAAATTTCCTAGATTTGTTTTTATAGTAAGAGCTATTGATCAGCACTCACACCACACTGGAGGTCCTTTCCAACCAATTTTTTTTACAATTTTGTAACCCATGAAATCCCAGGGGAAAAGAAGTAGTTAACGTCACCACAAACAGAAGGTGTTCCCAATAATATTTGTGACATTTTTAAATTCAAGGAATCCATACACAAACTCCAGTTTGAACTTTAAAGTTAACATTGAAGCCATAAAGCTCCAATTTAATTTCTGATGTCTCTGACAGTCTTTCTTCAATTCTGATGTTATACCTGTCAGGTACAAATGACACATCTAGAATACATTAAGAGATTCAGTAGAAAGCTTGTTACTGCAAGAAAAACTCATTAAGAGTAAAACTGAAAAACCAAATCCTCAGCAATGACAACTGTAGCAGCACTTTTTGAAAACACCTGGCAATGAAAAAGTAGTCTGGACTAGTGCATACTGTCATCAGCTACTTTATAGAAGCACAGTTTTAGACAGCTCACAAACTAAATAGCTCCAATTCCTCTTTCCTGTATCTTGTCCCTACTCTTCAAATCCCAAGTAAATCCTAATCTTTTTAAAGTAAGTATTATCTACCCTGTGTGGCTGTAAGGAAGATGATCTGAAAGTTACAAACAGAGCTAGAGGAAAAGATGCATCAAATAGTCTTTCTAAGCTTTGCCATCTGAAAAGCAAGGGTAAGCAGAGACCAGAGCACGATGTAGGTGTCAACTGAGTTCATTGTCACCAAGAAGGATTTAGTCACCCATTGTTTTCTCCTCACAGCAGCTAAAATAGCCTAAGACAATGTGGGAAGGAGAAAGTAGGGAACACTGCACCATAATTATTTCCTCCCCTTTACATACTCAAATCTACTGATCGATTCCACACTCATATTAAAATCCAGCTGCTGATGCAATGAATCTGAAAATACAAACCTGGAAGTCTGAAGACAAATTTAATATATTTTAAAATTCTGACACAAAAGAGACCTTGAGGCAGAGTTATGCTATTTTGTTTGTAAACCCACATGCAGTGCTGTTTTGGTGCACAGAGAGCTCTTGTTTATAAATGCTGATATCTTTGTATCCATTCTTTCCTTGAGGCGTTTATGTTCAAAAAATACCCTCCATATAAAGAAGAGGCTTTTCAAACCAGCAGGACACCGCTATTTTTGTGACAGCTTCAAGTAATGAATCATCAGGGATCAAGTAATAGAGCTAAGAAGAGAAATGAGCTCACAGTGAGAATAAACTTGAGACAAATGATTATTTAGGCTATAGAAACACAAACATCACTCAAGCACAAGAGAACTGGTTTTGTGATCCCGATTATTTTCCTGCCTTTGCAAACAAACTGAAATCACTCTGATCTCCAGACTGAGAACTTAACTTTACTCCTGCAGACAGAACATCACAAGTCTCTCATACATTTTGAGGAGCTGACACCTCACCACCCAAGTATTCACATTTAATTTTAAAATGCTAACTTTGAACACACTTGAAGCCCCATAGGACTGCATGAGTCCCTTCTTCTACCCTACTTGATTTAATGATTTCAAAGAATATTATTAAAAATGGAGCAAGAGTTTTACTTAGGCAGAAGTGAAAAATTTCAAATGAAATGGATAATAAGATGGTTTTCACTTCAGCAACAGCAGCACAGAACAGAAGAGGGCAGCAAACAACCCAATGCAACTTGTCCTTTTAAAACGTATTTCTTACACTGGGTTTAACTTCACTGCAGAGCCATTACTAGTAACTTTCCAACTGCTCTCTACTTCTTTCTATACCTTAAGCCTCTCCCACATGATTACAGGAAACAAAGATTTGCAATATGCTTTTCAATTATGCTTATGAGAGCTTCATTAAAAACCCCACCCCACTTGTATCAAGACAGCAGTATAATAATTTTATTAGTGGTATTTTTAAATTGGAAAGAACAACAAAGTAATGAGGCCTTCTATACTTTCAAGTACCATTTATACACACATATACACAGAGAAGAAATACCTGGCATACAAGTTTAGACATTTGAGATCCCCTGACTGAGAATAAAAATAACGGATCAGTCTCAAGACTTCCTCCACAGCATAACAAGTAGCGACTTCACTTGATGATTTTTAAGATCTTGGTAACTTTAGTCACAGATGCCTCACAGCTAAAACCAGGTTAATTTCTGAAGTAAATAAGAGCTAGAGAAAAATTTTACAAGAGTGAATAAATTCTCCAAATCTTTCCATCCACACAGACTACTTATTTATAAAAGGATATTAAAATGGGAGCGAATAGATTACATGAAAGAAAACAGAATGCTACCAGAAATAAAATTAACAAAATTTAGTATTTAACTCAATTGCAAGTACCTATCAATAACTGTAATAGCTATATTGGGTGTTTTAGCTGTGAGCAGAAAGCCAATTTTACGTGGGGTGGAAGCTATTCAAACATCTTTCAACTGCGTCAAGCCAAATCAACAATCAGAAAAAGGACTCTGGGCAATCTGTCTCGAAGCTTAGTTGGAAGGTGGAGCTCAGAAATGTCTCAGCTCCTTCCTTTCCCTTCTCTGGGCACTTGGTGCTTATCTAATCCCTTAGAGATTCAAGTCTAGGGACTGAGCTGGAGAACTATTTGCTTTGCTACATATGGTAAATGTTCTGATAATCAGCACTCTGAAACAGCTCCCTGAAGAGTCAGATGTGCATCAGGTCCAAGGAAAAAGAGTGGAAATATTGCACTGTGACATGTGGGGAAAAAAAGACAAAAAACCCCCAGAAAAGCAGATAAATAGGGTTGCAGCAGTGCTTAAATGGTCATAAACTGTACCCTAAAAGATACATAATAATTCTATATAAATATACTAATGGTATATGCAGTTATTCCTCCTAAGATAGATGCTTGTCATCATCTCTATTTTAAACTTCTGACATCAAAGCAAATAGCAACTACTGTTACTTGATTTAATTGTAAACTTCCCAAGCTTTTAAAGTACTTCAATTTGGCAAGACTTATTTATGCTTAATTCTACCAGGCACTTTGAATCATTAAAAACACAGAAGAATATAAAACAAAAAAACCCTAGTAATGCCAATTATGAAACTGCTCTACTGCTGTGAAAGCTTTTACTTTGTCAGGCAAGCATTATTTTAACTTTTTTTCCTCCAAATCATACATTCCGTTTGTTTTTCTCTCTAATGAAGAGCACAGTACTCTTCTAGGGCAACTCCTACCCCATTTCTATCTCAAGGAGGCATACACATTTTTCCTCCATGATACAAGCCCTTGTACAGGCATCTGAGTGATTGCTACTTGAGGATGAGCACAGGCTTCCTTGCTATTCTCTTTACTGAAGGTATGTGGTTGTTTAAAGAAGACTGGCAGAACTCGGTTCGTGTCTTTAGATGACGGCATGTGGCTCGCTGAAAGCTTTAATAGGAAATGACCTTCCAGCTACTGTTTATTTAAAATGTTTCAGAGTAAACTCATCATGTTATTTTTTCTGAGATTAGCTGAAACCATAATTTGTTCAATCACTCATTAAAAAATAAATACTTGAACGGTTGTTCCAAACTCACAAAATGCTTAGACTTGAGCTTTCAATTACAGAAAGTAAATGCCCAGACAGAGAACTTAAAAGAAACCCCATGACAAGGGAAATATTAGAACAACCATAATAATAATTTTATGATTATTATAAGATGCATTACATACTAGCTGAAATATTCTGAAATTCTATTCTGAAAATAATTGCAGTATAAGAAGAGAAACATTTACCATATTCGCCAAAGCGAAGGGATTCCCATTGCTGCCACTCCACAATGCTGCTGACAGCACGAATGCCAATGTAGATTAACAGCATTCCTAGTGTGGCATCTAACAAGAAGTTGATAAGGTACCTGAAAGGAAAAACATAAGAAAAAACAAGGAGCAAGGATTCATTATAAGTTTGGTATATTTTAACATCACAATTGGTAGCAGATCAGTATACATTCTTGGAGCCAGAGTATTGAAAATAATGTCTACACTTCTGCAATTACCAAGTCACTCTAAATAGTTTTAGGAGAGTCCTATTATTTGTTTCTTTCCTTAAAGTTAAGCTCCAATTTCTATTTTCATTAACGCTGGTATGTATATACAGACTCCAATATTCTTTTCGCTCCTTTGAGCTCAAACCCAACGCAGAACACTTGTTCCAAGGGTGAAAGATACCACAACTATGCAGCTTTTCTTGCCCAAGGGAGCTCCCTCAAAACAGTAGAAGAGCAGTTGTTCCGACCCTTAAAATCTCATCCAAGAACAGCCCAAAATAAAAATGAAATAGATATGCCTTGTGTCAGCAAAGACTCACCCTTAAACTTTCTAAGAAAATACATATTTTCTAATTGTGATCTGTCAAATCAAAGTTTTAATGAACTTTGTATTAGACAAGCATTAAAATCAAGGTTCAGAGCTTGGCAGAGGAAAATCGACAATTACAAGTCTACACAAGTCATTTTAAGGCCACAAGGGGCTGCTATAAGTCTGTAGGAGAAAGGCAGCCATGAGTAGCAGGGAGATGTGACAACACCTATTTCACATCAAATTACGGGTGACAGCCCAGGCTAAGCATGGCAGATATTTCCAAGCATATTGGACTCACCACATGTGGGTGATAACCTCGACCTGTGCTGCTGCTGTAACCCTGCTCAGTTGTTAGTGCCAGAGCAGTGGTTACCAGCTGCTGCCCTGTCACATACATGCATTTAACTGACAATTCAGCACATTTAAGACTGCAGTTCACACAAACTTCCCCATGTACCTCATATGGACAGCTGAGTACTCTGCTCTACAGAAAAGAATGTTGTTTTGTTTTTTTAATTTAAAATTCTTCAACCAAACAACCATCTATAAAGGTGTTTCAATACATGTTTTATCAGCTTTGCTGTCATCTACTTGCCTGAACTGCAGCATTACACTCCCAAAGTAGCAAATGGCAACTTCCAATTGTAGCTCTTTCCAAGTTTAGAACTACAGCTCTTTCTAAAACCACACTTTCATTATTTGTTCTGAAAATAACCCACAAACTACAAAACAGGAAAGAGAAGAAAACTACCCATGTTTGAACTTGATGAGTATTACTTATATAATTTGAAGTTACAGACAAAAACATTGCTGTTGCTCACTGATTTTGACCTGCTGCACACTTCATTTTTCCCATGAAAGGCCAAGTGGCTCTTGTCAATACAACATGCTTTTTTCCCTGCTAACCAGAAGGACCTGCACCCTTATCTGAAATTTTTTTGTTATCCTGAGAACACTCCCTCCCCCACTCTTACTACTTTTGTGCCATTAACAAGAAAACTGATATTTAAAAACAGTTACACAGACTATATTAAAACACATGGAAGAGAACACACTGCAGCAAATACTTTATTTTGAAAAGTTAGTATACAGCACAGTTATTTTAAATTTTTAAATCTTGTAAATAAGCTACTGAGCTCTAGCTTTAACCAGTGACAACTTCACACATGCTTTGGTTAGCTTACACAAACACATGCTTTAATATATAAAAATGGAATGAAAGAAATTTGCACCTGCCAGTTTTTAAATCTATCAGTAAATTCTTAAATCAGTAAGCAAGGAAAATCCTACAGTGATGCCTGGTATTACTGAAACAGTCATAATTACAACTTAAACTTTACAGATATTGCGTTAAAACAGATACATTTTCCCTACCAAAATGCTTTGAAGTGGGAGGAGAAAAGCAGTGTTTTATTTGCATGGAAACAAAAAAGTACATAGAAACAAAAAAGCAATTGGGGAGGCTTGTGAAGCAACACAAGCATATTCTTTGAGCTGTGTAGATCCTTTGTTTACTGAAGGACAACAGTGAGCAGATGCCAATGAAGGAACTAAATTGGTTTTAAAGAGCGAATTACTAGGCTTTAAAAAGTAATTTCACAGCTTCTATTACCAGGGATGCGTAAGCTTCCTTGAGCATGAGCTCTATCAAGAACAAACCCAAACAATTACCATTTGCTTCAGGAGCTCCTGGAAAGAACCTGACAGGGTCTTAGTCATAAAATCTTCAGGTTTAATGTACTGCAGTGAAATACTTATCTACTTAGTCACACAGCTCCAAGCGTGACATTGCAGAATTAATTTCTGTACTAACTGCCTGGATACCTAGCAAGATTTCCTGCTTTTAACAAAATGAAAATAATATTGCTGCAGCTAATGTAGGTTTTAGATGAAAATGCAAGCATAAATGATTTTTGCTAAATATCCCTGAAACCTGACTTCATAAAGCCTAGTTGGGCTCAACAGGGCAGCCTGAGGTCAGTGGACACAACTTTACACTCATTTCCTCTGGTCTCTAGCACCTCCTTCAGTAAACAGCCTCATACTGCAATGTGCATCTTGAGTCCTCATTCATCAGCTGAGGAGAAAGTAGCAGTAAGACTTTAGCCTGAGCCTAAAATACCTATACGCAGCCAATAAAAATCTTTTCCAGCTCCTGCCATCCATGAACTAAGAGAGTAGAATTGTAAGCCTTGATAAACCAAGTTTAAATCACAGGGTTTAAAAGTTACTGATTCTTACCATGAAAATTGGACTCTTGGCTCTATCTTGCACTATTGTCAGCATTCATCATCACACTCAACTGCAAAACTACCACAAAACCCAATTATTCTGAAATGAAACACTCACAGTGAACAAGGGTCTTCTTCTGTAAGGTCTGATAAATAGACATTTGCAAAGTGGATGAACAGCATCCCTATGGCTTGCTTGGAAGTATCTAAAAACCTGTAAGAGTAAAAACCGTTTTTAAGAAACACAAAATCAGTTACAATCAGGCACTGCAAATCTATTTAATTAAAATCCCAACTCAACTACTAACTTTTTCTTCAAATGAGAACTCCAGAATGATAAAGTGACATGGAATTTGACTTTTTTAACAACGCTCCATTTTAAATGCTGCACCTTTTTCTCCTTGAATATTACTAACAACAAAATAAATCCCACTAACTTCAACTCTCATCATTTATCACCATAAATTTGAACTCTAGGGATATCCTCTTGGCATCATATGCATTATTCAAGAGCTAATCCTCACTAAACTTGCTAAGTCTTTAATAACCTCATGTAAACAATGACTATTCATCCCAGCCTCACTAGATACTTCAGACCTTTTATGTTTAGGCCTTTTCCAGCAGATTATGGCACAGCCAAAATTAGAATCCTCATCATGTGCTCACTAGTGAACAATTTAACAGCTGGTCAATGATTCCCTTATCGGTATTATTTTTCTAAAAAGCGAACATGTTTTTCACCTGAAAGCTTTAAGTGGTCCCACTGAATTTTATCTAAAGAACAACAGCTTAGATCACACTGCAGAAGAATTACAACCTTGAAACTACTATCTCTAAAGCAGATGACAGAGTTAGAGAGAAAATAGCCTGCTCCTTACAGGGAAAATATCAAAAACCCACTCAGGTGCTGATTCAACAGCGGCCCCAGCCCTTGCTGTTCTTACAGCATCATCCATTGCAAAAAACAAAAACTCACAGTGGATGTTTTATTAAATAGAGGAATTGTGTCAAAAGCTTTCTGCAGGCAAGACTGTTCTTCACAATGACCAACAGCCATTTCACCTGCTGTTTCACTGCTTGAAAAGATCCAAACATCCCAACAGATCCAAAGGTTTTATGCCTGAATTCATTTCCTCTCCCTGACAGTTTTGTCTTAACCCTTTTTCTCTTGCATTTGCTGCCCACCATAGGAGAAGATGAGGCAGGAAGCCAGTGAGTTTCTTATCTAATCAGTGTACCACACACATCAGTACACGGTACTATAAATACCAATACTCAAGGCCCAGAATAAGATTTTTTGCTTTAAAATTAAAGGCTATCACTGCACTACTGTGACTTTCAGGCTGAAGTAGACTGTATTACACAAAGATTTTGCATTTATTGGCCCAATAAAATAAAGGTCAGGATTAGTTATGAAACTCAGATTCTATAAATTTATTTGAAAATTATTTGAAGTCTTCAACAACTGGTACGACAGCTCAGCATCTACACCAGTCTCCAGGCCAGTACAGCCTATGTTTGCATTTCTACAATCCAGCAGCTTTTCAAGACTAATAAAAACAAATATCCTTCTTATATCCTGTATTCTTTTATGGCTTACATATCTTTATCTTTAACCATACTGTTTTCTATGTTATATACTGTAGTACGGTAGCTACAGAACACGCAAGTTTGATAAAGCCGAGATGAGATCTTTGTGTAAGCTTCTTCTGCAAGTGTGTAGATGGTGAGATGCACCCTGGGGGAGCTCTAAGTTTCCATCTTCAAGAAGCAGCACAAATTGAGGCTTTATGTCTAAGCGCACTATGCCTAAATGTCTTTGTAAAGATTATTTGAAATGTTTAGTAAGAAAGAACAACAGGAAATGCACAGAAGATACCAAAACACATGAGTCAACACAAAGTTAAATTTGTTGTTTCCCACTCTCAGTCACCATTTTCTTGTAGCCACTTATTCATATGCAAACAATCCTTCCTTCAATCTCTAAAATATGCAAGGAAATGAAGATTAACAAGGTATTTAAGAACATACCATATCCTCCAGGGACGTCTTTCATGCTTTGGTTCTCTGAAGCGTTTTACTAAGGGGAAAAAAAAAGAAAGAAAGTTGAAGACAATCAGCAACTCCCAGACTAAGAAAAATACATAGAAGTGTACACAAAAGTGTATCATCTTCCAGAAATGTTACATTCTCTGAAAAACTAGATCTTAGACAACTGCATTTCACATTTCACTTCATCAATCTCCAAGGACTAATTTTTTAAGAATGAAACAGGCTCCCTTCCATCACCTCCAGATCCATCTGTCACCTACAGATCCATTGTCTGATTGCCAACATCCCTCACATGAAAGAATAGTCTATCTCATCTGCCCACTTTTATGGCTGCCCATCCAGAAAATTTAATTTCCAAAATAAAGCAGGTATTAGGAAAAGGTATTTCTTTCACTCGCTGGAGACCAAAAGTCAAATTGGAAAGTACTCCTGCAATATAGGGGCAACCTATAATAGTAGAAATAAATCAAGTGAATTAGTAATAGGACAAATATTTCTATGAAAAATGTATTTTATAGATGTCAAGTTAGACTTTTGATGGCAAACTGAATCACGAAAGGAAAGCAGGACAGATTTTAGTCAGATAATAACTTCATCAGAAGGTTGATGCTTGCTAACATACTAAAAAACTGCAAAATCCACTACTCAAATTATGCCAAAGCTAAGAGTAATAGGTAAATTTAACAGGTTCAATCTTGATACAGCTTATAAAACAAAGTGTACATCTTATAGAAAGCTCCTCTGCATTTTGGGAGCACACGGGAAATTTGCAGGGGAATCCCAAATCACATCCTCTCTAGATAGTCCCAGGTTCATCCCAAGAACCACCTGCCCATCCCAGACCAGAGGAGAAGCCCAAAGGCAAATGGGGGAACAATGATTGTTTGACTATGAAGAGACCACTAGAAATAAAAGAGGGAAAAACCCACAACATTTACATCAAAGATAAAGTTGTAATAGCAAGGTTTGCCAGCAGTTTCCTCTGTGAACAGCATGCCATAAGTCTAAAGCTCCTGTTGAAAGTGAGCATTGCCCAGCTGAGTTAAGCAGTTTGCTCTTTTTGACAAGTTATCCCCAGACATACAATGGATTATTTTCTGTCGTTTTCGCACAACAGGAAGCCACAAAGCAAAAGAGACACAAAATAATCACAAGTAACTCAAGTCTCAACTTACTGCAAGATGTTCTCCTGCAGAAAAATCAGAAATTAAACTGGTAAGATTAGCATATTTGGGGGGAAAAAGGGGCAGATTTTGAAGATTTTAGGCCTTTGTCTATTATTACTCTGAAAAAATTCTATAGCCTGTGGACTCATTTCTTTTTCTAAAGCATTCACAAAAAAAAAAAAATCACTATGGAAAAGGACATTCAAAGTCAATTGCTGTAACATCATTCAAAATTTTCTCAATACTGAAAAAAATACTTCAGAAGGTCAGAGTTTCTCAGACCTGCTTCAAAACCATGGCATTTAATTTGAGTTAACATTGAACAAGAGAGTTAACTTTGAAAGTCTCTACGAATGTCTTTTGAGAATCTACTAAATGTCTGATCACATCATAAATTTCTACCCCCTCAAATGAAATTATGTGTTTAAATACTTCAGGAGTTGCCACCTGATGAATATGTATCCCTACATATGAAAGCCCAGCAGCTCTGTCTGTGAACATTGGGGATATTTCTGACGGACAAAGCTACAGGTATTTTCCTGCACATCCCTGGTTCTGCCTACCCATCACAGTCTACTATCAAATCAGAGCAGTTCATTGAGAGCAATGTCACTTCTCCCCAGCCAATGGACTTTTCTGAATGGTTGTAAAGAGCTGGGGCCTTCCCAGTAAAAACACTGAACAAACAGGCTGTAGATAACCACACTGCTAAGGTCAGCCCCCATTGCCAGTCTGCTATTAATAAATTAATATTGCAAGCAAAAATCAGCATATTTTTACCAGTAAAGATTCTGCAAACTTTTAAAGCATTTCTAAGTTTGGCGATGGAAAAGCAATTATCATAGAATCATAAAGATGGAAGGGACCTTCAAAGACTATCTAGTCCACCCCACTGCTGCAAGCAGGGACATCTTGCACTAGATAAGGTTGTTCAGAGCCTCACCAGCTTGGCCTAGAAAGTCTTCAGGGATGGGGCCTCCACCACCTCTCTGGACAACCTGTTCCAGTGTCTCACCACCCTCATGGTGAAGAACTTCTTAATGTGTAATTTAAACCTGCTCTGCTCTAGTGTCATACTACTGGCCCTTGTCCTGTTGCTTCATGCCCTGGCAAACAGCGTCTCTCCAGCTTTCCTGTAGCCCCTTCAGGTACCGGGAGGCTTCTCTCAGCTCTCTCAGCATGTCCTTGTAGCAGAGTTGCTCCAGCCCCCTGATATTCCTGGTGGTCCTCCCCCAAAACACCTCATAACTGTAGATGTTCTCAGAAACTGCTCACAGTTTCTCTGGGCAGCCTGTACCGCATAAGCTGGGAGAGGTGCAGTGATGCATGTGTCTGCTGACAGATGGGTCTCAATCTGCCAGCTCCTTGCTGTGAGGAGGTGGTACCGCACCATATGCTTCAATTCAGGCTGCTACACTTGTGTTAGCAAGAATTCACTGTATTTAATATTAATTAACTAATAATGTTCAGAATTTCATGCTGAATTATAAATGAAGAAAGAAGTGCTGCTTGTTTATACATTCCATGCCAGAATTTTTCAGGAAAGGAAATAAAAGCACTTCTGCCAACAAGCATGTGAACTGCCAGATGGACAGATGACAGATAAGCATAGAAGGCAGAGCATCACTAATGCAAAATTCAAGTTCATTAAACCGTCTTCCAATTTCATTGAAATTCTAGGAATAATTAATGCCAGAGTACTGTGGCAGAGTTTCTAACAGTTGCTTTAACACAGAAGTTTAACAATAAGTATTCCAGAAAACCAAATACTTGCAGGGAAGAACAAAAGCCACATATTAGAACAGGAATAAGAAAGAAAAACCTCTCTCTGAAGTGTCATTATGAAAACTAACATCTGAATCTGTACTTGGAATTCAGACTTTCCTCCTCTCCCTCTTTACCCTCCCAAGAAGTCCCACAGGGAATATTTTGCTGATGTGAAGTAACTTCAACATGCATTCCAGAACTTCAGGGTCCTGGAACAGCTGCTCTTGTACCAGCTCAAAACCAGTTTGCCTCAAACATTTGAAATGTTTCCATATATCACGTATCCCTGCATTTCTTAGACACCTTCTGACAGCTCAAAACAAGAATATCTATAACTTTGAAATTCAAGAAAAGGAAAATAAGCTAAAGTGTATTAAACATGCTTGATGACCTCCTCAGCTGTGCACTACAGTAACACTACCCTTCTGAAGGGAGAATTGGAATTTCAACTGGGTTTCCCGAGCTTCTCAAAACTTTTTCAAAAAAACAAGTCAAAAACAAACCATATGATGAAACATTCCATTTCATAAACCTCCTATGCATTTCTGTCATCAGACCCCAGCAAAACAAAAGCAGAGGTGACCAAACAGAAGAAAAAAACAGAAAGGAGAAAAGGTTAGCAAAGGTGAGATCACCTTCACACACACAGAAACCTGTTCATGTGCCTCGGCGGTTTTTGTGAGGATAGAATCTGACACCTCTTGCAGGCAAAGGGCACCAGGAACACGCAGCAACCAGGGTAATTCAAGCATGACAGAAGTAAAAGATTTACCCTTGGAACAATTACATTCTGCAAGAAGTTGTCCAGAAAGGGCAGAGTGACTTCAGTCTCATGTCTCACAGACCTTGAAAATGCACCTGGATGATGCTCAGAGCCAGGGGACACAGGCTGGCCCTGTTCCAAGCAGTAGGCAAGAATGGGTTCCTTCCAACTAAAATCAAGTGCACGTCACACTTTAAACTTTTTAAAATTATTAGGAAAGATTGTCAGAAGTGCTGTACTACTTGACTCTATCAGTGCTTTTCCTATGAAAGTGAAAATTATGTCTTATGGATACATACACGAGTTACTGAAAATTCACACAACTGTGAATGACAAGTGTCAGTGAATTGTTACCTGTGATCTTTATCACACATTTGCATTTACCTCTCTTTTCACACTAAGCAAAGCTTTTAAGAGGCTTGTCCTGCAGTTTCACTTTATCCCTCCCATTATTTTCTTGGTAGCAGCGAAGAGGGAAGGAATTTTCTCTCTTAAAATAACTTTAAAAGAAACACATCTTATGAATATGGGCTTATGAACACAGACACAAGGGTATAAGCCACTTATCACTTGATTGACAAAGCTTTTGTGACAGTTACAAGCGCAGCATCTCACAGTAAAAAAAAGGAACATGGCAGGGTGTGAGATCTTACCCCAGTCTCTTCCTTCCAGTGGCAGCAAAAACTCAGTGAGAGTTCAACAGGTCAGTCTGACACGTTTGTCAGAGGAGAGAACAAGGGTCTCTGTGTTACTGCAAAGTTAAACAGGTGAATGCCAAGCAGCAGGCAAGCCCAGCTGTCTCAGGACCAGAGCTCTTTTGTCTCAACACAGATGACAAGATGATGGAAAATGATGTGCCAACACTGGATTTCACAGTTTATCTAATGGGCAGTACTGCTTGCTGAATAAACACTGGAGAATTACAGTTACTGGAAGTTACTTATGTAAAAAACATTTACTTCCCTCCTGTTCCACCTCGCCATATCCAGCTAGAAGCCTACCTGGAAATTTTGTCCCTTTGTGATAGCTAAGGGATTAAATGTGACAAACTGAAACTCTCTATCACAGTACAAAAATACATGCCACCAGAACTTTGTACTAACAGACCACATTTCTTCTCTAGGAAGAGCAACCAAATGAACTACCTGGGGTCAGTGAGCTCAAAGAAAGTTTTCTGAATGCTGAACTTGCAAAGATTGGCAGGAGGACACAAGAATAACTCCTATTTCCTGTTGCATATAGCTCAGTCCAAGAGTATTTCACCAAGGCTGGTCTCATGTATCCTGGCAGCACACAAGAGTGGCTCTGACAGAAGCATTAACTCAGCTGTCGATAGTGGAAACAAATGTGTCTTAGTAGAGCATGAAGCCCAGACACACCATATCAATACCCACTGTCAACACGCTTTTTCCTCTTTTTAAAGTTAGAGCTTACTTTTCAAACTGGTAAACTAACTCAGCAGACCAAGAATTAGACACAAGTTCTGACTCTCAATTGCTAGCCTATTTGCCATCTCTCCAGAGAGTGCAGCACTTCAGAAGTTAGACAAACCATTTAATACACACTGTGTAAATAAGAGTTCTCAGCCCTTTAACTCCCTGAAAAGACCTGTCAGCACCACAGCAACAATAAAGAGCTGCAAGTAACTGCTTTAAGAACTCCAAGGTGAACAGCACAAGTAGCTTAGGAAATATCTATTCCATTATTAAAGATGTAAGAGAAGATTTTGTCTTAGAAACAGGCAATTGTTACCTTTGCATTTTGCATGTGTCACACTAGGTCAAGGAGGGCTCTGTTTGAAAAGTCACAAACCAGTTTCCCCGCACAGGGGCACATGCTATTGTTCCCTCAACAGGTGAGAGAGAGCTGAAGTAAAGCAAATCAAGCCTTCAGTACTGAAAGTGCCTGTTAAGATCGGTATTATAAGTTAATACACAGCCCTCTTGCCAATGCTTCTATACTTGGAACCAGGTATTGTCAAACAACAGAGTTAGGCTGCTAGACAGGGAAGCCACTCCTACCTTGCAATACATACATCCAGTGAGGGAAGAAAAATACACTCTGCTGCATTCAAGTGTATTTTTTTCAAGTAAAAGTAAGAACCATTTGTGAAACATGAATTATTTAGTACAAAACAAGCAGGATCAATCCATATTAATGTGCACTAAGCAGCAATTTATGATTCACAACACCATTTCCACATACAGCATCCACAAGATCACTCAATAATACATGAAGCTCTCCTAATGTTATTAGTTTGACAACAGATATCAATGAACTTTAAGTCATTCAAGCAGGTTGTTTTAAACCAGCTCTTGGGAACTGACAGAGCTGACAAAGCATAGCTACAAACTCATTCATTAAAATAATAACTATGCCAATAATTGAAGCAGTTTTAAAAGCAGAAAGCAAATCCAAAACATAAGTTCAGATAAACTCCAACAGAATGCAAAAAGGAAAATCATGTTTCCACTTGTAGAAAACAAACCCCAGCAAATATATTGAATCAAGAAGGCCCAAGGCAGATGCACACTGTGTTTAGAGTCCATTTAAATTCTGTGTGTATCAGATTCATTCTGTCTAGGCTGATGAAACTACTGAAGTACTGAATGGCAAGACATTTCAAATAACACAAGTACTTTACAAAGTACAAAAGATACACAGCCTACTTTTATACATTCCCTTTATACACGAGCAAATATCACAAAGATAGGGTCACTAGCTTTCTTTTGTATAACATACATAATTAGGTATTTCCTGCATAAATTGAATTCCTAAAATCAAGATGAAAATAAGTAATAATTTCCATGTGCATAAGCATCCTTCTGAGTGATAAAGTCTCTACCTCTTAATATCCGTCTTATTTTCAAATGCATTGCAACACCAAAATCTAATGCTAGCACTGAAGAGTGCTGTAAGAAAGCTGAAGTTTTGGGATCAGATGGAGGAGGTTGGTTTTCCCTTCACCCCATTTAGTTGAAAAGCACCTTAGACTATTGAATCTTTTAATGTTACAATTACTGTGCAATGAAAACATTAAAGTCCAACTAATGTAAAACCAATACAGACTGCCAGTCACACCATCAGGCTCCATACAAGAAAGGTATGCTAGAAGAGGCTGCATAGTAGCTGGTATTTACCAGCACAAGTAAGTTAAGACCAATTATTTTAAAAAGTAACAAAGATATTACAAATAACATCTTCCAAAAAAGCATGTTTTCACCATCAACATTTCCTGCACATGACAACAGTACAATATCATGTACAGGGTTATGACAACAAATATATTTAAAACACGTGATTTGGGGTCAGCAGAAGAAAAATGAGTTCTCAGTACCCTGAGTAACAGTGTGAGTTTATTATTCCTGATTAAACCTAAAACCTTACCATCACTCACAATGCAGACTCATGCAAGCTGATATTCAGTCTGCCAGTAGGATTTAACATGCTAAATTTTGTAGGGAACACTAAGAAATCACTGAGAATGTAAAGCATTTCCTACCAGTGAACATGAGAAAGTAGACCTGATTTTTCATTTCATCAACAAAATCCACATAGATAAGACCTTGTTAAATACCAATTTAAGAATGTAAACCTCATTAACCATGAAATTAATAACACTGCTGAATGAAAAAATGAGCACTGCCAATTCGTACAAATCAGATCCTTACAAATTTAATTATAAAACACTAGTCAAGGACACACTGGTTACACAGTTCACAGTTAAACAACAACCCAGCTAACTGTCCAGAAGTTAGTTCTAATTCAACACAGCTGGATGATCTGTCATTTTAAGTTTCCAAACGTCAACATAATTTATCTTTTTTCCTAGACATCTCATAACGTGAATGACATGTAATTACACTTGGAAGAATCTTATTATCTGGAGCACAATTATACCCAGCAATCAGCAGAGTAATAGAGAAGTTAATATGTTCTGAGCCAACAAGACAAAGAGGGTCATGAGGCAATGATAAGTGTAACTTACTTGCAGGTTACAGATTATTTGTCTGAACTGATACCTTGCTTGGGTTTTTTTCCTTAACTTTTTCATTTCAAGAATTACATTAATAATTCTGCATTTAGTGATAGTGAAAAAATATTAATGATCTGAGATGACCAGGACATGTAGCCACCCAATACAGTGCTACTACAATCTCTATCCAACAAATAATCAGACATCTTAAAATCAGTTTTAATAAAAAAACCCAAATAAAATGTAGTTTAAGTAAAACTAAACATTATGAAACTAAGTTTTCTGTATTATACATACTTAACTGTGCTACAAAACAAGACTGGATTTCTGTTTTCAAAAAAGGAAGCAATTCCAAAAATGTTATTCTTAAATTAATTTTAGGATATTTGCTTCACTTAAAGGGTCAGCTGAGCCATTCCCAACACTTTTATACGACATGAATCTAGACAGCAAGATTTGTCTTTTACTACAGAGCTCACAACAGACAGAATTAATCCCAACTACGAATTTCAGACATTAAGGAGTATGACAATATTAGCGTGGTAAAATAAAGCAATTTATGGAGCAATTATCCACACGGCTGCATTTGTTTTTTCTACTGTGTGTCCCATTTTGTTAGAAACACAGCTAAGTGTGACACAGAGGTATTGTAAGGCCTGATGACTTATTTAAACAAGGAACAGCCATGTAACACAGATGTGATACCTCACCCTCTGGGCACAGAACAACCCTTGATCACCGTGAGGCATAATTTACCTAGCTACGACCACGGTGACCTCACAGGGCTTCCTGAATCCTGAATCAGACACTTAACATATAGAATAGCAGCTGCTCTCTGGTGCATTCCACTAAGGTGCTGACCATGACTCATTACCACGGATTGGCCCTGAAGGAGCAAAAAGTGGTAGAAAATCAGCTGTTTAAGCCATCACCCCCATTCTGTTCCCTCCTTGGCCTTCAGCCAAATGGGAAGAGACTGTATCACCCCCTGTGGCAGCGGCAGTGCCTGGGCACACGTGGCGAGTGGGAATCCTCCCGTGACCTCCGACACGGGGGCACCGCCGCCGCCCGGGAGCTCTCCAGGGTCCTGTCCGGGCTCCTCCTGCGGCCGCCTCCGCCCGCTCGCCTTCTGGAGCTCCCTAGGGGATGGCTGCAGTTCCTTAAAGCCATTGCAGCCGGTAACACCGGGAAATTCCCACATGTAAGTTCAGCATCTATCTGGGAGCTCCTCTGGAACCCGCACTTGTGAAAAGTTCTAGGATAAAGTGCATTTAATTTGTAATCACAAGTGTGATCCACTGTGTAAGCAGAGGACTGCTCATACTGTCTTAAGTACCCAAAATTCTACTTGTGATTTGAAACTTCTCTACCAGATGAGTTTTAAAATCAGAAGCAAAAATAACGCTCCTAGTTGGCCATCAGCAGTTCAAGTGAACAGGTATTGACTCCCTTTCAGCAAATATACAAGGATGGAATATTATGAAACAGGGATAATATTAAGTCTTATAAAATAATACCTTTATGAATAAAGCAACCCCTAGTTGCCAGCCACCCACACCCTGGGAAACTACCATAAAGAATAAGCTAGTTACTCAGAAACCTGTATTTCACTGCTGGTGTTAAAGGGCAAATTCAGCTCCTCACCAATTTTACATTTTTCAAAACTACTCAAGCAAAAAGAAAATTATATAAAAAAACAACTGGAAATCATTTGCTTTAGTACTTCTGTATCTAATAGCTTTTCTTCTCTGAACTGATTTAATTTCTTCTCAAGTCCCTGCTTCCCAGAACATTATACATACCTTGATGAAATTATCAGCTCATTCCTCCCCAAAACCGTATTTTGGCTAAAGCCCTTTGTATTCTACTGAACTACCTAATGAGAATGAAGAAACATTAATTTTCCTTGCATGGCTTATCAGGTGAGAAAAATCTTGCTGTACAGCAAACGGACTTTGAAGATACAGTTTTTAAAGGTACTTCCTTTAATATACTGTAAGCAGAGATACTTAAAAAGCAGAAGCAATCCTTATAAAAGATACTAATTATTTTTTTCAGCAAACCCACTTACTCACTCACTGCATGTGTACCAAATGATTCCACTTCTGTGGACACAGAAGCCTTTCCCTTCTCAGGGGGAGTACAGACACAATAAAGCCATAAACAGGTAACAGCCCCCACTCTCTGGTCTCCTTTGCAGCATATTTTCCCCTCACACCTTTCACCTGAGATAACCAAACAACTTCTCTATTTCAATAACTGATCAATGACTCACACCTAATTCCTCAGTTGCTCTTAGGCATGCCAAAACAAACACAGCCATGCTCCAATATGGTATCAACCTTCTGACAAACAAGCTCAGTAAACAAAATACATATTGAAGTACTTGAAATAGATCATGTCAGACAGCATTAAGGAAAGGCACATAGGTTTTTTCCTCATACCTTTCTGCAGGTTTGGCTTCACAGCTTCAGAGTCCACGTGTGGGAAAATTGCACTAACACACTCTCTCTTTCATTTCTAATAAAAGCCTAACCAGAAAGTGCTCCGAAGGTGCCCGGAATTTCTGACAAAAAACACCATGTTTTACAAAGACATTTAAAATAAGTGTTGTGGCATCAGTAATAAAAATCTCTCTACCTATTGCACCCAGAATGAGAAACCCACCTTAGAAGTAAAACTCTCATTATAAATCAAGATCCCCATGAAATAAAATACAAGCGTTGTAATAGCAAACTTCTAAAAAAAACCCGTCTTTAGCTTACTGCAACACACACCACCTCCATCAAGAGAAACCCAGTAAGACTTCCTGTTATGAAGCATCTTGTTTTAAATAAACTAGAATAGAAAGTAACACATACTCAGGCAGAAGGGACAAGACCAAAATAAAGCCTTAGACTTCAAAATAAGCAAGCTAGCAGACTCGGGAATTAGTGCCCAGAATCCAAAAGGGCTGTCAAAGCAGCCAAAAAGAGGTAGTTTTTAATCAGTCAGTTGCCTCTGACAGGGACTCAGAGCCCACAGGAAGGAGAGAAGCAACAGGAGCTGTCCTGTGTGACTTTATACATCCTGGAACATCTGTAGTGTCTGGGTTAAACAGTTCCAATGCTCCACAGCAGGGGTCTGAACCCTGAGCTGTAAAGGCTAAATCACAGTGATTAAACACAGCACAGTGGTGTGCTTCGATAGCATTAATTACATTCACTACTGATTCAGACAAGGGAAACAGTCCTCCCTTCTCTAGTGCACTACATGGAGAGCAGGAGGAAGCGATCTGAAATCAGAGTGACTAAGTAAAGTGTTTGGTAGGCCTTAAACAACTTACAGTAATAAAAATAAATGCGAACTCCTACTGTTCGGTTAAGGGTGTTGGGAAGGCTTCTGAATGAAGTCAAGATAGCCAATAACCTGCTAAAGCATCTTCTACAAGAAAACCATCAGGGGATTATGATAGGTTTCAATTTGAATCTGAAAACACAAAAAAGTCGCTCATTTAAAAGGCTACTACTGTGAGGAAGAGAGCAAGTTAAACTGTTCTTCATTGCCTGTGTGACAGACAAGGAGGCAAAAGCTACAAAGAAAAGGAAACTGCGGATTTAATTTCATATTATCTAAGTGAGAAATTCTCTGTTCTGTCATTTCATGGTTGTGCCAATTCGGTTGTGAGGGCACACACTGGGGTAAAAATTTTCCTTTCAAATACTAGAAGACAGAAGCAGCAGTAGTTTCCATGCTCCCTCTGTCACTAAGTCATCACATATTCAACAAATGAAAAACCTGATGCTTGACCACATTTTAGCCCTTAGAAGATGAAGTTCAGCTGATGTTGCTGGCAAGGCAGCTGACAGCATAACTTTATAGCAATTGGGTAAATACACACACAAGAAGGCAGCAAAATAATATCAGATCTTAAACAACTCTGCTTTAAGAACAGTTCTTCAGTTGCTTGTGGATGGACACCTACCAATGAGGCACAGAAAAGATCCTCCTCTTACAGCTGGTTAGTACAGTAAGAAAAAAAAAAAAAAAAATCTATGTTCCACTGAATGCAGGCCTGGTAAGGTTTATCTAGAAAAGGGCAAGTATGGGTCAGCCTTTGATTTAAGCACTTAGCAAAAATTCTTATTCTTTGCCCTTTTAAAGTAAAAATTAAATAAAAACGTAAATATCAGCCAGTCACATATCTTTGTATCTACTTTTTACAGAGGAGAGCTGGAGAAGAGATACAACTGTCTACAGAGAGTTAATTACCTTCAAAAGAGTGGTCCCACCTCCGACCCAAGCACGGTGTCACTTCTGAAGCAGTTCCTGCCTGCCGCTGCTTCTTTCTCCCTCAGTGTTCCCTGCTCTGCTGTGCCCCAAGCAAAGGACCAGGACAAGAAAATCCAGGGACAGGAATAATCATGTAGGTGACCAAGGTCACTCTCTCTCTGCTGTTCTCAGCCACAGGTTCCTGATTCTGTGTCACCTCATTAAAAGTTCTACTTGTCGAGTCAAATTTCTGAGGGTTTTGGAACAATGTAACAAATGTTTCGCATACGATATAAAAAGATAGAAATATTCAGATAGAGCTAGGAGACAGAACAGATCTAACCCACTGCAGTGCAGTACTTCACTGAGACACAATTGCTCTTTTACCATGCAACTGATGCACAGTGGGACAGCTTCTTCTCCTGCAAGGCAAGAAGCCCAAAATGAAATGAAAAAGAACATAGCTATCAAAACTAGGACAAGCACACCTATCCTTTTTTTAATGCAAGCACCACCGACTGCGACTTCTTTTGTTCTAACCTCTGTTGGGAACAGATTTCTTTTTTCATCGGTACCATTGCAAGGACTGTTTACTCCTTTCAGCCAAAAAATTCATTTTCAGTTGTCTTACAATAGTTTATGGTTTAAAATAGATAAAAAGTTAGGAAGTAGAGCTAACAACTAGTCTTGCATTTCCCCAGTCTATACTTTTTTTTATTCACTTATTCTTGTCTTCACCGAGTATTCCAGAGTTACTGCAAAATATACACAGATAAGCGATACTATTTTGAGAAAAAAGATATGACCCTGACAAATAACATCTGTAGTTCTTTTGACATGCAATCCATGAGAATTATCTGTTTGCATCTATTACAAAAATGGTAATGTGTGTACATCATCTTGTTAAAGAGAGGCACTTTAGTTTGGAAACAGCTAAAGCTCCTAATTATGAGGATGCTCCGACTGGCCTAATGTTACACCAGTGACTACTGCTGTCATTCAGTAACACAACAATGACTGCTATTATAAGAGCAATGGAATTATTAACTATGACTGAAACACTGAAGGATGCAAACACAGCAAGTTAGTAAACTTCTGACAACTATAGCTGTATGACGCTAGCATGAAAGAGTATCAATTAAAATCTAACATAAACAGGACCTTGATCTTTAGAACAGTCAACTTGTAACACTTGTAGATGATGTTCCTTGTTTCATCTAGAACATTTTAAAACAGTGATTTCACAGTCCGCTGAGCAACGGCACAGGCTTCCTTTTCACTCCACCGTGGAAAGGGCACTATCTACAGTACGGGACAGAGAAAAATCCACCAGAGTTATTCCCGTGGGTGTCATTCCCCCAGGGCAGGAAGGGCTGTAGTCACTACATCCTCCATCCCTTCCCACCGCACTCCGAACAGTGGGGTAAGTTCAGCTCCTCAGCTGAGCCGCCGCCAACACTCCTGGGAGCCCAGCGCCCGCTCGGGCTCCCAGCGCAGCGCGTACCCCCAGCCTGCCGAGATTGCGGAGTGTTCTCCTTTGGCCCCGGCAGCAAACTGATATCGCCTCACCTTGTTCTGTTTCCTACTCTGAAACTGAGAGACTCTGAGCACACTACAGCTTGCGGGCTGCATTCAGAGCAGAAACACGCCCACCCCCAGAGTAGCGAACTGGAACATATGAGGAACAGAACGCACGTTTCCTTCAAGTACCTGAAGTACATTCTCTCAGAAACAACGCTGTTAGCTCAACACCCGCCTCTGAAGCCATCAGCCCTTAACTCGGCCGCTCCCGCCCTGCCGGGGCACCGACCCCCGGGAGCCACGGGAGTAGCCGAGAGGCCTCCTCGGGCTGTGCCCTACAGCTCCCTCGTCCCCGCCCCGCTCTTCCGACACCAACAAAACCACGGCCGCACTGCCCAGAGGCCTCCTCGGCCCCTCACGGCCGAGGGTAGAGAGGCTACAGCGCTGCTCTCGAGGACACCGCTAATCAAGCTTGAGGAGGAAGGGAAGGGAGCCAGAGAGCCCCGGAGGCCGCGGCCCGCCCCCGCCGCCACTTACGCATGAGGGTGCTGAAGGCCACAACGCCCAGAAGCCCCTGCAGAAAGATGCCGAAGCTGTCCATCAGGGCCCCGTTCTCGCAGCCGCGGTCGCCCGGCCCCGCCGCCGCCCCCTCGCCGGGCCGCAGGGTGCTTTCGGTGAGGCCGAGGCTGCCGNCGGCTGGCGAAGCCGCGCCCCTTAGCGTCAGCAGTCGCGCCGCTCCGCCATTGGCCGAGACGCCCGCTGCGCCCCGCCCCTCAAGAGCGGCCAAAGCGAAGGAGAATGGCCCGTGGTCGGAGTTCTCTGCCGCGGGTGAAAGGTCAGCATGGCCCGTCTCCTCCGCTAGGAGGAACAGAGGGAGGTGAGCAGTGGTAGGAACGTGCCTTAGCGTTCTCCGAGGAGCCGGTAGCCAGGGGCATCACCGCCCCGAGCGGTAGCGAACATCCTCTGGTTCCTGCCTGCCCGGGGGATTCCTAAGCCGATTCCACCTCCTCCGCCTTTCGTTGCCCCACGGCTGCAGCCGAGCCCTACCGCTCCGGCGCGTCTGGCTCGCTTATAAGTATGCCAAGTACAACAGCTTAAAGTCTAGCAGAAAACTAAACAGAGCACACGAAGTGACAGTTGTTCAAGTAATATTTGTTCCAGCCCCCTTCCAAACCTACCTACGTGACTGACCCTCTGGCAGCACTGGCGACATCTCTGCTGTCTAGGCTGTGCTATAAACATCTGGCAGTTACAGCCAGAAGCACACCGCAACTCAGAAGTAGGTGTGACCTATCTCTCTATGGCCCCGGAGTGATGCTGAAGCTGCCACAGCAGCTGCTGCACATTAGACACTACCCAGGCACCTGACCCACAGACTTAAAACTGGTTAAAGATTCACTTCATACATTTTACACAACATAATTAGTTTCAGACATGAATGTGGAAACAACTTGAAGGACTTACGCCTTGTGTTACTCCACTTTCCATGCTTCAAAATAATCACTTCCCCAAAATACCTCTTCAAGGGTTTCCAGCTCCTCATAACCCCAAGTCCTTCTGAAGCCTGTGGCAGGCAAGAAGACTACATTGCCTCCTGGCACTCACTATTCACAAGACTTCCCATTTTTCTCAAGCAGAAAGTGCTCTGCGAAGGCAAGTAGAATGTTTATCTTCAACCCTACATATTTATAGATCTTTAAAGACAACACTGACTATATCAGTTCCATCCCACTCCTCTGTGTTTCCTGCACCCAGTATAAAATAATCTCTAGACAACTGATGCACAGCCAAGAGATGAGTGCCAAGGAGCACTTCAGTACAATCTGTTGTATTTTCAAGTAAGGAAATCAGAACTTTGCAAGGCTGACCTGTTTTAGAGGCATCCTGTGAACCTTCGTGTTATTCAGAGAAAGCAAAGCCAGCTCCTATAAAAATTCCAACTTAACAGCATAGTGTAAACCTTTATAAAACCAGCCACAAAAAGCAACAGCATCTGCAAGGTTTGCTCAGGATTGTATCAAGCAGCCCCTTATGTTCAAAGAAAGCCATACAAGAAAATTATCCTGATCCACAGGTTCTGTTCTCAGCTTCAGCATCCTGTGAAACACACAATCTGTTACATTAGAAGGCAGCTTAGAGAAATAGGATCCCTGCATTCAAGGGAACTGCACACAACCCAATTGAGCTGTTAAAAGGAAGCTCTGTAAGTCATGGAATATTCTACAGAATTTTCCCCACACCTCTGTAAGATGGAATACGGCCAGCACTATTTATCATCATAGTAACACCAAAGCCATCAATAACAGTTTAAGTATCTTTTTTTAATTTCTTACAACCACATAAAACTGTCATATACCACAAACTTATGTACAGTATTTACAGGCAAAACAAGCAAAATATCCATCCAAAATATTTTTTAAAAAATCCTCTGATTAAATTGTTACACTTGCTCAAACAATGGTGGGACTTAGGCATATTTTCTTGTGCATGTTTCTCTTCCACATAGTACTTCAGTCTCACTGCATATATATATATATTTAAAAGTTAAAGAAAGATAAAACAACAAGCAGAAGGGACACAACACAATATGCATTTTAATCTTTGTTTAAGAACAAGCAGCTAATTAAAAAAGGCAAAATACAGGAAAAGTGCATCAGTTCCAACAAGTTAGTATAAGAAAGAGGCCCATAGGTGGGGTGTCAGTACCCTTTAGGGTCGAGTCTCCTATAAGACCTCTGATTGTCTAAAAAGATTATTTAAAATTTATTTTAAAAAGAAATTAAAAAAAATAAAGAGAAATGTGACACCTCCCTGTTTTCCATGAGGTTTCTTGGAAACTGGTGCTAAACAACATACAGAGTGGGCATAAATTCATCTGTGTCCTGACTTCCACCATCCCAACTGAGCTGGGCCTGAGTCTCCAGTAAAGAGGCCTCTTCCTCTGGGTGTGTGCAAGGCTCAAGGACTTACTTCCACAAGCTCTGTGCCAAGTCAGTCAGTACTGCCTCTGAATTGTGTCAGTGCAAGACCTGCTCGCTTCCATGGCTTAAAGATGAGCCAAACACTGCTGGCTTTTCACCCAACCGATTGAATTTATCTTCTCATCAGAAAGTCCATTCATGTGTCTCGTGCATTTCAGAACAGATGGGACATTAAGGAAGCTAGAAATGACCATGGAGACAAAGTGTCAAGAACCTTAACTAATTTTTGCTGTATTTCATATGGATTATTGTGGTTTTTTTTTTTTAGAAAAACACATAACAATAAAAGAGGCTTGTTGTATCTGGTGTTCCCAAATCCCACTCTAATCCTTCACCCAAAAGGCTGCCTTTGAAAACAAGGCCACATGCATGTCTGGGGAAGGTCATCAGCACTCAGAGATGTGGGCTCAGCACACAATCCCTTTAAAATGGAGCCTTTGGCCAACACCTGAAGCCTCCTGCCAGAGCCTATGTCTTTGTGCTTAGCTAATTTTAGGTAATTCAGGCTCACGGTAGGCAGTAACCAGTCTGCCATTACATCACAGCGCCGGTTAAAGAGTAGCTTTGTAAAAGAACATTGAGTTTTTGGCTTACTGGTAAGGATACTTCATCTAGCAACTTCTCCTCTAACAATATATTTGTTATATAGGTACCCAGTCTCCAACTTCAGTGTGATGGTTTTGAAGCCTATTCCCTTACATTCAAAAATTTCACAAGCCACTTGGCCTTTTGCTGACAAGGTACTGAGTCTTTGTACTGTCTACAGAAGAATAGAGTGCTCAGTCCAATCAACTGTAAATATATTTACACTTCTGTGGACCTTGCAGCCAAGTACTCCTTCCTTTCTTTAAAGCATCATAGGAATCACAAATAAATGACAGCAAATCCTAAAACAACAACAAAATACTGCTTAAAGTTGTGACAAGAGAAAATGTTAACGATATCTCTCGAACTCTGTTTTGTTCCCAGCAATCCCAGGAGAGACTGCAAGTGCTTCTGAAGTTCTAAACAACACACAAATGAATCTGCCTTTTATTTAATTATTTAGTTTCAGAAAAAAGTAGTCCTCACTCACCAGGATCAGTGCTGTGCCTCTCCTGGCCTGCAAGGATTGTTTTCTGTTTAGGATGGACTGCAAGCTGCTCATGCTTTGGGGAATAATTCTACCACATCAACCTTCTATGACATTTTTGGAGGTCAAGTACTTCTCTATTATGGATTGCTTAATGCTTAATAGCAATTATGGAATTATGGAAATCATAGTAAGAATTCTGTGGTGCAGAAACCATGCTCTAGTAACTAAAAACCAATAAAACTTTCTGCTTAACAGGGCTAAGCTTAGCACAGTATGACTGCCATATGGAGACACTACCAGGTTTCTAGCACTATAATGTACAAAACCAAGCCTGTACAACAGATGCAGAATGAAAAGAAACACGAATACAAACCCACAATGGGTCAGACAAGAGTAATCTCCTTTTATCATCCCCAGAAACACTGCTCCAGGCCCAGCAGAGGGTTCGTCTTCCTGTACTGAAGACATTTGTGCAAGACATCACTGCCCATTTCCTAAATTCCAGCTTTGTTGTATATCATGGTGTATGGATGTGATAAAGGACAGCAGAAATCCCTGAAGCCTGAATTACTGCAGTCCCAGCAACACCTGCTGGTGGAATATCAGTAACACCCAAAGGCCAGACTGCATCACTGGCTACCCAAAATGCAGTTTTGAAGAAACAGAGCAACTAAAGCAGCACACAAGCTGATTTCAAGTTGTGTTGAAAATGATGAACAAATGAATTTAACAAGTGCAGTTGTATTACCTGCCAGGCATAGAGAAACAGGAACTTGAAACAGAATCAAGTAGAAACATCATCCATCAAGATGAAGCCCCAATTATCCCTTTTAAATCCAGCAATAAAACAGAGTGCATTTTTTTCCAGGAAACAGAGTGTACAGTACCCGTGTGCAGCATAAAAACATTTCACAAATAATGAAAACATCCCTTTTGAAAATCTCAACAAAAAATAGATCCCATTGGGACCAGACTGTCAGTGCCTCCCAAAACAAGGCAGAAAAATACAGACTATAAAACATGCCAAAGGTGACCAGTAAGTATGCCACTAACCTCTGAAACTGCTGACTGCTTCATTTAGTGAGAAAAAGAAGTATGACATTTGTATTTAAAAACCTAGATGATGTGTAAACAGGTTTACTACCCCCCTTTAAAGCTCTATTCTCTCCTGACATCTACTTAAAAAGACATCTATTTGTTCATGGAGAAAGGTGGAAACAACATCTCTTGGTTGTGCAGGTCAATGCAGCTGGGGACCAATGCAACAGAATTTGTGAAACTCTGAAGAATGATAAGTATGGTCCAAAAGCATCATCTCCCAGCTCAGTAGTTTTCTGATGGTCAGATCTCTCAAATCAAGATGCTGGCAGCAAAGCAGCAATGTTCATTTAAAGATTTTTTTCAGGCCAAATGGTTTATCACTGAGCTTGTCATAAGGCTTGTCATACAGGCCTATGACCTAAGCACAACACAGAGACAAAATATTAATTTACTGGCTATGGATCTGGTGTGACAAAGAAAGTGGAGGGCTATTTGATTTCTGTTTAATTATGTTTTCAGCCTCTGCTTACAACTTGTGAGAAAAAAAGTTGTCCTAGCTACACACTGCCCTCCTTCCCTTGAATGTGAAGCTAGTAATCAGTCTGCTTGAAATTTACAGTTTGATTCTGGAATGGAAAAAAATTACCCGATTTTAGCACTTTTGTAACCCCTTCTGCCTTGACTAAGCAGTTGACCAGGCAGTTATTCTAAGGGGCGAAATAAATACACCTCAGTTATTTAGCTTTGCTTACTCTAATCAGTTTTCATAGGAGGCAACACCTCTATGGCAGATATGGACAGAGAGATTGTGCAAACTCAGCTTTTTGGTTACAGATAACCCCTCACTGCACCCTACAGTTCACAGCATCAGAATAAGCCCATCACATTGGGCCTAAGAGACCCTCAAATCAATCCATTTGACCAGAGTTACCAGCATTTATCAGAAACCAGCACAAGCATCATTGCAAAACAAACTCCTGCAGAGAACATCTTCCTACCTCAAACAGCCCAGGCCTTCTGCAGAAATCTACCTGAATAAGAGGCAAAGGACCAGGGCTGCAGACATAAAGCTCCTGCCTGTGCTCCCTCTACTCTGAGAACAGGCAGAGTGAAGGAATGGAAGCTGTTGAAACCTAACATTTACATGATGCAGATCTTGAGACTGATGGAAGTTTCCCACATCTTTAATGAAAGTCAGGTAAGCTCTGTCACTTAAACTGTAAAGCACAGGTCTACAGCAAGGGGCTGACTGGGTTTTAGTACCCTGGAAAATTAAAATCAGCTGTTCATCCTACTTGGCTTTACTGATGGAAATTAATGTTTCTCTGGTCCTTCCCAATCCTGCACATTTTCATGAAGTCTGTTCTTAACCATCTGTAAATAGTTTAAAATACAAAGTCATGCTCCAAAAATAGTTTCCAGTGCACACTGTCAGAGCTATGCTACAGTCCCCAATTGATTGCCATTTTCTTAATTTATTCTCTAAAAAGTTGCTCAGGTAGCAAAGCAAAAGTCTCCTGACAGGCTCTGTGTGCATGGGCCAATTCTATGCTAAAAAGAAATAACTTGACCCAATTAAGAAAAAATAATTATCTGACAACCAAAATACAGAAAATGCAGAGGCATTCTTCCTTTTGTCCTACAGCCCATCTGTAAGAGAAGTGCAAAATAATCAAGTTTGCTGACATCAGAGAAAAAGGTAACATCCGGGTTAAGCCTACATAGGTTTCAGCTAAAGCTTTGGACCAGAAGCTCCCCACGCTGATACTGGTTAGTGCTCCTGACATGCCTACAGAAGACAGACCATTTGTCCAGAAGTAGTAGTTCCCTCCTTTTTCAGTTCATCACTTCCACAGAGGTAGTAAAAAACAAAACGAGAAAGCCAACAATGAAACAAAAAAACAAAACAAACAAAGCCCCAAAATGAACCACACTCTTGCTATACTGTACATTCAGAACCCCGTGGCCACGTTGTTGTCCTAACAATGAACAAATTCATTAAAAAACTCAACTTCAACACACAAATGTGCAAAGAGCACATTCCAAAGCCAGTGCTGTGGTAAAGCAAGTGTTTGTCCACAGAGAGGGAAGGGGATTCCATGAATCATCAGGAACAGAGAAAGATTATTTCTGGCAGCCTACATGCTAACGTAAACAGGTTCTGTTTCTTCTTTTAAAGTTCTGTGCCAACAGAACTATTGAAATGTCATTTCCCACCAGAGGAGACTTTTCTGTAATCATTAAAAAATACATTAAAAAAAGGGAACCATAGAGCAAGACACTAATGTGTTCCCAAGCTGGCAGCTGGTAGAGTAGCCCCTGTGTTTGCATTGGCATTTTGCTCCACATGACATCTTCCTTGTGTCAAAGTGAAAAACTGGCTGACAGATGCTCTTGGGTCACCAGGGCCCCAGTTTAACTTCATTTGGCTTTCCTTGCTAGAGAGAAAGGAGCATGTTTTTGTAGTTGTGCTTCAAAGGTCCACTTCAACTTGGCAGCTCCTCAGTTAGCAAACTGTTGGTAAAAGGCAAGTTTGACCCTCTCAATGTGATGGCAAAGTTTAATAGCTGGCCCAAGCTTCAAGTCCATGCACTCCTGAACAGTAGGGAGGGTCAGCAGCAGCAGTGCCTGGCCATCAATTTCCTGTCAGAAGATAACAACTCATTAGTGATTTTGCATTTTATTTTCCCTGCTCCTTCAGCTTTGACTTCAGCTATAATTTCAGATTCATGATTATTTCTGAATCAGATGTTTCATGTTCTTTAGGCAGCTTAAAGAAATACTTCTCTTTCTCACAAATAATTAATTTCTGTCTTAAAATGTCAGCTCAAATTCACAGGTGAGGGGACAGAACCTTGGGAGATATTATTTTTAAAAAGTAATCCCATAACAGAAACCAAAACAATTTAATGCAGAAAGTCTCTTTGCCTAACCTTTGCCTCTTTCTAGAGAAACAGAGGTTCTGCAAGGAAAAAGCACATATTCTGGAACATCTACCATAAAGGGTACTCATCACCAGTTTTGATAGATGATGCTTTTTTATGGAAAATTTTAACCAAGACACAAGAACAGCTTTAACTTATGTTTGGCCTCCAGCCATCATATTTCAGCACTGAAATGTTCACTTACTGGGCAGCTCTACAGTGCTGTGATACCTGCAGTCGGGCTGCTGAATGGAAAAAAATTATCACTTGGAAAAGTCAACACAAGTGGCAAAACTGCATCTTATAGAAAACAGGCTCCTGCCTTCATGCTGTTCAGTTGGAGGGATCCCTATAGTTTTGGGATTTGGATGCCACGCCCTCCACTGAGTACTAAGAATCTGGAAAAATTTTGCTCATTCTCTGCATCCTCCTCTCCCAAAGAGTTGCTGTGCATGGAAAGATTGTTATATATTTGTTACTTCAAAACTCTGTTATGAAATTTAAACTTCTTTATGTGATTCATTCAAGGATAAAAAGCAAAGTAACTGGTTCAACTTTTTAACAGACAGAAAACCAGACCTGATCAAGGAAAATTCTTGCCAGTGGTGCACAGTCAGTGGATTTGAGGAATCGTACAACATCAGCCACACTCCATTCCAGAGGGTTACTGTCCAGATGTAGCTTTTCAGCAACTTCTATCTTCATGTCCTAGAAAATCCACCCAGCACAAAGAGAATATCCAAGTTATACACACATAATAGATGAACACTCTGCTCTGCTCTCTCCCACTCAAACATTTAGCTGCTGAACAAGGCTCTACTGAGTGCTAAAATTGTAGAGGTTTCTGGGTTAGCAGAGATGCGCAGAACATTTGTGTTGAAGGTGGAGGCTACTATATATTAGACTTAAAGCCAGTCAGCAGGGATCTAAAACCGCATCACTGCTCAGGTTGCATCAAAGAGTACCAGCAGCTGTAAAATTTAAAGTTTACTGTTTTCTCTACACCTTTCAGTTTAGTCTTTATTTCAGTCTTGTAATACAGGTGTAACAAAAGTAATGACTTTTCATTATTTTGTATTGTCTTCTCAATGCCCTTTATGGAGTAACAGAATATGAGGACACATGTACAATGGTTAAAATGCTCAAGATCTTTGTGTTTGTCTAATAGTAAGCAAGCTACAACACAGAACTACATTCAAAGCTACCTTTGGCGAAGGAGGTTTATTTTCATCATCTGAAAAGGAAAAGGTCCTGAGTTTCCTCTTCCGCTTGTCTCGGTCCTGAGCCAGGGAATGAGACAGTTCGCTTTGTGTAGGAGAGGATGACAGGGATTTCTTCTCCGACACCTCTGATTCCTCCAGCAATTCATCTTGGTGCTCTGAGGTACTATCCTCAGTCAGAGATTCTTCATCTACCTCATCCTGGTCATCCTCTTCTTCTCCTCCACTGCCCTAAAGAGGCAGGAGCAAAAAAAGAGATGAAATAAAGAAATGTGAAATTTAGGACAAAAGCTACAATTGTTAATTCAGCTGTAACCTGAGGTTACAAGGAATTTCAGTTTTTTGCTTCAACTGTAGCTGATCCAAGATCACACACTGCACGTATTAACTTTCTTGGCAGTCTCATACCTGGGGAGATCCAGCTGGAGTGTTATCCACTGAAGTAGAGGAACGTTTTTTCTTATGAACAAAGAAATGTTTTCGTCTCTTCCGTCTTTTATTTGGTTTCTTCATGGCTGCTTCCAGGTTACTGTGGCCCCCTGGAGGCCTGCCTATCCGCTTGTTCTTCCGCTTCCCATAATAGTGTGCTACCAGGACAGAGAAAGGAGCACCGTGTTGAAATGCACAGTGTCACTTTGCCTACAGTTACATTTGTGCTTCATCAGGACTGGAAAATCAGGAGAAGGACATTTCCCAGCAAAAATCCCAATTCTGCAAAACTTCAAATTGTCTTTGTCTGTATTTACCTCTTCAGTTTGTTTTAAGGAGGCAGAGTTACTAATTCATTTTATTCACCCTACAATGACTTACTTCCTCCATCTCTGAGAAGCACCAAATGGTCAGATTTTATCATTGTTGACAGAATTGGCCCAATTCAGTGGTAGTTTTTGGAATGGCTTGTGGTTCTTAAACATGGCTTCAATGCATTGTTTGTTCTTACAGTGTCAAACAGTTGACATTAAAAAAAAAAATCCCCCCAAACCGTAAAAAATCTAGAAACAAAAGAGCTTGAAGGTGTTTTGTTTTGCTCTACAACAAATTGGTCAAATACAATATACTCTTGTTCCAAAAGTTGGGTTAAGAAGGTAGAGCTTTAAGTGCATAACAGAAAGTTAAACTATGGTTCTACCACTTAATACAGAATTATGTTTTTTCTCCTCTGTCCACTGGCACAAGGCTACTTCGTTGGCGTGGGTATGTAGTATTTGAGCTGCTCCTTCTGTAGGCAAAGCAATGGATTTTGGATACCTTCTAACTCCCCAAGACTGGGGTCAGTTTGAGAACAGTAACCTACTCACTGTATTTAGTCTTTGTCAGGACAGAGCAGTTCTCTGAACACTTATCCAGGACCATCTGAGGGCCGAAGAGGTTTGGACAACATTCCAGCTTGATGCATGTTTTCCTACAGAAATCTGCCACCCGGTCTGCTGTTCTCACAACTTCCACGGTGGCACGGTAGCTCTTCCCCTTGTACCTAGCATTGAAAACATTGTAATTCTGTAATCCTCTAATTACCAAACAAAAGTACTTCATTGAGAGGTGTACAATAATACTGCTTTGAGATCAAATTCAAGGAAAACCTGAGCAATGAGGAACTTTACAGATTGACAAATGCTGGAAACAGTTAGTCCTGTCTCTCAGGACAGATCCTCAAGTGAAGGAACAAAGCCAGCACCAGAGACATCTGTGGTACTAGCCACACCAACACTGTCCTCCAGCAACTGTAAAACACCATCCAAGAGGACTATCCCAGAGCTTAGATGTTTGGTTCCCTTTGTTCACACATGGTTTGTTCTTTCTTATTTCATATGGTACTGCAGAAGAGTCCACTGCGACACAGAAAGCTGTGCCCTAGATGTGGAGTGCACCGATTCAGCTAATAAAGGTAACTGCAGACACTTTCTAGTGAGCACATTCTATGCACACACTACGGCAAACAAAGGAACTACTGTCACATTCCCAGTCAGCTTTCATCTAACTGCTGAACAGTGTGTCAGGACAGTCACTTGCCATGACTCCACATACTGCTCCTGTTTGATTTGAATTAAGAAAAGATTTCTTTTTGTTCAGTAGCCTTCTCATGACACTGACTGAGCAGCAATGTGAAAGCCAGAGTCATTCATCATTTCTGCTTTGTTCTCTCAGCTCAGCTTACTGGCGCATGTGGATATCTATTAGGGAATGTATCAGGCCTGCAAGTAGATAGTTAATGCACTACGGTGACAAAGGAAAGCACTGAGCAACTTCACGGGAAACCAAACGAACTATTTTTTTCCTCTATTCTTCAGCTACATCTTCTATTTACAGTAAACTTGCATTTCATCTTCTAATCAAGGAAATCCAGAGCACATGAAACGCATGAAAAAGTCTTTTTTTCTAACACATGAATCCAACCCAACAAGAGAATTACTGACACATTCTAAACTATGCAGGAAAGTGATCTATGGCACATTGGGAAAAGCTAATCTCCAGTACATGAACACGGTGACCTAATTACAAGACCATCATAGACTATAAAGGAGTATCTGGATTTATAAAATATGTGCAAATATATTAATTGTTTTCTTCCTAATAATAAATAATCTTGCAAGGAAGCATCAATTCAAAAAGTTCAACAGGAAAAACAGAGTGTTTTAGGGCAGGTGACTGTACAAAGACTTCCATGTCAATCCATTTCAGACTACTACTATAACTTGATATCAGAGGAATCTTCTCCCACTGAGAAATTTGTGTTGATGTGCCACGAAATTCTGAGTAGCTCCTTAAGCAGTATGTGCTTCTGCTTCAAAATGCTGACAACTATGTTCAAGTGAATTATCTTTGACCTTAACAGCAGGTCTGCTTCTGTACATGCTACAATGTACCAGAACCACACCACTCTTACTTCACCACTAGCTCCTTACAGGGCAATAGCAGAATACTGTGGGAATATTCAGGATCACTAAAATCAGATGGACCTTAGTAGACATTCATAAAGAAGTCTCTAACGATTTGGTAGTCTAATGGCTGTCAGCATCTTGATATGCTATAAGCAGCATAGACTACTATGCTAAAGCATAGACTGCAGAGAACTTTGGTGCTGGGATCAGCTAAACAGGCAATGGGACAAGAACTTACTTGGCTTTTAGGGTCTCTCCATGCCCGTGCCATGCAGCTTCTTCATCCAGCTGCAGCTCACGCAGGACACGGCTTGGTTTGTAAGCTGCATTGATCAGTAAAGTGAGAACCTAGAAAGAAGTAAGGAAGAGGAGAAAATATGTTTAAGTTATTTGCACAATAAATCTGTTTTCAAGTGTCAAGGTAGAACAGGAAACTACTTCTATTCATCCAATTATCTAGCATCAAAGCACCCATTCACAGGAGGAGGACATATACCTCCAGACACTGCCAAAACAAAACTGAGAGCAGCTGACACTTTGGGCCTTGCCCAACCTTCAGAATTTGTCTGGAGTCATGAGTCTCTCTAGCAATTTCCAAGTCATTGCCCTTGAATCACACATCACTAAATTAAACCCTGGGGATGAATACCAAAAAACTTGCATAACCCTGGGTAAATCCGAGTTATTATCTTAGAGGCTGTTTGACATGTGAAGGTGAGCCAGAAGAAGCTACAGGATTTTGCTGCCTGCCAACACAATACCAGCTACAAAGTCATAGTGCAGAATCTCAAGCTCTCTTCTCTTTTACTTTCATGAACTACGATAAGACCCATATTATAATAAAATTAGAATTTCTCTGGTGCTGTGAAGTAACTCAGAGCTGTGAGTAGTCTGAAGTTAGTGGAGGACAGTATAAAGCGTGCACTTATATGGTATTTCTTATTTTCAGTACGTGCTTATTCCAAACTGGGCACATCAGAACCCTGACATAAACCTGCAGCTTCAGTCCTGCTGATGCATCAGTCCAGAGATCCACACACAGTTCAAAAGAAGAGTATTAAGTATAACTCAAGTACCAAACTTCAGGATTCAAACACTGAGCAAGAGGCACAATGAAAACGAATAGAACTAAGCATAAAGGCCAAACTTAAGCAAAACAACTTTCAGCTTTTCAGGTCAGATAATAACCTCCTCATGACCTTTTACTAGGGACTTAGAAAAAAATAATTATTAATGTATCAGTAAATTTGCTGTGAAACACCTTCAGAAGGACAGTCTGTTTGACATTACAGAATGGCCTCTTCCTCCCTCTTCCCCTCCCTCAGCTGTGAAAGAAGGCAAAGCCACAATTTTATCTAGACTTTGCAAATTATATACAACTTACAAAACACATAGAATTCTTTTAATTTTCACATTGAAAAACCTAATTAGCCATCTCTCCTAATGAAAAGTGTATTTCTTCTGTTTTAACATCAACAAGGCCAGCAGTAAAGGAGTTTTGGGACTATCTGGAGCTAAATTCAGTTAATTAAAATGGAAGCATTTATTATAGCTATAAAAAGATACTAACTCCTTCGACTGTGGTAATTACAAGTTACTGTAATTACTGCTTTAATCTAAAATAAAGTTTAGCAATAGAAGGCTGACTGTAACTCAGGTAAATGACAGGTTCCAGCCATTTATAAAAGAGTTCAAGATTTATCCCTGATAGCACTCTTTACTCATTACCCTCCCCAAGACTGGGGTTACTCTATAATTAGAAAGACACTCTAGCACTGATGATACATTGCTATGTGCAGGTCCAAGACACACAACCACCTCACCTCTTTGAGGACAAGAACACAGTTTCCAGGTCCCACTGACTGAGGAAGCTCCGCAATCCTGCCTTTGTTCAGGTAAGGCCCTGAGAAGCACCGGTGATTGAAGTAGATCTTTGGGCAGCAGTACTTTCCATTAATTACCACTGAGAAACAAGACAGCAAAGATTTTTTCACACACTACAACCTCCCCAGTAAAGGACAACTTCTTGCAATACAAAATATTTTGCCTGCTGTAAGAATGGAAGGGGAGAAGTGTTGAACGACATGAGTTTGGGGTAGTTTCATTGTCACATTTGCCATGACAGCAGTAGTTTTTTGACGCTGCCAGAACATTTTTCATCCTTCATGGGCATGCAAATTGGCAAACTAAAGGAAATAAAGTTGGTAATTTTTCAGAAAAGAAATGTTTCCTCCTGGCTATTCTGCTACTTTATAGTATTATATCTGTGAGAATAGGCACGACATCAACAATCCCAACTTTCTTATCGCAGAGGCACTTCCTAGACAGCAATTATAGTTACATTTTCTAAAGCAATTCTCTCTCCCCGTAACTTCAGCCACTAGAAAAGCTGGTGAAGTTTATCTGCTGCTTATCCTAAACTGCAATATCACACTGCTTAGCATTTTTAGATTCTTTCCCTCAATCAGCAAACAAAAGATACAGCAACTGATGAGTGACCTTCGATGGAGTGAAATCAAGTTTTCTAAAGTTATTAGATGGTTCAACACTGCCCAAAATTTGAGTTATGTGTAATGTGTTTTAAAATATACTTATGTATAAATACACAGTTGTTTTAGCCTAGCAGTGTTGCAGTTTTTCTTGTCTAAGCAACACTATCACTTAAAGATATTAAATTCAGGAGATGGTAAATGAAGTCAAATTTACATTACAAATCTATTAAAATCCAATTAAAATGCTAAACAAGCATGAATTGTTTCCATAAAGCTTGCATTTGGGATAGCTTCAGATGTGCATTTCACTGTACAGAAAGCAGCAGCACTTTGTTGCCAGATAGATCTGTGTGATTGTCTCACCAGCAGATGTACTTATTCATCATACTCATTCTTGCAAGAGTTCAGAAAATTATTAGATTTCACCATCTGGCACACAAAGCAGTTTACTGTTTGAATTGCTTTTGTTTATCATAATGATGAAGTTATCACAAAAAACAGACAAACCTGCTTCCCAAAGCTAGAATCTAACAACTCAAGATCACAGATGCAGTGTGCCTTTTCTGTTCCTCCCAACATTATTAAACATAACAGATGACAATAAAAAAATCATCTGCACAGATCACAGTACTCATTTGCTGATGGGGAAAGTTCTGGTGTAAAAATCCAATTTTCAGGTTTAATGTCCATATCGACTGCTGGACACTAGTAGTTGTGTGGTTTGGTTTGTTTCATTATTTTTTTGAAATTTAATAAAACATCAAGGGATGAAAATCTTCAAGCCCTTTCCAGGTCCTCTCCCCTCTCCTAACCCAAGAGTGTTGTGCAGTTGAAGACTGAAGTAAATCAACTGTTACAGGATTTTATCTTGTTTGCCTGCCCTCTCTCATCAATACCCGAGTCAGAAGAGTTCAGTTCCTGGTTCTTTAGTCCATCGTGAACCGTTCTTGAAGACAAAATTCTGAAATGAAAAGATGATGATTAGGAAAAGGGAGAAATGATGAAGGCATGCATCTCTTGGTTACAAAAACCCAAACAGTAAGTTGGTTTAATAATAGTTCTGGCCTATTATTCTGATTTTATACCTCCTCTGTTCCACAGTAACAACATGCAAGGGCTATGAAATTCAATTTGGAAAAGAACCATCCTATTCCTACAGCTAGAAGCCATCCTCCTTGAAGTACAGAGGCTCTCATGCTGATGAGCATATCACGCAGTGCCACAGACAACAGTGCACATTTTCTGCCTCCTTTTAGCATCATCTCACACTTCATGGCCCAAGGCAAAGGATGGGCTTACCTTAGTCATTCTGAAAAAGATGGGTTTTAAAATAAAATATAACCAAAATGACTCAAGGACTTGAGTAAGAATCGCAGTTACTAAACATGGAAAAACAGCCTGCTCAGTATTTCAGGAGCAATGAAAAATTTGGCAGAACTACTGACAGATCTGGTGCTTGTAAAGCTGTAGGACTCAATAAAGCCAACTGTCAGGCATTCTACTGAGCATTTCTGAGCAGGTTCACAGCAATGAATTTCATATGCATGATAGAAAGTTTACAGAAAAATCACAGATATTGGCAGAACTCTCCTCTTTGGCTAGTCTGGGCCAAATTTGATCTGAGAAAGAACTGTTAGAAGCTAATCATCCAAACAACTCACACTAAAGCTGTATTTTCAGATCACCCGTGCAAAATCACAAGTACACACACATTAAGGCAGCCGCATTTTATAAGCATATTTACATTACAAACCCAGTATTATTTGGGAAAAGAATGCATCCAGAAAGGAATCCAATAATTTTCCCTATTAATCAACATTCAAAAAAATGGCTTGAGCACAAATTTACACATAGATTCTTAAGATCAGGCTAAATTTCCTTAAAGGTACTCTGGTACTCAGAGATAGAATCATAGCATCATAGAATAGTTCAGGTTGGAAGGGACCTTAAAGATCATCTAGTTCCAACCCCCCTGCCATAGGCAGGGTCACCTGCTCAGTGCCTTGTCCAGCCTGGCCTTAAACACCTCCAGAGAGGGGATAATGTAATCTTTTAAAAATGAAAGAGCCACACTTTCATCCCTAGAACTTCCATGACTCAATCTATTCAATAATTCAGCTGAGCTGCACTAGCACTGTTAAAAAACAAATTGCATGCTTTCTATCTCCTACTAGAGCAGTGCAAAAGGTCTTTCTCAACATCAACAGAAACTAGCACCATTAAGATAAATGACTTGTGGAATCTCTCAGCCCTCAGTATAGCACTTGTGTAAAGCTAAATGTCCCTGGAGACAACATGATTTTCTAGTCAAAAAAAGAAAAACCCTCCCAAATCTCAACAAAAAATAAAAGCAAAAAAACTGTTACTTACTGTTTCTCTGGTTGAACTACTGCAATTTTTTTCTGCTTGTTTACTGAAAGGAAGAAGATAAAAGTATAAACAATAAAGTGTAAGAGGCAAATAGACTCATTTCTTCCAAGCTATACGCCAAAAACAATCTATGTTCCAGGCCCCCACAATGTTAAGACAGTTGACCCATCTGCAATAGACATGCTGACCTGTGTAATTTGAAGTAATCCAAAAGTTGTACCTCAATTTGTACTAAAAATCCATTATATCAGGTATGTACATCCCCAGTCACCTAGGAAATGTCGCCTTTTCTCCACCTTTCTTTGCATCGTAGTCCCTATGCTACCTTTGATACCAATCAAAAGAAATATATGCTTCCCTTTTCAAAACTCAAAGGTTAACCAAATGTTAAAATGCCACTGTAGTGGCATAAGGAATTTCAGTGCTGTCCAACTGGACCTAACAGCCAGGAGAACAGTTGCACAAGATATGGATTCTCTGTAAAAGGTGAATGTTTACTGATACCAGCAAGGCAGCAGCCTTCTTTTGAAGTTCTCACCATCTTATCAACCCAGGTAACCACTGCAAGTAGAACAGAAGTGATACCTATTGCTTTACGAGGAGGTCTGAGCTGATATCCATTTGTCTCACACCAACCCACTGGGAATATATTCATTGATTCCACACTCACTATACAGTCAGGGACGGGCTTCTTGGAGCCTGTTAAGTTTAGAGAAGCAAAAATTGAAACAACTCATACAAATAAAACCCCCTCATTTGGTTAATGCTTGCTATATGTTTGGCAGCAAAGCTGCTGTTGCTTATGATGTATCTGGAACACACTATCAATTGATAATTCATTCCATTTTATTGACTAGATTCTTTCCTGACCTCACTTGCTCCTAAAGGCTGGAGATGGGAGTTTGCCATCCACAGTTTAGCAGAGATGGACAGTGCACTCTTGATGAACTGATGTGCTGATGTACTTCTAGTCAAGAAATACAATTATAATGGAGAACAGCTGACATAGGCCTATTCTATTTTAATGAAGAACCTTTTAGAAGTTATCTTCCCAGGTTGGTTCAGAGCTTGCTCAGAATGCAAGTCGCTCACTTGTAAAAATGTTACAAGGCTCCCACTTTCTAAGAGACACAGATCAGCACTTTGCACAGGGCCCAGACTGGCTCTGACAAACTTCAATGCACAAAAGCCATTTCTTCTTGGCTTAAACAAGCCCTGTCATGCACACCCAGCTGGAAAACAGATAATGCAAATAGGTTTTTGCTGTGTTTTCACAGAGGAAATGTTGATTTGCTGCCCATACTCGGCAGGCTGAGAGTTTGTTCTAGATACTCTTCAGGATTGATGAAGGTACTACAGAGAAGCAACCTACTCTCCTCTCCCTCATCAGGCTTACCTTCCAGCTGAAGCCAGAGGTAGGAATCTTTCACCTTGGTGACTGTAGCAATGCAAACTTCTTCAGGATCTACTGGGTTCACAGCCTCAAGTTTCATATTCTCTTTGAATCCATGGTCAGAAGTAGTTAACTATGAAAAAGGCACAATATTTCAGGAAAATACCATCTGTATACCCAGTTTGAGATACTGGAAATAGCCATGAACAGAAGCAGCACAAAAGCCTCATTGTTTGAGTAACATAGATAATCAGGCTATTAGAGAAGTCTTCAGAAAATTAGCACATCAAATTCTTAAGTAAGACATATTATGAATTACAAAGAAGTTTAAATAAAAAAACCTTTGAAAAAAACATGTTTGCACTCAAAACTAAAGATGCTGAGACTCACTGAAAAGACTGAGTGCATTCTTAGCAACCAGGAACTATCTGCTCCCAACTACCTAAGTGACACATCTGACAAATAGTCTGACCAGGCTCTCTGTTTTATTAAGTTGAAAATCCATTTTATGTATGCAAGTACCATTCCTGCCTCATCTAAATGAGTTCTGGCAGACAACAAAGGAAGCTTTCTTCTCATTTTACATTTTTTGGATAAGTAGGATTTTACTTTATTCACCATCTTAGTCTCCATTTATTGAAAAACTCCTAAAATGTAAGAATAGATATTTATTCAACTCTGAAGCACCTGAATTAAAGATAAGAAATAACAGTCAGTCACAAGAGTCTTTCTTCCAGAGCCACTCTGCAACTTAATTACAAGACCAACACATTATGAATTCTGGGACTAGTCTACAGTGATCAGCTCCTCTCAGAAGATGCATACTCAATTCAGCAACCTGTTCTAAGATGCCATAGCTTTCAAGTCAGAACAAGGGCGGCAAGAATTCATAGCCAGCAATAACCTCTTAAAAAAATGGTAATAATTCATTTTAATTTCTTCCTCTAAGCACTGCAATAGCCCAAGTATAGTAAGTGGAATTGAAAGGCAGGTGCTAATAATAACCTTTTCTGCTTGACAAGGTATTCTACTTTGGGAGTCAGCAGTACTGTCACTAAATGAACAAAAGACCAAAATCTAGTATGTACTTCAGGCACTGATTAATGCAAAATTATTATTTGGTGCCTACTTAAAATGACTTTGTATTGATTAGTACAATGGAATGAATTTTTCAAGCCGAAAGGAAGATTGAAAGGGTGCACTAAGTAAATGAAAACAAACTCTTAATATTAAAAGGTCCCGTTTCCACAATTTCAAGAGGGCCAAGGATGGATGCTGGTTTATGATATTCCATGGACTCTTACACATCTCAGTTTTACAAGACGCTCCTTTCTTTACAATCTGCTTTATTTCAACCTAAGTGTTTGGTTCACCACTTCCTTATATAGGAAGCTGGCACAGACTTACTGCTGTTCACATACATTTGCAGTTTCTTAAAGCTCTCACACTTTCTCAGTTATCACAGGCAATCTATGTCAAAAAACATGCAAAAAGTTCTCCCTGGAATCAAGAGTGTCAATGATATAAGAGAAGAGACAGTTTCCTGCAAAAGAAGCTTACCGAAGGGAAGCAGCTCTGGGGAGCTGCCTCAGCACCACATTGTTTGAGGTAGTCTGCCCAATCAAAGTCCTGCCCAGGATAACCTAGAGGAAGGAAAAACAAAGAGGTTAACTTAATAGCATGAGTCATCTAAAGCAGACATGAAGTACAGATCATGTTTGGGTCACTCTATTTGCACAAAATGTGCTCAGTGCCAATATATCACTCTCTCAGACACATGTTAAATACCACATCAGTTCATCGTCTTAGGAAGATCATCAGGTTCTCTCACAGCTGCAAACATGTTTAAGGGGAAGAGTCTTAACATCAAGCCCATCAGAAGGTAGAGCATCTTTCCAAGAAAAAGACATACTAAATTCTTCTATGAGGAAATCCCTCACTTCCCTCTGATCTAATAACCAGCAAATAACTGAAGGAATGGGATGCAGGAATCGGCTGCTGAGACAGATTGAGACTGGCTGTGTATCAGCAACGAGTGAACTGCAACAGCTACTCCACTAGGACACTAGAAAAGCTCCTCCACAAGGGAACTCTGTGCAAGGGTTGAACAAAAATCAAGAAAAAATTTAAAACTACTCTAAGAATAAAGTATTAACATAATAATCTAAAAACATGAAGTTCAACTACACTACAGAGAAGGCCTGCCTGCAAAACAATCTATTTACTTTTCTTGGTTTTCTCAGTGACAGAAGAACTTTTAAGACAACTCCAAATGCCCTCTGTTTCTGGGGGTCCCAGGAGAAGAGAAACTCAAAATCCTTGTGAGCCCCAGTCATCTTTTGTGTGCAAAATTCTAGGTAACATTTGGTCAAACAAAGCCAGTTTTTATGAAAGGCAAGAGACAAACATTCCACGATCTTTGCCTCTCTGATGTCATGAGCAGCTGAAACAAAACAGCCCAAATTCTGTGGTGGTGAATAAGACATCTCAAGCCCTGGTTTTACAACACTACTGACATTTCCATTTTGACAAAATGCATAAGTATTCCAGTAGCTGAAATTCCCTTATGTCCTGAAGCAAAGTTTCAGCAATCCGCTACCTTGCCTGATAGGTCCTTGGAAAAAAAATACTTCATTAACTTCTAAATGATAAAATATTCTAAAAATACTACAAGACACTGGATAACAAACTTTCTTTTTGACCAGCAAAAATCCAATTCAAAGAGTTATAGCCTTCTGATATCATGTTAATTAATGCAGAAATCAACATTGCTATCAGCCCTGGAACACACAGGCCATTAGTTCAGCTGTACAGAATTTTATCCATGACCAACATCTTCAACCACTGTCACCTTCTTCAATACAGTGAATCTTCAGTCTCACTAATTCAAAGCTGCTCTTCCTCAGAATTTGATCCTTACTGTTGTCCTAAATGTGGTCCTCTGGTGACTGACAATTTGTTTCCTTCAAAGATGAGTGAGCATGACTAGCTTGCACAAATGTACCTGGTGGGGGACTGAGATGCAATCCGTTCTTCAGACTCCACTGCACAGGGAAGATACCAGCACTGTTGACATGACAAATGTAGGACTGGCTGGTTGTACGTTCTGGTCTCAAGTCATCAATCTCTATCATGAAATATTTTTCATTGTACACCTGTATTTAGGCAAAAGAGAACCATATGGTCTATTAAGTAATGGATTCCTTTTTATTGCTCATCCTCCCCTCATCTTCAGAACTTCATTAAGCAGCAAAAGTGTGTTCTATCTGTCCTAATTAAAAAAAAAAAAAAAAAAAAAAAAAAAAAG
>VZTY01014032.1:0-14483 GCA_013400935.1 Turnix velox | reverse complement strand
AAAAGCAAGATTCCCTGGAAATACACAAAAAGAGATTTTAAAGTATGTTCTGGTCTCAGTTGCACAACATTTTGTTTTACCACAATCAAAGCAAGTCTCTTTCAACCTATTCACCTGCTTACTAACACAGGAAGACAGAAACTGCTGAAAACCTGATTATGTTGGGGAGTTTCCATTTCAGCTTTTAAAGCCACAAATGGACCCTTATTTGAAGATAAGGCCAACTAAACATCAGCACTTGTGCACAGTGAGGGCATTAACTTTTGTGAAAATAAGGTCCCAAAGTCTCTCTTCAGCAGGATACTCAGATAATGAGGGATTCTATCTAACTTTAAAAATCTGGGTATGAAAATTTTAGTCATTTGATCTTTTGAGCTTGTATTTCTATGGAACATCCTCCCTCCTTTCAAATCCAGTGTCTCCACCATCAGCAGTTAAGTTTCCCAAGGGAAACAAAAAAAAAAAACTTATTTTGAAAACCAGTTCAGGATTTTCAGATAATTAGGTGAGGAACCTCTCTTGAGCATTTCAGATAAGTAGCAACGGAACTGAATTTTAGCATAAATTAAAGAACTCTGATACCTTGAGAACTGTAGCAGGAGAGATTACAAAAGGAGCCATTGGGTCCACAGCTTCTAACTTCATGCCTTCAGAGAAGGAATGCACTCCAATCACAGGTTTATCCTGAAGAAAGAAGTATCAGAGAGATTACCTGACTTTCTCCCTCAAAAAACCCCATTTATCTTTCATAATTCAACTGAAGAGAATATAACTTGAGTTTTTATTAGTTTATACCAAAGAAACAACATGTCAGAATACTAGCGAGTTGTCTTTAATAAAAAGGCCAGCTATGCTCTCCAAGATCAAGTTTTCTATGAATTTTAAGAAGTTGAGTCCTGAAGTTTTCCTCCTGTGACATTGTTTGCACAGAAGCAAGAGTTCATAGTACAGTATGGTCTGATAAGTCAATAAATACATTTGGTTTTTTCCCCCCTAACATTAGCATTCATCATGTGCTACACTTAAGAAAACCATAAAAGTCTCTCCTTTCAGCCTAACAAAAGCTGCAAAATCAGGCTCCAGCTCCACAATTATGTGTATCTGCTTTGTAAATGACCCAACACATCAAAAAGCAAAATCCACAACCTCCTCTTCTAAAGTTCTCCGTCACTATTTACAACTTCATTTGGACTCATAAGATTAATAAAAAATTATCATATTATTCTGCTTAATTTTTTAAACTAGAGGGAGAAAGAAAAAAACACTTAAAACAGGGAAAGAATTATGAGTAGCCATGACTGACTTCCACAAATAATTTTGATGGAACACAGTATTTTCATGCTATCTCCCACTGCATTAAACTACACATAGTATGTCTCTACCTTAAAGAGGTCTGTAGGAACTGATGACTCCTCTTCCTCCTCTTTTACCTTCTTCAGGATCTCTTGCCAATCTGCTTCACTCTTCAAGGACCTAATGGCTTCAGTAAAAAGAAAGGAAAATGGCAAATGAAGTCATCTCCCACCAGGACACGTAGCAATACAGCCCAACTGCCTGAATGACCTGAGTCACATCTGCAAAAGCTCCCGTGGAGAAGTACTTGAAAACCAGATGACACTTTCACCCCAGTAATACAAATCTACAAAAAATACCCCTTTCCCTTCAGATCGCACACTGATTATGTGACTACTGTATGTACTGAGAAGGCAGACTTAGAGCACCACAGCAGCAGAGGTATTCTCTAGCCTTTGACCAACATAAAAAAGACATGCTTTGAAGTACCTGATGGTGGTTGCAGGCTATAGCCTTGCTGAGCTGCCCATCCCACTTGATGAAGGAAAGGGTCCAAGTAGAACAGCCATTGGTCAAACTTGTCAGAATCATCCAGCCCTTCATATCGCAATTTCAGTCTCCCACCAACGTTTTCTACCACATTGACAATCCAGGCTTCCAGGGAATCCCGGCTGTCTTGCAGTTCTAGTCGGGAGCCTGGTGCAATGAGATCCAATGGATTTTTCCCTCTGTGAAGCTACAAAAAGAAGATAAATTATTCTGTACAACAGATCAAAACAAACCATGTACTTTCACTTCTGCATATGCATTCTTTTTTGCATAAATGAAGTATTAATTCAAAAGTAAAGAAATCCAAGTCCCTTACTAACACAAGACAACAGAAATGTCACTGTTTAGAGTTGCTGGTGATTTTATCAGAACTTTTGTATTGCCTGCAGATAAAGTCACACATTTCAGTTAAATCCTCCTCATAATTTTCAGAAACATTATCACTTATATATGCAGGGCTTGAAGGAAAATCTCTTTCTAAAACTGAGTCATCTGGCACACAAAGATAACTAAACAGAAAATATACAAAGCTAATGTCTATTGCAAAGAAGATATCAACAGCATTTTCCATTAAAACTTGTATTCCATACTTTACAACTAGACACTGACCGAGGTGCAAACATTGCCTTAAGTACAGAGAGGGGATAAAAATTTGGTTCTTCACTAGCAAAAGTGCAAGATTTAAGTGAAACAATAACCTGCCCCTTTCAACAGAAAAAGGGAAGATGAAAGTCAAATAAAAGATTATTTCCATCAAGCTGTATGAAGGAGGAGCAGAATAGGAGGAAGAATTAAATTTAAGGGTGTTTTCTTCTGACAGGCTTAATGAACTACCCAAACCTGCAGTAACAGGTTTGTTTCAGGACAACACTATCAGAATTAAGCACCATAAACAGGAAAGAAGAGAGAGTGGAACGTTAAGGTCAGCAGCATAATATGATGCTCTCCAAACTTGAAAAAAGAAATGAACTGACACTGAATGAGACTTCTCTTACTGACAAAGGGGAAAATCAAGACAAAATCCAAAAGAGCACATCGAAGCACTTACCCCCTCCAGCAGGTTAGCAGGAGCACTGCATGCTCCCTTCAGCACCCGCTGGAGGAATTCCTCCTGGTCAGGTATCTTGTCCTTGATACCTAAGTGAAAAGTGAGGAAGACAGACAGTGATTCTTCCCACCAGCTACAAATTATTCAGACAAGAAGACAATGACAAGCTTTTGGGCTGCCTGATTCACAAAAATCTGCTACAAGTTCACCAGTAACACCTTAAAAGAAGAAACAGAACAATGCCAAAATCTCTCAAGAAAATGACAAACCAGTGGAATTTGGTACATGATCATTAAGACTACTATAAGACTCTGCAAAAAATAAGTCCAGTTCTGAAGTTAAACTAAGTCCTCTTTGGTGAAAGAGGAATCTCCTACTGCAAATCATAGCATTTCAGAAACACATGGCAAGCTTGTCATTGCAACAACCCCTCCTGTGCATAACAGTAACTATGAGGACTACCTGCCAGGTTCCAAAGAACAAACCCATACTTTCATATGTACTTCCCACTTCTGCAACATGGAGCCAGTACCTTCAGGCACTTTGAGAATCTTCTTGTTCTGCTCACACCAGCCAATGGGATGTAAATCAGCTGTCATGATATCACACCAAAAGTCAGCCTTGCGGTCTTCCCCGTAACCATCATAGCGCAACAGAAGCAGCTGCCCACAGGTAGTAATGATGGTGGCCACCCAATAGGTGTTTTGGTCTGACTTGACAGCAACTTCCAGCTTCATACCAGGGGCAAAACCATTCTGCAAACTTGTATCCACCTGAAGAGGAAGAAGATCGTCACATTCAAGCACCCCTCAGAAACTCTGGGGAACCATTTAGGAATGCTTATAAGGAAAAAATCCTTAAGCCTTGTCCAGTCTCTTCAGAGACTGAAATTCATCACATTACATGAGCCCCACTGGAACATACACAGAATAATTGTCCTAACTGCCCTTGCATTTTAGAGGATCTCTTCAACCTTAAATCAGTATCTTGCAATTCATCTTCCTACCCTGGATAAAGCCTCACCCACCACTGAAGAACCTCCCAGCTCACCACTAGGTTCCAAGCTGGGCAAAAACTGAGGTCAAACTCAGCAACACAACTTTAACTGTTGTTAAACCCTGTCTTTCAACCTCTTCATAAAAAGAAGCTGTAAAAAGTAAATACAAGTGCTTTAGATAACACCAGTGCTGTCTCTTTCACCATGCTTATTTCAGAAGGCACAAATAGTGGACTGGAGATTTTTAATGTATCTGTGCAAGCATCCAAATAATTCTGTCCATAGCATTGTTACAGAAACTGCACAGAGCACAGTCAGTATTTGTTCTTCAGTGAACTTTATTCTTTGACAAGAATAAAATGCCAAACAGCTCTCTATGTGCAGGTAAGCTATCCAACTGCACAGTACTCAGATACTGAAATGTGAACTTTAAAAAATGAAGGCAAAACAAAGTTTCTAGTATCCCTCACTTTTCCCACCTCAAACATTCCTAAAACAATTGTTCTGCTTTCACTGAAGTACATCTCTGAGCTACATTTATTTCCATGGCTTCAATCTTAATCAAAAATCTAACATGTTGATTCCCTGGTCTCAGATGAATGTAACTGGTGTTTTCCTTCTTAAGTGGTCCCAAGTTACATTTCGTCTCTGAATCAACTCGAAGAAAGGCTTTCAGCATGATGCAGATGCAGTAGATACTTTCTGGGTTATTTATTACCAGTTCTGTGCTGATGGTTCAGTAACTGCCGCAGCTATTATAGTCTCATCAGCCAGCACATACTGGTTGGCTAAAAATAAAACTAGGAGAACAGCATCAGAAAGAAAAGCATATGCTTCTGTTAACTGTTCTCATCCTTTAGGTTAATAACCTTCACTTAAAAAGAAAATCAGCAGGACTTGATACCTGCAGGGTTTCTGAAGTCATATTACAGAGGTTCTCCCTTAAAAAAGACAGTTGTCTCGCTGAAGAGACATTACTAAAGAATTTATATGCTGACTCCTGAGAGAAAAACCAGGAGCTCCACACAAAGTCTGAGGAGGTGGGAAGTCTGTGAAGCTCTCCGTACCTGAACTTTCAGCAAAGCCCGCCCCACAGCGGAGAGAGCTGCATTCACTGAAACCAACAGCACCAGATGAAGCTTTCCCTGAAGTCAGGTGCATTTTTCTTTCCCTGCCATTTATGCTCCCTGGCAGATACAGCAGAGACCAAGAAGTTAGCACCCTCTCCTGGCAGCTGGGCAAGACGACATCACTAAGTGGCTTAAAGCACACAACTTTGTCTCTTCAGGCCGGCAGACTGTACAGACTGGCTAGCAGGAGACGCTGGGGATGCTCCAGGAGCGCTTTCTCTGGAGCAGTGGGTCTGAGAGCAGCAGCTTCCTGCTGCAGACATGGCCAGGGGAGACGGCCTGAGCGGTTGGTGGCAGCTCCCAGCCCCCGTCCGTGCTCTGGGCCATGTTGCAGATCAGACCTGGGTTACTGATAGACTCAGATGGAGATAACGACAACAGACAAAAAGCAGTAGGAGTGTGCAAGAACACAGAGAAAATACATGTGCTCAGATGATGCTGAAAACTAACTGATTTTTAATACATGCTTACACACATCTGTAAGTTGCAGAAAGGAATTGAAAAAGAGAATTCAACAATTCTAGATAAATGTATTCTGGCTTAGGGAGGGAATGTCAACACTGCTATCCTGTGCAACTCCATGTTTTTGGTAAGCTCTATTTCCTGTTAGATTGTAGGCAAAACAGATACTTTGATCTCAGTATTGTTTAATTTCTAAAATGCAAGACAAATTATACAATGGTATACATTTAATTTGAGGAAATAGCTTACATTTTCCAATGTGTCTTGGTCACAGTAAGAACAAAACTTTCAGAATTAATGTAAGTGTAAAAATAAAACTCCCTCCTCTCTCCCATTGGTAAGCCCAGTCCTTTGCTACCACAGGCTGTGTAATCATGGACCCCATTTCCTTAACCTGATGGTGTACAGCATGGGTGAGGTATTTCTCACTCCTCACTCAAAGTGATGGCTGCAGACTTGCTACTCCAATATTTAAATATTTAAAATATTAAAAACAAACCCATAAAACTTACATCTAAAATTTTTTTATGCTCAATTTATTTATACATCCCCATTTGCTCTTGTGTCAATATTATTATTCATCTTAGCTTTTTCCCAATTCTGTTTTTTTTGAGAGTATGAATGTAGTTCCCTCTCAGCTCTCCTGATGGTAGATCATAAAAACATGCAATTCTTCAAGGCAAGCAACCAGCATCACACAGATTCCAGCCACAGGACCCACCAGTCACTAGCACAGAGACTTCAGTGCCAGGATACTTTCCACTGAAAATCTCTCACCTAATCTATTAACAGTTTTTTGGGGTTTCACTACACAGAAAGGCCATCATTATCTGCTGGGAGGCACTGAAATTCTCCTCCTCTGCCTTTTACAAACCACTGCTTTCTAATGGACAGCAGAAATCCTGAGCATGTGACCTTGTGCTATTGAATTTCTATTAACAGCAAGATCTAGGTGATGTGATTCTGCTGTTAAATATGCTCCTCTCTCTACTTGTCAATTCAGTGTCAGCACTAACTTTCCAAAATCGTATCCCAAGTTTATCAGAGAGAACATGAAAATTGGCCGCCAGACAAATTCTAAGGGAACTCTGACAGCAAATGGCAGTTCCCCTCACAAAGACGCTGGCATCTATTAGTGCACCCGTTCAGGATCCCTATTCCCTGGGTCAGTTCCCATGATGTGCTGGGATGTGAAGCGTGGTCAGCTGAGCTCCCCAGGCACAGCTCCTCCATCCCACTGCTCACAAGAGGGCACCCAGTGCAGCCAGCAAGGACTGGGCTCTGCTGGTAGTTGCCCATTAACAAATTCTCCACGATGTTACTTGCACCAGCAAAACTGCACCACATTCTACATACATTGGGAATAACAAAATTAAAAAAGTGGATTTTTCTTATTAAATCTAAGTGCATTTTTACTGATGATGGCCACAGCAACTGGTTTTTGTTTGACACAGCTGAGCTGGCAGAGACCACAGCATAGGTGTAGCAGAGTCATTCAAAGTGTGCCTTTTGCCATTAACAAAATACAGCCACAGTGTTAGTTCAGGTGGCCACCACTGCAAAGCTGACATTACAACCAGTTTGTGTAACATCAGAGCTATGACAGCAAGTTTCCCTAACAGAGATCACCTAAGGTGAGCCTCACCAGAGGAGCAGACAGATCACTCCTCTGACTACTGCAAAATGCCACTATTGATTCCATGCTGCTCCCTCACAGGCTGCAACTACATTCCCAGTAAGTTTGCTCTTGGCACAGCCTCAGCACATTAAGGAAAAACAAAGTGAGGATAAACCTCTCCCCTTTAGATATGAGGTACCCATTTATTTTGCATAAAAAGTTTACAGTCACATCCTAGTAATGGATGAGCCTCTGTGAAGTCCACATTTATTGCACACCCTTAACACAACTGCCATATTTAACCAACTCTTTCATATTTTGCCCTTCAGCAAGTTACTACTGGACTTAAAATGCCTTGGGATCCTTCTATGAACAGACCTCAGTCTGTCTTCCTGATGATTTATGTCTTGTGTACTGAAACTAGTGACACTGGACCAGGAAGCCTGAAACTCACAAAATGCTTTCCAAGTAGTGTGCCACACATAGTTTGGGCTTCATGAGTAAAATCAGGTTTATCTTCTCATGCAGAAGTGGCTAAGAGCCCCTTAACTGTCAGCACATGGGAATGGAATTACCCTGAGCTGTGTATGGAGAGGAAGACAAGTAACAATAATAAAAATGTTAATTCCCTTATCTGTCATTACTCTAAGAAAACACAATTCAAATTAGACTGTCAGATTTGACAAAATCAATTGATTCAAAGGAACCCTAAACATTAGGTGTGTAAAAAAACCCAGCAATGTAGGAGATGGTAAGAAGACCAACACTCCCTTACTCACATGTTTAAAAGACCCATGAGGGGCTGCAGTTGCTCCTGTGTCTTCTAGATACTCATCCCAATTGAATTCCATTTCTTCCACACTGGAACCAGCATCTGGAAGAGAAGCCAAACACCTATATCTCAACCTGCTGGCTTAATTTTTAGGCTCGCATGAAGTACAGTAAAATCCACTTCAGTTCCAAATGATGCACTATGCAAGGCAACACTATTTAGCCTTTCTTTGTGTGTGAAAGGCACTTTCTGTTGGATTCTATTTGAAAAACAGTGTGAGGATACTGAATAAGTACGAATTGTTTACAATATGCAACAGGAAAGTTCTGTATAAGTATCAACAAATATAAGAGACTCAAAACTGGGTATCTTGGGCCATCAGTGTATTTAATTAAAAACTGTCCAGGAATCATCAATACCCACAGGAAGAGGTTTCAAAAGAAAGACTAAAAACATTTAAAATATGAATATGACACTCTTCCTTCCAAGTTACATAATATTTATTTAGACATTATAAAACACCAAAAGCACTGAGAATATTCAGGATAGTTTTAAGAAAAACAGCACAAGTCAAAACTGAAATAAAGGAAACTCAAATTAGTAACTTAAAAGACTGCTCATAAGGTGTAACAGCACCTTTAGAACAAGAAAACCTAATTTCTGAATGTGTTTAAAGCAAAAATGTCCTAAAAACACTCAAGTCACAGTACAAGACCTCACTCAGGTTGTTAGGGAAGCAATTAGCTGTAGTGAGCCATGCTACAAATTAATCAGATTTCCTATGACTATTGTTCAGCCTGTTCCCCAGCTTCAGTCTCCCCTTCAGCTCTTGGCTCACTTGCCTGCTCCTCTCCTATTCCCACCTCCTCCAACATGTAACTTGCTCTGCTGAAGAGATGCCACAACCCACACAGAATGGATTTCAGGTCTCCTATTTAGCTCAGCCTGCACCCACACTGTATTTTTCCTGCTGGGATGACTAGGGAAGGTCTCACCTCACATAAGCAACATTTTTAACCTCTGCACACAAACAACAACTTCAGTGAAAGACACGGCAAAGATGTGACACAAAAGTAAAGCTTTTCATTTTCATTCTAAAACTGATCGTACCATCTACCTCACAGCTGTCTTTATAAATAAACACACGAGATTTTCAAGAAAACCTATACCTTGTTTCCATTCAGGGAAATCTGGGTGAATTAAAGTGTGGGGCCAGCTCAGCCAAGGTCACGTGACATCACCCTATCCTACACACTCAGTAACTTCTTAAAGGAGTTGTAATTTGATTAGGAAACTTTCAAGCATCCAAAGAAAATGAATGAAATTGCACTGCATGCCATTATCAGCCCCATGGACGTGCTGCCAACCTGTTAAGCACACTTTGCAAGAGTTACTAGCCCTCAGATAGAGAGGGGCAAATATTTTCCCAGAAGGCTGAGCTTCTTCAAATTGGCTAAAAAACATGCAAGTCCTGACAGAAAAGTAGATCCATTTTCTCTTCAAATTGATTGTTAAGCTCATCTTCAAACTTCCATGGTAATTCTAGGAATTATCATTTCCCCAGATTTAGAAGTACACACTCACTTATAGCTTTTGTTTGCTGATGACAGTATCTGTTTTAAAGGCAGCTCTTATCTTTCCCCAATCCAATTTCATTTTGCTATTTTTAAACCATCCCATTTGGTTATATTGACCTTTCTGAAGCCTCAGAGCTCAAAAAAGTCAGAACTCAACTATCACCACTGCTTTTAGGGGATAATTTTTAACTTGCTGAGTAAATAGACCTGGAAAAGGACAGAAGTAAGTAATTTTATTTTTTAGAAATGTGAGAGAATAAAGAGATGATGGCACAAACCACAATTGTGTGCAAATGAGGGTGAGGCTGATCGACGTGTTGGCTGTGAGGCATTCCAAGAGAAATATAATTTCATAGCAAAATGTTGCTAGAACAGATTAAGACTTCCTAACTCATTAAAGCACCATTTACTTTAATGTAACTATAAAAACACTTCAGAGCTGAACAAACAAAGTGGGGAGAAATAGCAGCTAGAACACACCACCTATGGTCTGTCAAAAGAGTGAGTTTTGTCTGAGTCTTCTCCATCCCAGATGGAGCCTTCCTTGAAAAGGACCCATAGCTTGACATTGCAGCAATAACCAGCTCCAGAAATTCCTTTGTATGCAAAAGGCACTGCTCATGCTGTCTAACATAATCCTGTTTGCAGCAATACATAAAGCAACGTGACTGCTCTGTGCTTCTTAACAGGTTTGAAAGCCAAGTAGCTCGACCTGGGGAACACAACATGGATCTTGAGGCCTTCCAGCATCGAGTAATGTGTTATCATCAGATAACTGTCTGAGGGGCAGTTAAGCTCCTTAAATGAGGCACAGGTCACTTAACACACTGAAAGGGTCAATTAGTAACTTATGTTGCCACTTAATTGCTACAAGGACCTCCCGAGAAAGCCAGTTCTTGTGCTGCTCCAGCTCCCCTTTTGCCTCCAACTACAGCTAAAACCAGTCCCCAATTGGATGAGTTTCCACCGGTCCTTTGTCACTCACCAACCCACGGTTCCACAGACTCAGTGTTTTCCTGTCTGAAACAGCTGTTTCCTTCGGGGCTGTGTTGCCGAGAGAAGGGACTGCACTGCTTAGTGCTGTAGACTGCCCAAATCTCACCAGTACACCCAGCAGCTCTCATGAAACTCACTTCTCAAATTAAAAAAATTTCTATCCAACACTCACTGCAAATGAAATAATGTTCATGCTTTATTTCTGGGAGTTTTATTCAGTCAGAGGGATTTTTTCTTTTTTAAACTTACTTTAAAAAGCACCCATAACTTTTGCCGTTCCTTTCACTCACAGTTCAACTCAGCTTGCATTTACACTTCACTGAAGTTTCACAATTAAATGAGAGGAGGCAATTACTCTGGCACTGAGAATGCAGAGCTGGGGACTTCAGGGCTTCCCTTCCTTTAGGAGGCTGATACAGCAAAGGTCACACATAGCTGTAGAATTTAACAAACCTATCTGCTGCATCTCATACCTGGCCCTGCCATGTATTCTATGTTATTGAGTCTATGTGGAGCATGAAAACCTCTTTGAATAAAGTTCCAAGGAAAAATGCTGTATGAGGTTTCATAGGGAAAGCAGGAAACTACATTTTTTTAACCTTAGTGAAGGACTACATATACCATGTAAAAATTCCCAGATCAAGTACCTTTTTTTCAGTATCTTTACACAGAAACACTCCAAAAGTGTGGTGAAGAGCCATTGCTCTGAGAAGGCTCACAGGAGCTGGAAATCTTGAAGTCAGAATCCAGTTGCTTTTCTTGTTTTATTGGCAGGGGAGCTGCACCAGAGCAGGCCCTGTTTAAATCGAGTTTCTGATGGAGTCTGCTGGCAAGTTTTGCATGCCCCTATTGCACAGCGTTATCCTTGTGAGTTACAGATCCCAAGATACATAGAAGATCAGTCTAATCACACCACATTCGTTAGGGGCCGGATTGTCTGTACTAAATATCCTGAGCATCTGGAGTTCAAAATACTCAATAAAATTGTCATATTTACACTAGAAATTCACTTGTACCGTGAGGTAACTTGCAAATTAATAGGACAAATGAAAATGCAAGGAACCAAGCCTATATTTAATCCATTCAACCTCAAAACATAATTTATTAATGTAATATATATATTTCTTATTATTCTTTCTCCATGCCTTTAATTGAACAGAATTGCTCTAAGTCCTACATTAATTCATCTTTTTTCTACATGGAGACACATTTTTCTACAATAGACAGGATGGCAAAGCACAACTAGTGACAATGCCAGAAGGAGAAAAAACAGATGAGATTCTTATCTCTGCGGCCCCACCTTATAACTGGATTTTACTTTTAAAATGTTTAAAGGTTTTTTTCAAGCATAATTAATTGGAGAACACTTTCTCATTCTAGAGCTAAGAAAACTGTCTTTAAGAACAGCAGAAGTTTCTCAGGTAGGTACATGGTTTCCCATTTATCACTAGCTCTGCTAGCGTCATACTGAACACTAACTGGTTTTCATCCCAAATTATGTCCTGTTGCTCTGTGATACACATAGAAAGTACCCTGAATTGTACCATTTGGTTATAATAAATCAGTGAAATATTTAGGACATTATTCCTGAAAAATACCTTCAATGGAAGCAGTCTACACAAGGGTATTTTGATCTTTAGATTTGAGTTAAATTCTCACTGCTAATAACTTTCATGCATCTTTAATGTGAATTAGTTGAAGACTGTCATATTGGACATACAAGTACATCACATTGAAGTCTGCAAGACCTTCAATTAAGGCTAACCTAAAGGTTTCTCACCCTGAAACTTAGATACATTTCAATCTGATTTTAATATCAGTTAATCTTTTCCATCTATACCAGGTGCAAGGCCATGAATAAATAAAGACAGGGTGGAATTTCAGCAGCTGAGAAAGACTGTGACAAGAATGAAAGTTGTCTTTTCCCCTTGTAATGCAGGACAGCATCATAACTAACAACCTTAGCCACTGCCTGGGCTCTTGCAGGCAGAGGCCATTTTATAAAATCCAAAATGACAGAGGAGTATCTCTAGAAACTGTTAAAACTCACCAAGTGAAAAAAACTACAACAGCCAAAGAGCATGAAGGGAATGTTCCACTATTTGTGTGGACTGGTCTAAATCAAAGCACATCAGGAAACAATATTAGAGGGTACCACAAAACCAGCATACCTATTAGTTACTCAGGTAGTATTTCCTGGAAAGTATCTTTGAACTCAACAAGCAAAGCTCCCTTCAGTTATTGTTGGTTTTTCACAGCTATCTGTCCTCAAATCGGGCACAAAAAGGATTCTCAGGAAAATAGCTGTTGAGTAATTTCAAGACAATATCAAACCCTTACCAGCTATTCTGAAATCACACTGAGAAGACAGCATGACCTCTGGCACTTTTTGAGGAAGATGGAAAAATTTCAATACAGGATTTAGTTCAGAGAGATGTGCTGTCAGACTCTGAACACCACTTTGCTGACCACACATACATCTCCTTACAGTTCTTCTCAGCTGCTCAAAGAAAGCCTCCTTCTCAAAGCCTCATGACAGAAGTCAGCAGCCTCCAGTAGCAGAGAACAATGTATTTACATGTGCCTGAAGACCTGCATAGTTATGCATGCTGCTTTTTCTTGCTTATTTAAGGATGTTGACAACACCTCGAGTGACTTGAAATAATTACTAATCAAAAAGCATTAGAGCATCATAAGGCAGATAACAGCATTCTGCTAAAAACACTGTGGATTAAAATCATGTTTAATGTAACACCAACAGCAATCAGACTTCCATATAGTAAAGATACAAAAATAACCAATAGTGAATTATCTTACAAGAAGAGCTGCTCGTTGTTCAAGTACCAAAGGCAAGCAACATTCAGATAAAATCCTAATCCAATTGTTTACACTGGTAACTACAAATTGAAATTTATATTAACTAATTTATATTAACTGCATCAACACTGCAGGAACACGTCAAGAAAAAGGAACAAACCACAGCAGGCAAGTCAGAAAAATGGATGGGCCCTACCCCAAGAGATCCTGAGCTGCTTCAGAAAGCTGTTATTATCCCTAGACATCCACACCAACAATTTTCTCAGCCTGATGTTTCAAGGTGAACCAAAACCTAAGCTAATTGATCATAAAACACCACTATGCAGCAGGTTAAGAGCTGATATCCCAAATCCATCCAAGCAGGCACACCAAGCCACATCAGAAAAACAGCAGCAGTAAACAGCTTCAGTCACCCAACATTCTAAAGCGGCAGCACAACCTTGTCAAAATATTAAGAACAAGATAAAGATGAGGATGGAATAGGATAATATTAACCAGTCTGCCTGACAAATGCCTTAAAATAGCGTTAAACCCACTGAGCTTTTCATAAGCCCATCTCATACTGATAGCACAAAGAGCAAAGACATGGCTTCTTAAAAACACAATTACTAAGTGGGTGAGATTTTCTTCTCCTTTAAGCCAATGATACACTTGGGTTTTGAAATGCAGCAATAACAAACATAAGCCTCATAGCCAGACTTTAACATGTAATCAATGAAATTTAAGTTCCTACCTGTCTACAAGATACAACATTAAATACACGCACCATCAAACATTCACTGTGCTTATCTCTGTTCCATCTTACTTGCCAAGTATTTTTGAGAACTGTTGGCCAGGGAGCTCAGCTAGATTATTACCTGCATCATACTGCTGTTCTCCATTCATCTCCACAGTACCCAGTGGTTATTCTGAAGAGCCAGAAGCAGGGAATTTGAGGCTTGTCACGATTTGGTGGTCATGAGTTACCTCCTGCCTTCAATTCTCCTGGACATTCAAGAAGAAATCCTGTTTAAAAAAAACCAAAAATAACCCCACATACAAAAGAGTAAGTGATAAGAAAATCTTCACTGAATTTTAACTCTGTTAAGATACATTAAAAACATTACTCCATTAATAAGCCAAAAACCTTAAAGCAAACAAAGGCATCTCACTGTATTTGTGCATGTTTAACTATTCCATGCCTTTCATTCCAGACCACACCGATTACAGAATCATAGAGTATCA
>VZTY01014026.1:20955-40497 GCA_013400935.1 Turnix velox | reverse complement strand
GGAGGTGGAGGAGGCGGAGGTGAGGAGGAGAGGAGCCGCGGGAGCAGGAGGAGCATCGGGATCCCCATCACCATCCTCATCTTCATCCTCATCATCATCATCCATGTGTCTCTCTCGTCCTGCTGACTAGGATGTCAACGGAGGACAAGAGTCTGGTGGTGGCGGTGGTGGAGCCGCCTCAGCAGCAGCAACAGCCCCCCGAGCCTGGAGCTCCCCCCCCAGCAGCAGCAGCAGCCACAGACAAAAGACCTAGGGGCCGGCCTCGCAAAGATGGCGCTTCCCCTTTCCAGAGAGCCAGAAAGAAGTAAGTTGAGCGCTTGTGTGTGCGAGGTGGAGCGGGGCCGGCGGCCGGGCGCGGGCAGAGCTGTCAGCCCAGACCCGCGGCTCCTCGCCCCCTCCCCCTCTGCCTAATGCCATTTTGAGAAGGGCCCTTCTTTCTTCTCCTCCTTTCCCCTTTGCACTTTCCCCTCCTCCTCCTCTTCCTTCACCTTTGTCTTCCTCCGCCTGCTCTTCTTTTACCACTTTTCTCTCATACTGTTCCTGTCCCTTTCTTCTCCTCCTTCTTGGGAGTTTCTCTTTAGCTCTTCCCCCTCTTCCTCCTTTTTTTTTTTTTTTTTTCCCTTCCCCCTTCTCTCTCCTTTATGGCTCTCCCCTCCTCCGGGACGCCCGGCTGCCTTCAGCGTTACTCTGTGTGAGCGAGCGGTAGTTCCTCATCGCTTTCCCTTTTCTCTCCCCTCACCTTGTTTATTTTTTGGGGGGTAAAAACGTTTGTCGGCGGGTGGAGAGGAGAGCACTCCCCACCCCCTCTCCTCTTCACACTGACGCCCACAGAGGCGGGTGCGGACAGGCAAAGTTGAGGCAGGAGTTGCCGCACCGTGAGGCGGGGAGGCCGGCGGAGCTGTCAACCGCCCGGGTAGGGAGAAGGACGCACCGGCAGGACGGTGCCGGAGCACAACAAACACAACCCGGGGGGGGCCGCCCCTTCCTTCGGCTCCGGCTGATTTTTTTCCCCTTCTCCCTGCCGGGGCGTGGGCGTTCGTGAGCCCCCTCAGCCGCTGCCCACCCACACCCTCCTCCCGTGGGGGAGCCGCTCCTGAGGGGGCCGCGCCCGGGAGTTCCCGCAGGGAGGGTACGGGAGAGCCGGCGGGGCACGGCCGCTGCTGCCGCTCGGCCTCGGGCACCCGGCCGGGCTGGGCTGGCACAGGCCTGGGCGGCCCTGCTGGCCGCGGTCCCCGGGGTTTATTTTAGAGCTGAGTGGCCCTTGCCACGGCATACCTGGTGGCAGCGGTAATAGGGCAAAGCTGCGAGAGCGCATTTTGAAAAGAAACATAATATTTATTAGAGTCTGCTGCAAGCTGGAGAAAATGGGGGGGAGAGGGGCATTGGAGTTTGTTCCCCTTTGTTTTGAAGGGACACTCTGGGTTTGTGTCATATTGACCCACCTCTGTGGTTAAAACTCCCCCGCTGCTTCACCCTCAGGATCATTTAGGTTGGAGAAGGCCTTTAAGGTCACCGAGGCCAACCATAAGGTCATGGTGGGTGTCCATAACATCAGTGTGGAACCGCGCAGGGCTGAGGCAGAACACACGCAGAGCTTGTGCTTTCCTCTCATATAGTTTATTTTTACAAATAAGAGTTGCATAAATATCCGAGGACAGAGCTATCATTAATTTAGGATTTTGGGTTTGTTTTTGGGTTTATATTTTGGGTGGTGATGTTGTTGGTAAAAGTTTCTCTTCGAAGATCTTAATGTCACCCCCCGCCCCTAGATGGAAATGCTTTGTTTGTAGCTCCCCTTTTAAAAAAAATTATCTAACGTGTTCACTTTGTACACATTTTCATATGGTGGTAGTTAAAAGTAGTCGGTAAATGTATGCCCTCAGTAAAGTTCTTGGGTTTGCCTGCTTTGCTCTTCACTTTACATACTTTGGTTTCATTTCTCCTCATGGAATACAAATCTCATGGAAGTAACCTTTTAATATTTGCTTTTAGAAGAAGTTTTTAGAAGGAAAATTGCAAATACTGAAAAATACTGGTCTGCACAAAAGGCAAAGTAGTGCTATTTGTGAAACTGATGTATCTCATAGGGCAAGCTGTGTACGTGCTCTTGATGAATATGCAGATGCTAAAGGGGTGATTCCTTCAGTTAGGTTTTTGGTGCTGTGGGAATACTGTTGACTGGTTTTAGGAGGAAATTAAATTTTCCTATGAAAATATGTACTTAATACTGACATGAGTGTTTGTGTAAGAGCCAGAAATTAAATAAGCTGAAGCAAAGATTGAAATGAATCAATATTCTCTTTCTTCACTTTGTGATCATGATGCTAAGTGTGGTTGATGTCCTTCCCTGTCTTCATGGAAAATCTGTGATGTTGGTAAAGGCCTTGTGACACTGGAAGAGATTGCCCAGAGAGGCTGTGGATGCCCCTTCTCTGGAGGTGTTTAGGGCCAGGCTGGACAAGGCACTGAGCAGCCTGGTCTAGTGGGAGGTGTCCCTGCATATGTCAGGTTGGTAGGAACTTCATGATCTTTAAGGTCCCTTCCATCCCAAACCATTCTATGATAAGTCATCAATGATTTTAAAACTAAGATTTCATTAAAAATTGTGAATGGTCTGTCTTTCTCATAGCACATATGGACAGGTCTTTTTTAGTTGCTTTAATTTTGGGGGGATAAAATGGTTTTGAGTGTTTTGGTGTTTTCAAAAGGCTGATTACAATTAGCTAAGCAAATGCAGAAATGGAAGTAGTAAAAATACTTTTAATGTTTTTATTGCTGCTTGGTCCTGTCTTCCTTTTTGCTCCTGTGCTTTCCAGTTGGATTACTGTGCCTCATGTAAACCAGATAAAAGAGCATATGTCAGACCATTTTCTGTACTGTAATCACATGTCTAAATCACTATTAGCCAGTCAAATTGTTCGAAAGCTTTATCCCATTATAGGAAATGTTCCACTGAATGTTCAGTCTAAGTGCAGTCTAAGTAATGATAAAACGAAGAGCTCTGCATTAAACCAGCAAAGCCAAAATAGAGTCACTCCCTGGCTATGGATGCCTCCATTAAAGAGCAATACCACGCTGGAGAATGCTGTAGGTCAGTATTTTGCCTTCTTGAAGGCTGTGTTTTTAAGAAAAGTTGATGAGCTTTGGCAGATAGATGGAAAACTGCCTTGAATCTGCTTCTGTGAGATGCCAAGGATTCCCAACTCTTCGGGAAGAAGAAGGCTGATGTTGAGCTCAGTGTTCTTTGGTGGGACAGCTTTGCTGTGTTTTACCTGGTTATCAGGAAAAATGGCAGGGGTCCTGTGGGCACCAGTATGTACTGGGAACAGTTAAGGTGTCCCATAAGGTGATGAACTGGCAATGAGTGGTGTTAGTATGACAGTTACTGATAGTAGAGTGTGATGCTAGAACATCTTTTTATGGTTGTTTGGAGGTTGTTTCCAGGAGACTTAATCTTAGGTGAACAGTTCATTTTCATTATTTATATTTGTAATTGTGCCCAGAGGCCAGGGCACCATCACACTACATGCAGTACAAATGCATAAGCAAAGTTTTCTCCTGCACTAACAACTTCTTAATTTGAATGCAGAGATAAGGCAGCATGTAAATGGAAGAGATGTATTGGGAAAGCACAAGGGAGCTGTGAAAGAGCTACGAGCAAAAGAACATGTAGAAGTTCAAGTACCACAGGTATCTTAGCATTGGTGAATGATTGGTAGGCATCAAACTTGGAGAACAGATGAGGAGAGGAGGGTGGTGTTGTCACTCTGAAGATTATCACAGATAGCTTGTTTCCTGCCTCAAATGCCACACAAACACTCATGTTTTAATTCCTTATGTTATGAAAGCTGTGTATCTGTATGAAGCAGCAGTTTGAATCTGAGGGGTAGAGCTAGAATAGGCCACTCAGAGCCTTGAGATTGAGAGCAAGTAGGTTGATTCATCAGGAAGGAAGAGCACAAAGAACTGCAACTGAAATAGTGAGCAAGGTCAGTGTATTTGTAGTGTCAGCCTTCAAATCATAGAGTTGGAAGGGGCCTTCAAAGCCCATCTAGTCCAGTCCCCCTGCAGTCAGGTTTCTCAGATCCTCATCAAGCCTGGTCCTCAGTGCCTCTAGGGATGGGGCTTCCACCAGCTTTAGATTTCAAAGGTGAGGAAGTTGGCTTTATGAAAGCCAAAAGAGGAGGATACAGTTGCAATAGTGAAGATACAAAGTGAAGGGGAAGAAAGAAACTTTCTGATGCATAGTTAAACAAGAAGTCTTGCTGGTATTGTATCCAATAAGAGGGAAATAATTAGGAGCCATCTCATCATATGACCTGAAATCCTGGAAACTTAACTTCTGTACTTGGTTATACCTCCAATTTTAGGCTCTGGGCCTGAAGGACAGGAATGTGATCAAAAAGAATTTGCAGGGGAAGAGCATTGGTTCTGTTTTAACCATATTGTCACTGTATGAACAGCTGGTTCCTTGTGAAAATGCACCAGAAGGGTATTGTACAGGTGCACTCAACATTTTTATGATCTATTTTAGGTACTGGAGCTTTTTTTAATCTATACAGGTTATGAACAGCACACACAGATGTATCTTCTTAGCAAAAATTTAGCAACAGAAATCTACAGCGATTGTGATAAGTTACTTTGTAAGTCAGTGCCTGAGCTCACTTTAAATTTTATTTTCAGTGTCCCTCAAACTTTGATGTATGTGACAAATGATTTTTGCAGCATAGGACAAGGATTTCAAGAAGCATGAAATTTGTGGAAAATATCTTATGTGCTTATTTTAATGTCCTATGTTTTGTTTGCCCTAGTTTTTCACTGCTTTGGCCAATGGGAGCTGTAGTAGGTTTTCAAAGGCCATAGATTTCACACATGCAGATAGTTTTGAGGACACGTAAGCATGGTCATTTTGCCAGGAAATGATTATTTAAGAATTTTTTCTTCAGCTGCATTAGGGTAGACTGACATTTAAAGATACCTACACTCTTTCCAAAAGAAACTTGGCATGATGGATGGACTCTCTTTATAGAGTCTGTGTTTCTTTAGTTTGTCATGCATAATATAGATAATAGGAAGAAGTTCCTCACCATGAGGGTGGTGAGGCACTGGCATGGGGTGGCTGAGCCTGGAGACATTCAAGGCCAGTCTTGATGAAGCTTTGAGCCACCTGATCTAGTGCAAGATATCCCTGCTCTCTACATGGGCTTGTACTAGACAGTCTTTGAAGGTCCCTTCCAACTCAGCACATTCTATGATTCTCTGTGATGCTGTTGTCTTTTCTCACCTGCCCTTTTCTCACTTTAAAATTCAGCGTTGGCAAATTATATAAAATTTATATTGTTCTTAAATACACTCTCATAGTTAGGGCAGGTTGTTGCTGTCTGGCAAGACAGAATTCTTTAGGTGGATGAGCTTTGCAGATCTATTGTACAGGCAAGGGTTAAGGAATTAAAGCCAGCAAGGAATGAAAGTGGCTGATACTTCTGCCTGGCCACGCCACGTATCACCACGGTTGGCCAAAAGCCAGAAGGTACACACCAGATCACAGGGCGTGAAGAGGCGAGGCATGGGAGGAGGCTTCAGAGTAGGGATGTGACACTAGGTCTGCCCCATGGTAGGACAGGATCCAGCTGCATGTGGTAGAGTCCCAGAGGAACTTTGTACCATTTTCTTGGCCAGCCTGTGCCACATCCATCTCCCTTCCTCTCACTGACAAGCAGTTTCCCGGCTGTCCTGGCTGAAACTGCTCCCAGAGCTGGTTTTGCTCAGGAGGTAATTGATCTCTGGTAAACGAGCTCTGTATTTGTCTTTTGATTTTCAATTCTTGACAGGATTTATGTGATGGATGACCGTAAAAATTGTTACACACAGTGAGTTTTGCAGAAATGTTTTGACAAGTTATCAAAGTTGTTGAAATGCTGATTAACATGAAGTGGTGCCTTGAGTCTTAAGTCAGTGAGATTAGGCTTAATATTAAAAATGGGGATTTTTCTATAACCTTAGCTTAAACTTTTCACAATTTGAAGCAGAGCACTTGCAAATGGGAAATTTTTTAGGATTTTTTTTTTGGCATTGCAGTTTTTAGTTTGTTAATGATGATCCATNTGTGATGGATGACCGTAAAAATTGTTACACACAGTGAGTTTTGCAGAAATGTTTTGACAAGTTATCAAAGTTGTTGAAATGCTGATTAACATGAAGTGGTGCCTTGAGTCTTAAGTCAGTGAGATTAGGCTTAATATTAAAAATGGGGATTTTTCTATAACCTTAGCTTAAACTTTTCACAATTTGAAGCAGAGCACTTGCAAATGGGAAATTTTTTAGGATTTTTTTTTTGGCATTGCAGTTTTTAGTTTGTTAATGATGATCCATTGAACTCCTGTGTAGCATGAGAGCTACAGAGCACTTGTTATGAGAGGACCTCTAGGAGCCATCAGACAGTATCAAAACAGACCAAATATGATGGTAGTCTGTGAAATCCCATCCTATTAGGGTCATATTGGTCCTATTATGCCATATTAGTCATATGGCATATCTTTGTGGAAGCAGGAGTAAGAACCCAGTCTCTTGGTTCCCACTCTGAGCCATCTCTGCATTACATTTCTTCATCCTAGATTCAGTGACACAGGGTACTTTTTTTTCCCAGCTTAAAACAATAAAACACTTCAATTTTCTTGGCTCTGCTCTTGGATATTCTTTTTTTGTTCTTCTCAGCGTGTTCAACTCCTACTGACTTCTTGTCATTGTTCCTTCATAAGATAAGTAATTGGAAATGGACATTTCTATTCTTTGTCGTCATTTGAGCAGAGAGATGGTTTTCCAAGGCAGTTTGCTTGCTGAGAATGGGTAAGCTCTACCTTTCTCAGGCCACATTTGATTTTTTTTTCCTTTCCTCCTCCTCTCAGCTGTCCCATAACAATGTTGGATGGGCAGCAGGATCATTTTCAACCAGGCAAAATAGATTTTCGTAATCCACTGCTAACTATTGTTTCCTTATGTTATTATACACTAATGCTGTGGATTTAGCTTTTAAAGAACTGTTGTCGTAGGTACGCTAAAACATGAAATGGTAATCATAGATTGTGTTGAGTTGGAAGGGACCTTCAAAGGCCATTTAGTCCAACCCTCCTGCAGTGAGCAGGGACATCCTGCACTCTGAATAACAGATCAGGTTGTTCAGAGCTTTATTAAGCCTGGCCTTGGATATCTTCAGGAATGGGGCCTCCCACCACCTCTCTGGGCAACCTATTCCAGTGCCTCACCACCCTTGTGATGAAGAACATGTTCTTAATGTCTTATCTAAACCTGTCCTGCTCTAGTATAAAACCATTGCACCTTATCTAGTCTCTCGATATCTTGGCAAATGGTCCCTCCCCAGCTTTCTTGCAGGGCCCTTCAGGTACTGAGAGGTCTCTATGAGGTCTTCCCGGAGCCTTCTCCAGGCTGAGCAGCCCCTACTCTCTCATCCTTTCCTTGTAAGATATGTGCTTCAGCCCTTGGATCATCCTTGTGGCTCTCCTCTGGACTGTCTCCAACAGGTCCATGTCCTTCCTGTGCCAAGGGCTCCAGAGTATTCCAGGTGAGCTCTTCTGAGAGCAGAGCAGAGAGGCAGAACCACCTCTCTTGACTTGCTGACCATGGCTGTTCTGATGCAGCCCAGGATATTGTTGGCCTTCTGGGCTGTAAGTGTATGTTGGCTCATGTCCAACTTTTCATCCACCAGAGTCCTTTTCTGTAGGGTAAGCAATGAAGTGATAAAGAATTTCAGAAAACATGGAAAGCTTTTCTTCTTCCTATTCATAGAGTTTGAATAAATACAGATAAGCAGAATTTCACTGTAGCATCTACTATTTGACACTAACTTGCCTTGAATTTTGCTGGTTTTGTTTTTTTATTTACTGTTTCTTCATAGAATGGTTTGGGTTGGAAGGGACCTTAAAGATCATCAAGTTCCAAATCCCCTGCCATAGGCAGGGACACTCCCACTACATCAGGCTGCTCAGTGCCTTGTCCAGCCTGGTCTCACCACCCTCACTGTAAGGAATTTCATTCTTATATCCAACCTTAATCTCCTCTCTTCCAATTTGTATCCATTACTTCTAGTCCTGTCATCATGTATTCTATTAAAAAAGTCCTACCCCTGTCTTTCTGTAGGGCCCCTTCAGGTGTAGATAAGAAGATAGAGAAGGATGGCTCTAAACATTCTCATTAATGCTATTCCTGAGTTTTACCAGAGGAGCTGGTCAAAATAAGTCTTCAGGAACTGCATGAAGTTCTTCTGGTAGCGCAGAGGCTTTCAAAAGAACGTGAGATGAAGTAGCAAAGAGCCCTTAAAATCTAGAATATTTATTACTTGGAGAAACCTCAGCAGCGAGTGCATGGTGTGCATCAGGTGGTTGTTTTCCTCAAACACCATAAATCTTCAGGCAGTTCTGGCAGAGAAGAGGAGCAGCGGTGCTGCCGCCCGCTCTCCCTCTGCGACCAGCTGTTTGTTCTCCCCTGTGTGCTGGCCCAGGCACTGGTGGATCCATCTGGAGAAGTGCCTTGGGAAACTGAGCTGGGTTAAACCTAACCTGGCAAAGAAACATGTTTGTGATAATTCAAGGGAGGAGACCAGGCAAAGGGGAGACAGAGCTGCCTCTTCAGGTAGCACTGCCAGCTTCCAATGAAGCTGGATCTCATTTGTCTGAAATTTAAGGGTGTTTAAGCTTGGGGTTTTTTTTCTTTCTTTCCTTTGAGCTCTTCAGTGCAGGAATTCTTACAGGAGATTGGGTGAGATTTTTACGGCCTCTAGTCATGTTATATGAGCTGCTTGGTTGGTTCTTTGAAACCTACAGACAAATGAGATGTTCTCATCCAACTGCTTCTTGCTCCAAATGTCATCATTGATTAAATAAGGAACTTCTCACTTTCATCCTCAGAATCATTCTTAAACTGAATATGCAAAGTACCCTAAAATAATAGTGTAAGTAAAATGTTTTATGTGAACAGTAGTTCCTGGTGTTCCAAAAGCTTCTTCCCACACATGTATCAACATACAGGCATTACAATAAAATAGTTCTAGATCTTGTTTCTATCTGAATGTGCTTCTTATCACATTTTGGAAGCATTTTTATTAAATTTCACAGCCACCAAATCCTATTGCCAGCCAATCTAATATAAATATATATTTTTACCAATTTTCAGTGCTGTATATATCAACATTCTAATTGTTCTTCTTGAGGAAATTGCTGGAGATCCTGGGGAACTAGGATGTGTCCCCCTAGAGTTTTGGCACTGGGTGGGGAGTGGTGAAAAAAAGAGAGGCCTTTTTGTTTTACTGCTGCCTCATTACTGACAAATTCTTGCTACAATTTATATTAGTTAGTCTATAAAAAAAACAAAACCAGCTTTAGGAAAATTTACCAATTTGTTATTTTACCTGTTGTATTTTTATATTCCTTGGAGCACGTGCAGGGAAATCACTTGTATGACACAGAAAAAATGAAAGGATTTTTGATAACAAAGATGTGATCCAAATGTCCAGTCTCTGCTGCTAAAGGTTTACTAGCATCTTACATGATGCTTGGAGAGTAGTTGGGAAGCCTTAGCTAATCCAGAATGACTTCTGGAACCTCCAGTGTATTCTGGTGATGGTGTCTACTTCCCTGTCTTTGCCAGTAAAGCCTGTCTATAACGTTCTCAGGGAAAGTTTTCTCTACAAAACATGAAGGGATATCTCCATATCATTAATAATGGGAGGAAATCTGCTGTATTAAAACCAGTGAGATTTTCTTAGCAAGCAAATTCATAAACATAGAATGTGAATTATTTTGTGAAGTGTGGACTACAGAGACACTATGAAATTCTTTTAAATAAAATGTATAGTTTGGTTGAATGGAACTGTGGACAAAAAGGATTTGAGGATGATCCTGTATTGTGTATCTGTATCACTTCTGATAAATGTCTCTCCAGCTTGTTTTTAAAGTATTTTTAAGTAGGAAATGAATATTCTGTACTGCTGCTTAGGCCAGTTTTGTCTTGTACTTCTTGTAGCTAAGACTCCACAGCTGATATGATGGAGAACAATTTTTATATTAAACTTTGGAGATTTATTTTCTTTGTTCTGCACTGAACAAAGGTAACCTCTGTGGCATCATAATATTGACTTACCTGATCTATTCTTCAAAACTTAGCTTGGTTTTATTAAGTTTCACTTGGTTGCTATGAACCACTTCTCAATCTATCTGAATGGTTTTTATTAAGATCTTGTCCTCTAAAATGTTTATGACTGCTGCCTCAGCCATGTGTCCTGTGCAGCTCTCCTATGTGTGTGAATTTCCTCCTGCAGGTTCTGGAGGAAGGAACTTTCTTGTAATTTCCACCCACTTTGAAAATAATTTGCAAGTAAATATCCTTTGATTTCTCAAGTTCATTGTTGCCAGCCTGTCTTAGGGCAATTTGACCAGGACTATGTTATAGAATATGACCAGTCATAGTTTAGAAATGATACCTGTTTGTTTCTGACATGCAGTGTGAATTTCTCCCAGTCCTGCTGATGTGAATTTCCCTGACTGTTTATCCCAATAACAAAACCATTTTTAGTATAAGCTACAGTAAATCTGCTTTTTGAAGGCTGAAATACAGAGGACGGCTTTTGATTCTGCTTTGTTATCCTTTTGTTCTTCTTGAACACTGTTATGTACTGACTTTCTTGTATTTTTATTCTTACTTCTGAAGTATTTCTGAAACTTTGTTTGCCTTTTATATTGCACAGTGATAATAGTGCATGCTGTGCTTTTATCTCTTCTGATTTTTATCCCCGACAGTTTACACTGTTCCTTTATATTCATTAAAATGCCCTTGTTTCCATTCCTAATATGACTCTTTCTAGTTTCAGACCCTATTACTGCCTGCTTTTGATGCAGTCTGTATTGTTCATACTGCATTTCCCTCTCTTTCCCCTGCCTTAGAATACTTTGTCATTGTGTGTATTCCAGTACAGTATCTGCCAGACCTCCTTTAAATCTCATTCTCAAGAGATTCTAGCAACAAGTTCAAAGAGTTTGTTGAAATTTGCTTTTCTTATTTCAGTTAATTGAAGATAAAAATTTGTTCTCTTTTTACTGTGCTCATTTCCCCCCTCCTTCCCCCTTCCTTGGCACAGGGAATGCTTCTTGTTACCACTTTCAGCCAAATCACTGTACACAGTGAGATGTTTAAAATGGAGCCTGCCCTAATAGAGTGAAGTGTGAAGTAACTGCTCTTCTGGCATCCCCAACTTGGTGAAACAGTTGTCCTCAGCGTTTTCACAAACATGTTGGGCTGTTTGTTCTGATATTTTGGTTTTCCATTAGCTGTCTGGATGGTGCAGGCCTCCACTTACCCTCAAGACACATGCTCTGAGAGCTCTGTTAGTTGATTTAAAGACTTGCCATCTTCCCCTTGATTGGTCAGCAGAAGGTTTTATGTTTAAAATGGTCTTTCTATTTCCTTTTTCCCTAGTTCCCATTCTATCTTGCTTATGTTTGTTTCTGCTCCCACTGTTTTCCTTCTCTCCTTTGTCTTTTTTCTCCCTCCTTGTATTAAAAACAAGTGAGCATGGTGGTGGTTTTGCTCTTACTGTGGTCCATGACACAAGAGTAGAACTTCACATAGAAAAGGGCAAGGTGCTTTGCATTGGAAAGAATGGCTTGGAAAAAAAGGAATTATGAAATAAAATTCAAAGTTAAGAGATTTCATTTAAAGTTTCTTAATTTTCACCATTTATGAATCAGGCTGATTGGTGCCTTTGTTTTCTATTGAGTAGTGGCCTGATGGGAGCTAGCGGTAGCCTTCTGGCACGTGAAGCACTCAGCTTCTCCACAGTGGTCATGTCTGTGCTCCTGAAAAAAGCCAGCAGGGGACATATGGGGCCACTGGACACCATCATTCCTGCTGTCACCATTGCAGGAGAGAGTTTCAAGGAGGAATTCAGTGAAACTGAAAGAATTCCCATCAGTTTTACTTTCAGCCTCCTGGGCAAACGCTGTGCCACAGTTAAAGCTCTCTAACCTGTAGGGATTTAAGTTTAGGAAGACAGAGCTCAGAGCAGAATTGCTCTAGTGGGAACAGAGGGAAGATGTACAAGCCATAAGGCTCTGGGAAGCGCTGGCTTTCAGTGCTCTTTCAATCTTGTGATATGCAGTTTTTCTTGGTTCATGTTTTGTGTAATTAACCTTGCATCAGGCATCCTGCTAGAGATTTGCACAAAGAAAAGTACGAAACAGATTCAGTGGGAATTCTAGCTTATTTTTCTGCCTGTGTCTTCCAAAAGCCTTTAGGAGACAACTGAGACACGAAATGGGGGAGGAACTCAGGAAATAAATGATCTGTAAGCAAGATTATTTAAAGAAATGATTTCCCTAAGGTCCTCCATGTGTCAGTAAGGGTTGGCTCATGGCTGGCAATTCCATTGCCTCTTTTTGTAAGTGATTGGAAGAGTATTCTTTGTCCTGTCATGAGCTGTGTACACCTTAGAGATACAGTAATTTGTGCTCCCCATGTGACTGTTGGTAAAGAGTAAATACAGGAATTTGGTAAAATGATTCATGTATTTTGTATGCTCCTTTGTGGTCTTCTCAGATGAGGATCCACTGTTAGAACAGAACAGAGAAGATGGAGTTGCTTGTGTGCCTGCATTATGGACAAGCAGAAAATCTTCATCTCAAAGCTCCTAAATCAGACAGTTGGTGGTTTAAATGATTGATAACTTCATGTTGTTTATTTAAACAATATTTATATTCATTATATTGTTTTATGAATACTTTAGATGAAAGTTTACTTTCTCATTCAGAGCATCTTCTTTTTCATTTACTTGCTTTAGACTGTCTTGATAGGCAAAAAGAACCTGTTTTTAAATTATTAGCTTGACCGTGTTATTCAAGAGGCTTTTTCAGACCAATGAGAATTTCCTGTCTATACTTAGTTACATGCTCACCCTTCAAAAAAGTGAAGTCATGACTATCTCGGGTGTGTATTAACTTGTTGAGTTGGAGGTTGGGCTCTCAGCTGTCCTCTGTCTTCTAAGGTGCACTGTTTTTTCCTTGTTTGATTTGAATTTGGGAAAGTGATGTGATCAGATGCATGTTGCTGGCTTTTATCAGAAGACTTTGAAGGTTGTTATTCAATTTGTTGGGATTTTCTGTTGACTATTTTTGTGGTCCCCCAATGTGTACCCCCTCAGTATGAACCCAGGGAATACACAGCTGCGTGGATGTGACCACATCACGTCGTGTGGGAGCTTATTCCATAACAGCTATTAGTAATGGGCCTTGGGGACAGGGCTGAGGCTGAATTCTAGCTCCCCTAGTCATGCCACCTGGGTTTCTTCTTTCAGCAGTGTTGTGATGGTCTAGTTTCTAGCAGAATTGTTTGCTTTCAAAGCTTTAAGAGGATGACAATACTTACTTTACTACTCTGTCTATTCATCCTAACAAATAGGAGGAAGTGGACTCAAATTCTGCTGAAGTCTTTATGCTTAGTCAGAAGAGAGAGCTGTGTACCTCTGAAATTCAGCAAGGAAGGACTAAAGTCTAAACAGGGAGTTCCTTAAAGCCATGTAATAGAAAACAGCAGACAGAGTATAGGGTATAGGTTTAAGTTAGACAATCTGAATATCACCTTCTGTTGTCTGTACTTGGTTTGTTTGGAGCACAACTTATTTTGAGTAGGTGCCACTGTCAGATTCCAATGAACTGAACATCAAAAATACTTGCAGACCATTTGGGGAGCTGACTCTGCTCTGAGCAGGAGGTTGGGTTGAGAACTGACACTTGGAGTCATTTCCAGCCCATGTTATTCTGTGATCCTCTTCTAGGAGCATCCCTTTTGATTCCCATGTCCATTCTTTATGTGGTACCATTGCTTTCACTCAGTGAATGATGTGTAATAACCTTTATTTTTGTAGAAGGTGTTTTCCTGTATTATTTCTTGAAAGAAAATAGTTCACTTATTCCCTCAGTTTCATTGTCTGTGTCCCTTATTCCCTCTGACATTTGATACTTGCTTTATCTATTAATCTCTGTGATTCCACATACACGAAATAAATTATTACTTCCTTACTATGTTTTGGGTTTTTTTATTTTTCAGAAATGGTGTCACCCGGCACACTCCAGTTTTCTTTAAAGACTGTATTTCAAAGCTTATCTGCTAGAAAAGGGCATTTTGATTACTTTAAAGAAAATAAGTCAGAATCTGTATTCTCATTGGATTTCCATCTTGTACTGTTTTGTCCTGCCTATGCTGGCAGCTAACAAGGCCTGTCATTAGCTTTTAGTGAGTCATTTTCTGCTGGCCCATGAGTATTGAGGTATTGCCTGGTTTCAACCTCTTCTATTCTTGCATCTTCTATTCAACTTGAGGTCTGTTTGTTTATATTTGTTTTTAGTCCTTTCTGAAATAGTTTACTCACCCCTTTATTTCTGTTTCTGGCAAGCAGTGCTATGGTATCATTTCAGTTTTGCAACACAGTTTAACCCATCCTGGCTCTTAGCAGTAGTGATATAAAATGGACAGAGGCCATAAGACTTGTTTTTTCCATATGAAAGCCCCAAATGCTACTTCAACACCAGAGAAAACAGAGCTGTTGGGAATGTGAAGAACTGAGATTTCTAGAACAAAAGTTAAAGACCTGTTTTTTTTCTTTATAAATATTTTTTTCAGAAATGCTTTTTGACACGATACAGGCTGTACTTCTCCATTGACATGGCATAAAGGCTTTGAATCAAATTCATAGTAATATGTTAACTGGGTATGTGGTTAATGCACCAAATGTGCTGCTGCTTGGCTGTGTGACATGCTGCTGATGTGTCCTTGGTTTCAGGTATAACCTGAAGAGAAAAAAATATGGCTTGAAAACAGTTGGAACCTTTATTTTTTTCACTTTCAGAAATGGAGTCCATCTCCAGACACTTTCTTAGAACAGGTTAGGAACTAAGAACTTTGAGTGAAATAAAAAAAATAAATCAGGCTACTGTGAAATCTATGCTTTGGCCTTGAAAGTGAGATTTACAGGGAAACTGTATTCACAGAAGAGGGTGATTCAAGTTGGTAAATAGCATGGAAGTGTTCAAAGGTGCTAGAAGGTTAAATTTGCTTTAAATTTGCTTTAAATTTCAGTAGAATTGCCAGGCTAAGGAATAATATTTGAGTTTTCTGTTTGTTGTCTTTCTGTAGCGAGGTGCTTGTCACTTACAAGCAAGTCATTATGATTCTGTTATAATACTATGAGAAACCTACTAAAGATCTTGGAAATAGCAAATCAGCATAAGTTAAGAAACATTCTTAAAAAAGACAACACTTTTTTGTGTTTTTTGAGTATGTTTATCTTTGTAGATGTAAAAAAAAAGAGTAACAAATCAAATGTAAAATTTAACTACTATAACAAAATAATGCCTCTTTAGTGAGGCCCACATCTCTTATTTGTATATGTGTTGTGCCTGAAATTTAGATCAGAATATAGCTGAAGTGATGACATACCTCTGTCTGAATTTGCCCTCTCCAGAGGAGGGCCATGACAATGATCCAAGGGCTGGAGCACTTCTGCTGCAAGGACAGGCTGAGAGAGTTGAGGCTGTTCAGCCTGGAGAAGTCAAGGCTCTGGAGAGACCTCATAGTGTCCTCCCAGTACCTGAAGGGGCTACTAGAAAGCTGGGGAGGGGCTGCTTACCAGGGCATGGAGTGATAGGATGAGGGGCAGTGGTTTGAAAGTGGAGCAGAAAAGATTTACATAAGACATTAGGAAGAAATTCTGCACTATGAGAGGGTTGATGCACTGGAACAGGTTGCCTAGAGAGGCGTTGGATGCCCCATTCTTGGAAAGATTTGAGGCCAGGCTTGATAAGGCTCTGAGCAGCCTGATCTAGAGCAAGATGTCCCTGCTTACTGCAGGGGAGTTGGACTAGATGGCTATTGAAAGTCCCTTCCAACTCAAACAAGCTGTGATTCTATTCTGTGAATTTCTCTTGGTTGCTGGGAAGTAGCATCCTGCAAAAGTCAGGATTTGTAAATAGGGCCTGTCATCCAGAGCTAAGACACGCCTCACTGAGCGTGTCTTGATGAGCTCAAGGGAGTTGTATACTTGAGTTAATCAGTTTGAGCTTGGAAGAAAACAGTCCACCATATGTATAGACATAAGTTTTTATCTTAATGATTAAATCCATCACTTCTGTTGCTTGCAAAAGGAAAAAAAAAGCCTGTCTTAGGAGAGGTGGCTGGTGCTGTTTTTCTCATGTATGTTTTTTTGGCAGAAGTGTCAGCTTAGACAATTTCTTCTGCCTTACCATCATGGTGACATGTGATTGAAGAGATGCAGGGAATTGACACAGGCAAAATTACTTTGCCTTTTTCCAGTGTCCAGGCCCACTGCTTCTTGCTGGGTTGGGGAAAAATCCTCCCTGCTGGTTAACAATGCAGAATCATAGGGTAATTTGGGTTAAGGGACCTTTATAAGTCATCTGATCCATCCTCTCCTGCAGTGGGTAGGGGCATCTTCAACTTGATCAATGTAGAGCAGAGTTGAGAGGACGGGGAGAAGAAGCACAGGGTGGGCTCAGCGTCACTCAGAATTGCTGCCCAGTGTGAAACCCTACCCCGGGCTGTTCCCTTGGCTCCTGGTGTAATCCTGCTGAAGGCAATTTATGGTCAGTTTGTGTGGTAGAGCACTAATTAGTCAGCATGACTGGTGTTGGACCATGTCTGACTCTGCTCCTGAAATTACAGTTTTGTCCTGACTAAGGTTTTTATAGAAGTCCATGTGCTTTTACAGTGAAAGAAGTAAATCTCACAGCTCCTTGGTTGGAGCTCTCGGGTAAAGCAAGACCAGGGAAGATGACTCCATCCCTTTTAGCTTGGGTGTCAGGTCACATGAAGAGCCAGGAAAAATACTGAGTGCAATTTATCATTATTATTATTTTAACCAGCTGTTATTAAATTGCATCTTGTCTTGTTTGTGCTAACATACTTAGACTTGTCAGGTGACCCCATTACCTGGTACATTAAAACATGCTTTCTCTTCTCTTCTCTTCTCTTCTCTTCTCTTCTCTTCTCTTCTCTTCTCTTCTCTTCTCTTCTCTTCTCTTCTCTTCTCTTCTCTTCTCTTCTCTTCTCTTCTCCTCTCAGAGTGCAGTGTGTTTAAAATATCTTCAGGTTTAAGGTGGAGCAACACAAACTGTGAATTTCTGGTGTGTCAGTTGGGGAGTACCCTCTCAGAAGGTACCACACCATGCCACCAGCACTGTGTCAGTTTTGGGACAGCTGACACACAATAAACTAGATGTTTTGGTTTTGGTTAACCTGCCAAGTATAGTCATGGAAACTCATTTTGTTTAATACAATTTGTAAAATACACAGCTTCTGTCCACTGTTGGGTGTCTTTGTTTTAAGAGGAGATTATTTTAGTTAATCTCTTGAATTACTGTTTAGAAAAATGTTTAAATGATGTCATCACTTCGGTTGGAAGGGACCTTTCATTCAGATCAAGTCCAGCCATCAACCTAACTCTGAAAAAAAACCATCCTAAGCCTGTATCTCTATGCTCTATGTCTGCCCATCACTTAAATACCATCAGGGATAATGTCTCAACCATCTCCCTGGGCAGCCTGTTCCAATGCTTTTACACTCTTTCAGTGTAATAATCATAGAATCATAGAATGGTTTGGGTTGGAAGGGACCTTAAAGATCATCTGGTTCCAACCCTCCAGCCATTTTTCCTGATTTTTCCTAATATCCAGTCTAACCCTCCCCTGGTGCCACTTGGCTGTTTCCTCTTGTCCTATTGCCTGTTACTTTGGGAGAAGATACTGAATATGAGATGTGTGTCCAAGAGGGATTTGTCCTGGTGAAACCCAGAGGGCTACAAGTGCTTTGCCATCTTCACTAAGGTTCAGACCAACCTTCTCAGAGCAGCACACTCGTGCTAACACGCAGGGTTACCAAAGATGTGCTGATAAGGGGTAGCTTGATAGCTCCTTGTAGCTAAAGCTATGTATGTGTCCACACCTGTACTGACATGGCACAATAGTTCTCACACAATAGCTACTTGTTTCAAAGTAAACATGGAGAATCATAGAATCATAGAACAGTTTGGGTTGGAAGGGACCATCAGGATCATCGAGTTCCAACCCCCCTGCCTTAGGCAGGGACACCTCCCACTACATCAGGCTGCTCAGTGCCTTGTCCAGCCTGGTCTTAAACCCCTCCAGAGAGGGGGCATCCACAGCCTCCCTGGGCAACCTCTTCCAGTGTTTCACTACCCTCATCGTAAAGAATTTCTTTCTTATATCTAGCCTGAAAAGAAAAAAACCCTTTTCTTCCTCCCTGTCCTGTGCCCTTATGCCACAGACAGTTCTGCTTTGTATTGATTCCTCCCACAAAAATTAAACTCTGTTAAAGAAGAGAGGGTTGGTTGTTGTTTTTTTTAATTTTTTTATTTAATGTGAGTGCTTTCTTTTTAAAAAATTTATCTCAGTCTCTGGAGAATGAGTCTGATAAAAAACCCTTCCTGTAGGCCCAGGCATATGAGCAAAAATGTCATGACAGAAAGATGACAGACAGCATCCGTCCTCCTTCAACTAGGGAAGATCCGTGGAGGCTGGGGGGATATCAGGTTTGGTTTGTTTGGAGGTGAAATGGTGATTTTTGAGTTGAATTTATTGAGAATTTCCCTCTCCAGTACTGAAGGCAATACTGAACTTACTTACTTGTCCACAACAGAATTGAAGTTTCAGCTTGATATGATTTTTAAAATTATGTATTCACACGAGTGAGAAAATAGGTGTAACGTGGGGTCTTATTTTTGTATGTCATCCAAGTGAGGGTATTGTTGTCAGCCTGAGTCTTGGAGATGTCTGATGCTTAAAGAAACGTTGAGCAAACTTGTAGAAGGCTCCCGGCAGCAGAGCTGGTACCCGGCAGGTCTGGGGCTTCTGCCTCAAGTTGAACAAAGGTACTTGAGCTGCTCCTGAAATGGGTCGGTTTGTGGGTATCAATCAATACCAGCCAATCTATCCCTCTTGCGTCATGTTTTTCTGCTTGTTTTCCTCCCCGTGAAGGAGAATTGGCAGGGGCCGTTCGAAGGGTTGGGAAAGTAGGTGGACGTTTGTCAGGCTGCGCTTTTCCTGGCCCCTCCGTTGCGGGGCTGGGTTTGGAGGAGCGCACACAGCAGCCTGAAAAACGTTAGAAAGGAGGTAGCGGAGGGGGAGAAGAGGCAAAGAAAAAGAAGCCAATCCCCGGGGTCATGTGGCTGAAACCCCCACGGAGCAGCCCCCGGCACCCATGGCGGAGTGGGGGGGTTCCTCCGGGGAGCAGTCGGCACCCGTGGAAACGGCTTGTAACTTTCCAGTTGCGCCGCTTTGTTAAAGGGGCAGGAGGGAGGGAGCCCGGGGACACCTTCCCCTCCGTGTCCCCGGGACTGGCCGTGCCGGGGGTGGGACCGGTGCCGCCCTCCCTCCCCCGCTCGGGGGTGCGGTGCGGGGGAGAGCGGAGCGGAGCCGCCGTTGGGCCTTGGCTGGCGCAGGCGGCCCC
>VZTY01014026.1:7544-20285 GCA_013400935.1 Turnix velox | reverse complement strand
CGGGAGAGGGGGGTTCAGTTTTGGGGGAGGGAGGGAGGTTGGAGTTAACGCGCTCCTTCGGCCCCCCAATAATCTGATATTTAAATAAAAACAAGAGAAAAAGGAGGGTGGGGGTGGTAGAGCCGCCCGACACAAAAGCCCGGCGCGGTCAGCTGGCCGGGCGCTCGGCACCGGCACCGCACACACGTGTGCCCGCACCCCCATCTCCTCCCCAAAATCTGACTTTATATGGCGACCTATAGCACCGTTCTCTCTATTGGGTTTAGGGTTTTTTTCCTTTCCCTTCCTTTTATTTATTTTTTTTTTTAACATTTGCGTTTCCTGCTGTGAATTCTGGAGCGATGGAAAATGAGATAGGATTAATATTCCTTAAATATTTCCAGTTCCCTGGTACATGCTATTTTTTTTTTATTATTCTCATTCTTTTCAAAGAGTGCCATTTTAATTTTTCACGTTGTCAAAGCTTATAGTGTTAATTTGCAATGATCCTCCCGGCTGCCTTTATCTTGTAGCTCTAAATTAATAGACAGAACAAAAGCACTTTAAAAAATATACTCTCTTCCCAGCAGATAATGGATGGCCAGACCATCATATACCATGATTTTTGTATGAGCTGTGAGCAAATAGGTCATAAGTCAAAGAAAGTGTTATGTAACTGGCTGCTTTAGCAAACTTGATACCAACTGTAAAGAAAAAGTCTTATTTTGTTTCTGGGGCTTTTTTTTTTTTGGATCTGGACAAAATGAGCAGCTGGCCTTTCCTTTCTTTTTTTTTTTAGTTGGGTTACTTTGTAGCAGGTTGGTTTTAAAAACAGCAACAACAAAACCACTATGCTTTAAAAATATGGTGTCTTGTGTTTTTCTAAAAGGCTGTTTCATTCACCTACCTAATTCTGGATACTAAGTATTAGATATTCACCGGTGAATCATTAGTTAATGCTGTAACCATATTCATTACATAATTGAAAAACATTCCTCAGTCAGTTTCTTATTATTTAGTTTTATTATTTAACTTCTCTGCTTTCCAGAATAGTGCTGCTTGGCGTTGCAGAGTTCTTGTAAGAACTAAAGATCAGTATGAAAATAATTTGGGTTTTCTTTTTTGTATCAGAAGAAGTAAAGCTGTGGTGGGTTAATACTCCTATTGCAGAACTGAAAGAGCCAGGCAGACATTTAAAGGGTTCTCAGTGACTCTGTAAAATACTACGTGTTGAAGTAAATTCTGTTCCCAACCAAGCTGGAGCTTCACCTAGGACTCTTTGGGCTGGTTTTGATGGTTCTGGCATGTCATGTTTGGTGTTCTGCACAGAAACCCCACAGCTCCCATGCTATTTAGTGCAAATATTTTAACCCTCTACTTGTGAAAGAAAGGCAGGAGACAAGATGCAGTTTTCTCTGTGCCAGCTATTCATTCATTTCTCTAGTGACTACTGTACATTTGTTTCTAAAGTGTTTGGTGGGCACTTCCTTTACTTCTTCGTTGTAAATGCCCTTTCTTTTGATAAGATAGTTGGAGTATCTGTAGTTTTTAGTTGCTTGCCTCCCTTTGCAGGTCATCTTTGTAAATTCTTTTATGACTCTGCTCTTAGTTCTATGCAAAGGAATATGTGGTACTGTGCTGACATTAAATTAAGATGCTTTTAGGGCCAAATGCTCTTCATTGTTCTATATGTATGAATTGTTCTGAATTTTAGTAACATTGTTATGTCAGACTGCATACTCAGTTGACTTTTTTTCTTTTTTTTTTTCCTTCATGCCTTTTGTATTATTCTCTCCCAAACAAACAGACTTCTTGGCAAAATGTGCTCTGAGACTTCTGGTTTTTTGGTTTTTTTCTTTTATGGGGGAGGCAGGGGGTGGCACTATTGTTATTTCCATAATATGCCAGCAGAAAGTAGTTGCATCATGTGTGCACTTTCTTAATGTGACTGCACCGTGGACTTGCCTGAAAATGATCTCTTAAAGGTAATTGTCCCAGCAAACATGAAAAGCAGCCACGTATTGATTTCTGCTTTTGTTTCAGACTAAAAGGACCGTCAGCATTTGCTTCACAGGGTATTTCCAGCCTGAAGTTAAGCCAGCTATTTAGTAATGATAGCAAAAAGTATTCTTTTATCATCTTTGCTCTCAAATCTTACAGCTTTGCAGCTCTGTTCATAAAGCATAGTTAGGAAACTCTTGATGTAGAATAGTGTGTCCTTTGCAAAGTGCTTAGTATAAAGTGTGCAGCCCAAGAAGAAGTGAAACTGGCTCTGGAGCGTTGTCAGAAGCACATTCTGAAGGAGTTAAAAGATTTTTTTGTTGTTGTTTTTTTTGAGCCATTCCACTCTTAGTAATTACAAAGGCTTCTGGAAACTCTATAGGAGGTAGTGATGTCTTCAGAAAGAAGAATTAAGCCCCAGTAGAATTAAGCCCCAGTTTGATGGTGGGCCTTTAGCTGGCCTTTTATAATCCTGTCTTTCCTCTGTGAAGCCCTTTTGGCGTGTTGTGGATGTCTGGCAGTGTCCCAGCCAGCGATATCAGGGATATCAGATGTCTTCTTGCCATGCGTGGTGTTGGCTGTGCCACAGCCACGCTCTCCAGAGTGGCTCAGGTGAACCAGGAAATGTCACAGCAATTGGGTGGGGGAGGCAGGCAGGGGAGAAATGAGCACGTCATGTTGGAAAGAGGTGAGCCCCTGCTGTTCAAGAGCCTTCAAATTATTGTGTTCAGTCACCTGGTGTGGGATGTATTCAGCAAACAGATGTGGCTTTGACTGAGTGGTCCATGCAGATTTCCCCTCCCCTCCCCCCCCTAACATCTTAGATGCAGCTGCAAGTCAAAACGAGTGGTAAAACATCACAGTTATAAACTTCTCCCTTTGGAAATACCTTTGGTTTAAAAAAAACATAGGATCATGATTACATGTCGCCTCGTTAGGATTCATTTTCATCTCGAAGTTGAGGTCCCCTGCCAGGCACAAGCATAGATGATATTACACATATGGAGGATATTTGACTCCTCCATAAGGGCTGCTCAAAGTTGGTCAGAGAGCATTGCATTTCTCTTGGGTGAAGCCTCCCTCTTGTCTCTGTTCACCACTGAAATCTTTTACATTAAATGGGGCTTGTGCTGATGGTGCTTTTGTAATATCACTAGGAAATAAAAGATTTCAGGTTGTCTGCTTTGACCCAGGTTTTCATTCTAGTTACCAAGCATTGAAAGGCAAATACTTGGGTAACATTGCTTCAGTAGATGCTGGTGGAAGATGAAGGCATGGAAGAAGAGTAGAGGAGTCTGCTTGTGTGTTTATTGTTTGCTTTGTCAGAACTTGCAGTTCTTGGATATAATTGTGTTTCAGAGATGAATTCTTTGTTTTAGATGGAACTGATTGTGTTCCTCCTGACCACAATCACTCCCATGTTGTTGTTACTCCAGATCTCTCTGTCTCTTTTCTCCTCTTTTTTTTTCCTTTTCCCTGTTATCCTTATTTTTAATTTCCATGCCCCAAATGCCCTAGCACAGTGGGAAGACATTGTAGATTGCTTTTGTAAACCATTTAGGAAGTGCATGTGAGAGCAGGTTATTGCTGCCCAGTTTATACTTAGGTTTATGCCCCAACCAGCTTATGGTCTAAATTGTTCTCCTGCTCCCATTAGTGTCTAACATGAGATGCTGTAGAGAAAAATGTAAAAATGTGACAAATTCTGAAGTGGGAAGTTTTGGAATTATTGTATGGAGCATCTGTTTGAGAAGGGATTAGAGTGGGGAAAGGAGAGATGGGTTTTTTTTCCAGAATTTTGAAAGGAACCTACCTCCTTTGAACCAAATTAGTTGTGACAATATTGAGTTTTATGGAATTGGAAGGCTTTTTTCCAAGCGTGAGGACCAGGATGATGGGATATGATACAATGAGCAGAACAAAGAGAACGGGGTGTGGGGGAAGGGATGTGTTGGGTGGGATCATGCAGGGATGGTGGATCTGGAGGGATGAGAAAGAGGATTATGGATGGAGCTTTATTTTACTCAACTTTCCCTTCCACATGACTTGGGCCATTTTTGGCAGTTTTATGGCACCATTGAAAAATGAGTTTTGAGAAGCAAGATGTAACTGATGGTGTTGAAAGAGAACAATGAGGGAATGAACCTGGAATATTTTCTGATCTTTTCAAAGATTTCTTGAACTAGGGGAAATAATAGAAGGTGTGTAAGGTGTTGTCACTGCCGTGTCAGCCTTGCCTTGCTGTGTGTACAAAAGGTTTAGTCACAGTCATGGTAGAAGTCATTCATTGCATGTTCAGAGCTGTTGTAAAATGGAGACCTGGGTTGAACAGTCAGTACTCTTTTAACCCTTGGCAGACTTTTCTTGTTTGAAAAATTTCACTTTGGCTTTGTGATATTTTGGTAGGAGGCTGATTGTCTCTAGGAATGGGTACAAAACAGGGTAGAGGGATTTTGGAAGAATTATGGGGATCAGAAAAGAGGAATACAGATTTAGAGGGACATAATCTTGAAGACAGATGGGAAGCAACAAATGAAAAGCACAGTCTCTTTCTCCTTAAACTGTCTTGGTGCAGTAGCCTAGCTGTGAGCACTCTCTCTTTTCAAGTGTATTTCACCATCTTTTCCCTTCCTTGTCATCTTCTGCTTTCACCTTGTTACAGGAAGCCAAGATATTTTTAATTTAAGGAAAAATAAACAGTTTTAAAAAATGATGTAAATGGTGCAAACTACAGTTTGCAGTCTAGTTCTGGGAAGAAAAGAGCAATGGATGCCTGAAGGATTTCTGAGGTGGTTTGTGTGGATCAGGAGACAGTCTTCTGTGAACAAATTCTTGAAACTGGACTGGGGAGAGGAGCCTGGCCTGTATATTTTGTTTAGCCTACAAATTTACCCCACCTTAAATACATTTGTTTTGGGGTAGTAAAATCAACTTAGAATGTGTAATGTGCTTAATGGGGAGCTTATAAGTTTAACTTATGAGTAGTTCATAAGTTAATAATTTTTCTCTTTTTTTTTTTTTTTTGAAAACACACATAGCTGTTTAATCTGTCTTGATGGTCATGGTTCAGTTGCTGAGATGATTATGTTGCTTTTCCATAGAAAATTTTGGAATGCTCATGCTGAATTGGTGAATAGCTCCTATTTTAGGCAGTTGTATTGCCTCCCTTGGGGATGTTTTGAAATGGGTTGACTTTTTCAGTGTGTTGCCAGAAAGACAGTCTCTGAGCTGTGGTGCATCACCAGAAATTGCTGTTGCCCACTGCTGCCATCACGCCTGTTGATGGTGGTTGTGGGCTACTCTTTGTTGTGATGATTGCTGGGAGAAATGATGAGGGATGAGGGAGTCCTCCTGATTGTTGCTAGACCTGCTCATGGTTCACAGGTAGAACCCCTATATTATATTTATGTTTAATTCTTTTTTTACTATGGCCTAGTCTTCGTTGTCTGCTGCTGTCAGCTTCACCAGCACTGTACAGGAGTTTCCATTATTGATGCCTCTGGACCTCCAAATAAAGAACTGTCAGTGAATAAGTGCTGTATGGATTCAATTATTAATCAGGACGATAGGGTATTCTCTGAGGTGCACAGTTCTGTTTCAAAGACAACTGAAGTCAATAGAAAGTTTTCCATTGAAATAAAATAGTCATGAGAGTAAACGCTCATCAACCTGGGTAAGAATTCGATAGTCCACTCTGTTCTCTACTTGCTGTTTTGAGTAGTGCTAACCCATTGCTGTTCTACATGATCACAAAGTGTAGGAAGCAGAATGCTTTAGAAAAAAACAAACCAGACATTGCAGAATAGTTTTTCATGCTTCAAATTTGTGGAAAACACGAATCTGTGAAGCAGCACTAAGCTGAAATCCTAACAATTCTAAATTGCACAAACTTGTTCTTGATTGCTGTATCATTCTTTGACTGGCCAGTTAGCCACGTCTTTATTCCCACTGCTCCCAGATATCAACAACAATCACAATCATAGAGAAAAAGAAAAAAAAGAAGTGCTGTTCTGAACCTCTCAGTGAAAATGGTCTTATTTGATGGTGTACTTCCAGACCCAGCCTGCTTTCTGATACACAGTTTCATGAAACAAAACAGTGTCATGAGTCCTGATATTATGTATTAAATTTAAGTACAGGGCATCAAGAGGAGTGTGACCAGCAGGTCCAGAGAGGGGATTTTGCCTCTCTACTCGGCTCTGGTGAGACTCCACCTGGAGTTATTGTGTCCAGTTCTGGAGCCCTCAACACAGGAAGGACATGGAGCTGTTGCAGAGGGTCCAGAGGAGGCCACCAAGATGGTCAAAGGGCTGGAGCAACTGCCCTATGAAGACAGGCTGAAGGTGTTGGTGTTGTTCAGCCTGGAAAAGAGAAGGCTCAGGGGGACCTCAGAATAACTTCTCAGTACCTGAGGGGGTCCTACAGAAAGGCAGGGGAAGGAATTTTTAATATGATATCGGATGGGAGGACTAGAAACAATGGATGTAAATTGGAAGGGGGTAGATTTAGACTTGACATAAGAAAGAAATTCTTTACAGTGAGGGTGGTGAAACACTGGAAGAGGTTTTCCAGAGAGGTTGTGGATGCCTCCTCTCTGGAGGTGTTCAAGATCAGGCTGGACAAGGCACTGAGCAGCCTGATGTAGTGGGAGGTGTCCCTGCCTATGGCAGGGGGGTTGGAACTCGATGATCTTTAAGGTCCCTTCCAACCCAAACTATTCTATGATTCTAGAGCTGAATAGTTTTGCTGGTAGGACTCCACATCATAGGGAGATGGTGAATGCCAAAGTTTTCAGGCCAGGAAGCAGCTGAAGAAGCAAATACTTAGTTGTCCCTCCTGGTAAGAACCACATATGTGTAGGTGAAGAGTATGAGAACTTTTCTGGAGAGAGGCTCTGTCTTGAAGTCTTCCTTTGTCATGGAAAAGCCAGTGATGGTCATGGTCTCTCTATCAGTCTAACAGAAGGACACTTGTAGGGCAATAGATGCTGTTTTTCCCACAGAGTGTCCAGCTGTCCCATAAGTACATAATGTCAGTACAGAAATTACTTTCTACATCTGGTGTCTGAACTCAATTTGCTAATCTTTTTAGTGGTTCAACCTATACTGAAAAATAATCTCTCCTGGAATGCTGGCTTTCTTCAGTGACATGATACACGATGCTTAGGTTATTTCTGAGGCTGTGCAAGGAATTTGGTGACTTAGGAGAACCCGTTGAGCTGCCAGAACAGCTTAGTGTTGCTTAACTACAAGAAAAGTAGGTGTTTTTTTGACTGTGAAAGCATCTTATGAAAAAGCAGGGTTATATGAGATGAGGCTTGCTGTTCTTACTGTTATCTGTGGAAGATAATGACCAATTGACTAAAGCATATGTGTCACTTAGTATAGTCTTTTTCAATACAATATGGACCAAGATCCTAATAAGCCACCTACTGAACAGGAAGGTTTATAGGATGCTCAGAAATTTCCTTAGCTTCCTCCCCCCCACGCCTCCTTCCACCATGACAAACTGATTCTCTGTAAAGGCTGTGTTAGAGCCTCTGGATGTCAGAAATCAGGAGCAAGTCTTTCATAGGAATTAAACTTTAATGGAGAACTAAAAGCCATGTAATTCCTTGTTCACTCTTCGCAGTTCAAGATGTTGAACACAAGGTTCTGAGTGAAGATCAGTTTTTAGATGGGACAGTAATTTGGGCAGTATGATGAGCTTTGTTTGCCCAGCACTGGGTTCAGAGTCTGTAAGATAATAATGGAGGCATGATCTGTTTCACAAGAGCAGCTATTCTGGGTCAGATGAGTGATGTCCCATCAAAATGCTTTCTGTGGTGGTGACTAGCAGATGCCAAGGAAGGAGAAGGAAAAGGGTAATTTTGTAATGATACTTCCCTGAATCACTAATTGCAGAAGGCTGGGAAAGAATTGTGGGATTTCTGGAGTCAAGGATGGCTCACTGTGGTAGATCTCTTGGGTGTTAGATGTATCCTTTGAATATTTCCAGTCTCTCCTCAATCCCACAAACTTTCAACATGCTGAGCATGGAATTACTGCAGTTTACTTATGGTGAGAAGAGTCTTTTACATGAGATTTACTTGAACCTTCTACCTGCTAGCATCAGTGCCATGCTGTATGGATTGCAGGCAACTGTAAACGCTAATTCTTTGGCAGCCTTTTTTCACTATTAATTGGGATTATAATTACCAAGATGTGTGGGAAAAGCAGACTTTGTATTTCTGAGAAAAAGGGGCACAAAACCTGAGGACCTCATGGAGAACACCAGGTTACATCAGTTTTATTTGAACTCAAAAAAATGTGTGAGTGTGTAGTGGGGCTGCTTTTTGAGAGCACGAAAAAACAAGTAGACTCCAAAAGCAGGAGTTTTGACTGTTAGCAGCTTTTCCTCTCATTCTTAGAGCTGTACATTTTTTGTCATGTTTTGCAGCCTCGAGGAATCATGGCATCTCATTTTCTGATGTCAGCTGTCTATATTACATTTTGATTCATTTTATCAGTTCAATAATATTTGTATCTGAGTGGGGAACCTGGTTCATATGCTCACCATAAGCAGACTTCATTATTCTGCTTATTATGCTTCCTGATGGAACTGGTTATCAGTGAATTTAGGTTTCACACTCGATCACCCTCATGTCTGTACCTCTACTGATTTTTAAAACCCCCTGTGTATTAATAGTGTTATTAACCCAAGCTGCTGTGGCTTTATTTATTTATTTTTCCTTCCTCAAGAGTGCCATAGTGGCTGGTTTGAGCATTAGGCACCAGATGCCCAGGTGGGCACTTGGTAACTGCAGCAGCATTTCAGCATCTAATGGACCAGGTCACGTGCAAACCCTCATTAAAATGTGATTAAAGTATCCTCTTTTGTTTGTTAGATGGAACCAAGCCCATGCTTTGCCCTGGGCCTTCCAATGTGTTTGGGCTGTGCATGTTTTGAGCTGTCTCTTGTTTGTGAGGGTGGTTGTTCCCCACCCCATGCTCCATCTTCATTCAGACCTCTGCTGAAGATGCACTGCTTCAGCTCTCTCTCTCTCTGTTGTTCATCCTTCCTCTTCCCTCAACTGAGGATTAAATGCAAGAAAATGAAAGTGTTGTCTGCTTTCATTTAAAATTTGATCTTTTAAAGGCAAATATGAAGTGCAGAACTCCTGTTGTTGGCTGAAAGCATCGGTTGTTTTCCTCTACCTCTGCTTTTTAACTCCCAAAGACTTGTTTGGTCTTCTTTTTTTTTTTTTTTCCCTTTCCTTTGGTATTTAATTAAAAAGCTAGTCTTACACTTTCTCTAAACCACATAAATTATCTTGGTAATTTGCCATGACCACCTATGGTAGCACATAAATAATGAGAGAATAACAAAAAACTTGCAACTAAATTAACTATCCTTTTGATATTTTTTTTTTTAATGCTTTCTAAGACAAGCCTTCCTATTCTGTCTGGAAGCATTAAAAAATGTGTTGTCCTTTAGCTTTATTTTTTGCAAAACATGGAAATGGGAATGTGTCTAGCTGAAAAACTTATAGCATGAATCCACAGTTTTATTTTATATTGGATCAGGTAGAGCCTTGCCAGTAGCTACAGAAAGCATAAATTTATTGAAAACATGGTATAGTTGATCAAATCTTATCATCAGTGTAAATGACTGGAGAGGGGCAGCTCTTGTGGTTGCTGGAATTTGAGCATAGGAAGAGAATTACTTCCAAATCAACATGCTGCAGAACAAAAAGGGATAGAACATGCTGTATAAGTTCTTAGATCTGTCTTTCCTTTTGAGACTTGGTGAAATCAGATGATTTGGCACTAGAAACTACTGCGGGTAAGAGGCATTTATGAGAAATAAAATAAAATGTATATGTGGTGGCAGTGGGGGAGGCATCTGTTCTGCAAACATCTGAGGTGCTGCAAAGTGTGTCCCTAGTGGGAAAGAGAAGTTGCATAGCTGGTGCTGAGGCTGCTCCTTACGTGCCTGTGGCCATGTTTGGAAAAGGATCAACACCAGGAACTGAGTTATTAGAGAAGTGAATGGCTGGAGGCACTGAAAAGAAAGGAAATTATTTGTACCTTGCTTCTTGGTTTGAATTTGGCCAGTGGGAGGGTTGCTGACTCCAAAGCATCCTGTTTGAAGTGAATTGTAGAATCATGATGTTGAGTTGGAAGGTAACTTCAATGTTCATCTAGTCTAGGTAGGACTTTTAAATAAGATACGTGATGGGAGGACTAGAAGTAATGGATGTAAATTGGAAGGGGGTAGATTCAGGATAGACACAAGAAAGGAATTTTTTCCAGGGAAGGTAGTGAAACACTGGGAGGGGTTGCCCAGAGATGCTGTGGATACCCCCTCAATCCCTAGAGGTGTTTAAGGCCAGGCTGGACAAGGCACTGAGCAGCCTGATGTAGTGGGAGGTGTCCCTGCCTATGGCAGGGGGGTTGGAACTCAATGATCTTTAAGGTCCCTTCCAGCCCAAACTATTCTATGACTCTAGTCCAACCCCCCTGCAGTGAGCAGGGACATCTTGCACTATATCAGGTAGTTTGGAGCCTCATCAAACATGGCCTTTAAATTAAGCCTCCAGGGATGGGGCCTCTAACACCTCTCTGGGCAATCTGTTCCAGTGTCTCACCACCCTTATGATGAAGAACTTCTTCCTAAACATCTAAACCTGCCCTGCTCTAGTTTAAAACTATTGCCCTTCGTCCTATTGCTCCATGCCCTGGCAATTAGTCCCTGCCCAGCTTTCTTGTAAGCCTGTTCAGGTACTGGTAGGCTGCTGTAAGGTCTCCCTTGTCTTCTCCAGGCTGAGTTGCCTCAATCTGTCCTTCTAGGAGGAATGTTGAGATCATCCTTGTGGCCCTCCTCTGGACCCTCTCCAACAGGTCCATGTCCTTCTTGTGCTGAGGGCTCTGGAGCTGGATGCAGTACTCCAGATGGGCTCTTAGGAGGGCAGAGGCAGAATCCCCTGTCTCAATCTGCTGGTTACAATCTGGAGATAGTTTTCAGATGGTAAATTCTTGTTTGAGTTAGAGCTCACTAGCTGCTATTACCTAGATTTGGGCAGGAGATGAAGAGGCAGGAATGGGGAACCATTCTTTCCAGTTGTGAGCCTGGTGTGGAAAGACCAGACCCAATGCTTGATGGATCAAAGCATGGGTTGCTTGTGATTTATGCAGTAGCACTTTTGGAAGCTTCTGGTTTCTCATACATCTTGCAACCATTCATGTGTGTAAGTAAAGCAAACAACTGCCAACTGAATTTTAAAAAAGCCCCACCGTATTTCAAAGAAATCATGTATATACCCCCCTGTTTTGTTTGCAAATACTTTTCAGTATGGTTATGTAGTTCATTATGATTATTTTCACCTATATGTCAGGTTTTAGGTCTTGATGATTTTGTTGGAGTATAACAGATTTTCTAAATAAATTCATTGGGGAGGGGATTCAAATGATGCCTCTCAAGAGACAGCCAGAAGGAATGCTTTCAAAGTATTTAGGAGCAGTTAAATTTACTCCTCCTCCCCTTTTATTTTATTTTATTTTTTTTAGAAGTGATTCTTTTTGTTGCACCCATCAGGCCTCGTTTTGAAAGACTTATTTTTCTTCTTTTGGCAAAAGGGTTGATCAGCTCAACTGGCAAAGAACTGATGTGGAGCAACAAAGAATTTCTGTCTGGCTAAAAATTGTGTTTGAGGCCATCTTGGAGCACTTTGTGAGCCAGAGTAGAAAGTCTTTGTGTGAGGAAGGCCATTCAAGTGAAGTTACACGTTTTTCCTCCCCAGAATTAGCATACCAGAATACTTTATTGCAGAGCATTTAGAATACTTTGTGCAAGAAATAACAGTGAGTTGAAGATTGCTAACTGAGGATCTGTAATGGTGCCAACTGACTTTTTTTTTATTTTTAATGAAGGCTTTGTATACATAACAGGGTGAGTCATCACTGGAGAGTTCTGAAAGCCTTTGGCATCCCGAAGAATCCTTTTGTATGTCCCTGCTGCACAAAATAAAGTATTTTTGTCATGAAGCTCTGCCTTAAGAAGTATTGCAATAACTGTAAGCTTTAGGGGAGGGCTTTCTAATGTGGCTTAGTTCTTTTAAAAATATTTTGATATTCTTAGATCTTCCTGAATAATAGGATGAAAATTTCTAAGTGCTTTGTTGGCTGTTAATTTTTGGGTTTTTTTTAAGATGTGGCTTCTATAAACTTGTTTTTGAAAATATAATAGAACCTTGACTGGTTTTTGGTTTTTTTTTGCTTTAATGCAAATATTAAAAATTCTAGTTGTAGGAGTTGTATTCAAACAGGGCCCCTGTTTTAAATCTGTAGTAGCTGCTTGTCTGAGTTGTGCTTATTTTAAGTTCATTTTCTTTTAATATGGTTATCATGTAGAATAACTGATTTGCCTCAGAAATTAATGTCTTACAAGAAGGATGGGGACAATTTTTCTTATTAGGGCTTGCTGTGGTAGAACAAGGAGTAATAACTTTAAACTAGAAAGAGAAACTGTCTGTGCTGTAAGTGGTGGCACCACTGGTCGAGGCTGTATGTGTATCATTTGGTGACAAACTCAACATGAGCCAGCAGTGTGCACTTGCAGCCAAGAAGGCCAACCAAATCCTGGGTTGCATCAAGAGGAGTGTGACCAGCAGGTCCAGAGAGGGGATTTTGCTCCTCTACTCAGCACTGGTGAGACCCCACCTGGAGTTACTGTGTCCAGTTCTGGAGCCCTCAACACAGGAAGGACATTGAGCTGTTGGAG
>VZTY01014025.1:66975-87086 GCA_013400935.1 Turnix velox | reverse complement strand
GGAGAGTGGCTCGGCAACCACCTTCTTCACTTCCAGAAGAGGACACCTGGCAAATGCAGCAGGAATTGGGCATCAGAGCATGTGTTTCAGGAAGAAAATCAGTCTTGGATGGGTGTCTGCTGAAGATTAGGAAAGAGAATCCACCACTTAACACCATTTATGCTTCTTTTGAAATCTGATACATAGAACTTTGATGGGCTTTGTTCCATGTCATATTCATAACATTTTGTGTTTGTTCACTTGTTTTTAAAGAAGTGATAAATTTTAAAGAAAAAAGAAGCCTATCAGATAACAACAATTTTCTTCACAGAGGCACCCTTAGATGGACTAACTGAGATATATTTTTTAAAAAGTATCACTTGGAAGTTTGCTTCTCAGACCTTTCCATTTTTTCTGGCCCTTGTCACCATTTTGCAATGAATTTTTGCTTTTTAACATGACAGAATGTTAAGAAAAATTTCCCTGCAGCTTTCTCTGCCCATTCTAAATATTTATCACCCAAAAACCTGTGTTATTTTTAAGGAATGTTTGCCAGTCTTGATTAAGGGGAGAGGGAAAATCATCTTGGAATGATCCTTCTAAGTTTATTTTTACAATCTTTCTTTTTTCATTCATTTTGTTTGAAAGAGTTGAGCCTCAGTGCAATTGATTTTCCAGCTCCCTCGAGTGGGTTCCAGTGTTGCTGACAACAGAAAAAGGGAATGATTTGTTGACTGCATCCCTAGATGCAGCAATACCCGGTACATGTGGAAGTTTCACAATAGCTTGCAGCTTACAGTTGGTATTTTCTGCTCATGAAATAGAAGATAGGAAAGATAAGAATTTTTAAATAAATAGAATCATAGAATCGTTGAATGGTTTGGGTTGGAAGGGACCCTAAGATCATATAATTCCAACCCCCTGCTATGGGCAGGGACACCTCCCACTACATCAGGCTGCTCAATACCTCATCCAGCCTGGCCTTGAACAGCTCCAGGGATGATGAGGCAACCACAGCCTCTCTGGACAACCTCTTCCAGTGTCTCACCACCCCCACAGGAAAGACCTTCTTTCTTCTCTCCAGCCTAAATGTCCCCTCTTCCAGTTGGCATCCGTTACTCCTAGTCCTGCCATCCTGGACCCTATTCAAAAGTCCTACCCCAGCTTCTTTCTCATATCCAGTCTAAATCTCCCCTCTTCCACATCTTTGCCATGGCATCTTGCTATATTAAGATAATAATTGTATTTTTTTTTCTCAATTAAAAAGCTATTACAGCAAGGGTACAAATGAAATAATAATTTTCTCATTTTTAAGTTTTTTTTTACTTTTCATGTTACATGTGAGGCACCTGCCCTCCTTTTGATCTCAGGAGTTATGCTTTTTGCTTAATAAATAAAAGAAGAAATGGCACTTCCTCCCAAAATGCTGTATCTGTGGGAATGAGGGGATGCAGAGATGGAAAAGAGCAACTGTTGCAAGGTATTGCAGAAATCTCAAGGTACACCCTTGTATTGGTTCTTCATTGCCATTTTCCACATGAACCACAACCTGCTGCCCACCAGGTTACCGGCACAGTAATAACCTATCACTCTCTGTCCCACAGGAGCTCTCTTTCATCAGCCACTTCTTTTTTCTCTCAAGTAATTAAGGTGATAATGTTAAGCTCAGAGCAATTACCCTTTGCACTACATAGCTCCTGCAGGAAAGCTTTCGTGCCTGAAAACATCTGCTATTTTCCAGGTGTTCTCCATTGTTCTAATCCATCGTATTACTTTTCTTCACTAAATTTTCCTTTTGTACATCCTCAAAACTTCATAGTAGTAAGAATACTACAAAAAGTCATTATGGCCATTGTATTTCTGGCTGAGCTGTGAATTCAAGGATTTTACAGTCATTAAAAATCACCCCAACAGTTTTCACCAAAATAGCAGTGCTAGTCCAGGCTCCCTGGCCCAGAGAGCACAATCTTGACATGATATTTCAGCCGAACTTAGCTTTTACTTTCTGCTGTAACTGTCAGTTGTTAAACAGCTGTGATGATTCCCCCTGACCTCCCAGGAGATTGAGCTACAAATGAATTATAGATACAATACAAGCATTCTTAGACGTATACTAGCCAAAGCCTCTTACATGGCTCAGAATGATACAGTTATTGTGCTGTCAGATTTTTGGAATGAAAATCCATGGACTTGGTGAGACAACCCCATTTTATTGATTGCTATAATGGAGAATCTCTGACTTGAGATAGAGAGATATCAGACATCTAACAATCAGCAAAGCCAGAGTGTTGCAGAGAGCTTTTAATTGATTCTACCAATGTGCTGTGCCTTGTGTGTGTATTTCTGCACTACATGTGCATATGCAAAGTGTCATGTTATATAGATAGTACATATGTATGTGTCCATATATAACATTTGCATGATGAATAAGTGATGGGGACATAAGATGACACACACACACACTGTGGGATTTAGCTGCTGGATCTGCAGGTTGCCTCCATGCCAGCCCATGGCCCTACACATGGCCATTCTGGGCTATGTGACATCCTGGATCCCCTTGCTGATCCCCCATCCACCGCTTGATGTCTCAGCATGGACTCAGCCTGTTCCCATCCTCAGAGATGTGGCTTCTCCCAACTGCTCCCCAAGCCTGTCTTGCTCCTGGCTGGGGAGTGGTGGTGGAATTGGAGCTGGAGGTGAAATTCTACTCTGCTACCCTGAGAGAGCGTCCATGGCCCAAGACCAAGAAAGTAGCTAAACTACTGTGGGCCTTGATATGGGACAACTAGGAAAACAGTAGAAAAAGCAAATGGGTAGGGAATGGCATGGAATGGGAAGGGATGAAAAGGAATGGAATAAAAAAAATTCTAAGTTCTTGTACTGAAGAATAAATAAAAAGAACAAGAGAAAGGAGGGGAGAAAGAGAGAAGGGAGAAAAGGAGGAAGAAAGAAAGAAAAGAGGAAAGGAGGAAAGAAAAAGGGAGAGAAGGAGAAAAAGAACTACAGATATGTGCAGTGCAAATCTGTTCTTGCAACTAACCATAAGGTTAGACTCCTCCTAAGGAAGAAACAAGGAGATGACAATTAGGACTGAAGCTTGGACTCTGTTCAGAAAGTGAATTGACTTTGTCAGTCCTGTCCTGTTTTGACCTTTCCATTTTTCAAGGGTAATTAAACACACCAGCTTCAGTTTGGATCTTGCTTCCACTAGTGATTCACCTCCTCTGACAAGGTGAAGAGCTACACAGGAGAGGTCCAAGCTGGCTGCCCAAAAAGCCATGTCCATATTGGTCTTATTTTATGCGAATATAATACCACCAAGTAATTAGCAATAAAAATACTGTGCAAGAACTGTGTATGCCATTAAGATTGAGTAATATGGTCTTTAACCCATTGAGCAGCTAGTGTAAGATGCACTAGGTGACTAAAACCCATATATCTCATTATAATAAATATTTTATAGACCACATCTCAGCCCAAATCACCTTCTGTGACATTGCTTTTAAAGCCTCTGACAGGTGACAGGGTGATTTCAGTGACTGGTAATTGGAGAGGAAATCTTTCATTGGCATCTTAAAATGAACTAATATTGATAACAACCAAGTGACTTAAATTGACCCATGTCAAATGTCAACAGTGCAATGAACTGCTTCAATTACTGAGGGTCAGAGGATGGGAGACCATCTCTTCCCCACCTTGGGTGGCTATTCACCAGTTTTCAGGTTTGGGCGGATGCCTACTTGTGAGAAAACTCTCACAGTGGACATCCTGCTATATTTGGTTTGTGGAGAGGCAGAAGATGTTGCTATTTAAGGCTGTAAATCTGGCATTTTCCTAACTGCTGAAATTCACACCTCTGCATTTCTTGCTAGATCTCTGCACTATAAGGTGAGCAAAGGTAACCCTGCTGCTGATATTTGCAGTAGACCTTCATCTCACTCCTTTTGGGAACCGCTCCCATGTACATAAGTCCCCTTCATCTCTGACATCTGAAGCCAGCTCCTTATCCATTCCTATGTGCCTGTGAGTGACAGAGCATCAAAGAAAACTTCCTAACTGTGAAATTTATTAGACAGGAGACTAGAGTCCTCTGAGGGAAATGTTGGAACAAAATTCAGTTGGAGGAGGGCTTAGAGCTAGAGAGGATAAAATGTTGTAGGGGAAGACAGAGTGTTAAATTGCAGTCCTGTGGTGACAGGAATTGAGTGGGCACTTAAAACTACTTTTTCATTCCCCAAAATAGGGCAGGGAATGGGAAGAGCCTTTCCAACTCACCAAGAGGGATCCTCTGCCATCATAGAATCATAGAATCATTGAATAGTTTGGGTTGGAAGGGACCTTAAAGATCATCGAGTTCCAACCCCCCTGCCATAGGCAGGGACACCTCCCACTAGACCAGGCTGCCCAGTGCCTTGTCCAGCCTAGTCTTGAACACCTCCAGAGAGGGGGCATCCACAATCTCCCTGGGCAACCTGTTCCAGTATGACTTTTCTTCATTAATTAATTGTACTCTCTATCTTAAGATCATTCAGGTTTCCCTCCAGCTCCCCTAAGAAAGGGGAGTGTCAGAGTGATAACATTCATCTGGGTACCCGATCCTCTTAAAAATGGGTCACAGCTATTCAGAAAAGAGGCTGAATGGCAACCTGAAGTGGTGCTAGCCAAGCTATTTCCATCTGTGCAAATTTAATACAACAAATGCTACTGATATCCCAGGTTCCTAGGAAAAAGTGAGGCTGTTTTCTTCAAAATTAGTGAGATCTAGCTGTACACATATAGCTCAGTTGAAGCCAACTCACGACCAGAAGATTGAGTATCACCATCCTCATGGCTAAAAATTTTCTTCTATTTTTCATTTTAAATTTATTTATTCACGATTTTCCTTTGTTCTCTAGAAAAAAAAACTTCTTTAGCTAAAACCACTCTTGTTCTTCACTGCTGTGTTAGCCCAGTGCTCATTTATAGATGACAGTCACATTCTCTCATCCTTAATTGTGTTAAAATTAACAAGCCAACCTACCTTGGAGTAAGATGGGCACTTTTATTTCCCAGATCACTGTTAGGGGGAAAGTAATCAACCGGGAATGATTGTTCATTGTCTTCTTAAAAACAAGAATTAGTGACATTAGAGGAAATAGCAAAGATCGATTTCTAAAGCAAAAGGTGATGGCTTTCCTAGATCTTGTGACTGCAGAAGTCCCTGCTCCCACAGAGATGTTGAAAGTTCACACCAGTTCAGAAAGCAAAATGCAAGCAAATTGAACAAAAGAAGACATGGGAAGAAATCCAGCAAAGAAGATTTAAATACAAAGAGAACACCTTTTGCTGAGGAGGATGTTAAATTGTTAAATTGAAGACTAACAGTGTTTTGGGGAACTAATATACCTGCAGATGCTATCTTATACTCTCTATTAAGCTTTCACTCTTGGCCAGCATCAGTCAAGCTATTTCACTGTATATGTCTGTAAGTTTGAATATTCATGACTTTTCCTACTATAACTAATAGCTTTTTACTGAATTTGACCTAGTCCATGACTCTTCTGGAAGCATCACTAGCATGGCAGTCATTATTACAGATGAGTTTTCAGGGTCTTGTTCAGGGCTACTGAACTCTTCAGTCTTCCCCAATGAAAATATCTTCCATGGTACAATATAGGCTTATGTTTTGACTCATAGTTTTCCTGTGATGGATGTCTACCTCTTTCTCCTCCAAGTCATGTCCCCAGCCACCGCAGAGCTCCTTATCATCTCAAAGCTTGTGACTTCGCATACTGAACTGCAGGATTTCATCCTGTGGCTGCCTCTCCAGCCCTTGTGACAGGCTCAGCTTCCCTGTCTGATAGCTCAGCCTTCTTTGAGCTGATCAGACCCATCACTGCTGTGTTAATTTGTATGACACTCTGGTGGTATCCTCATGAGGGTTATTATGGTGATGACATGTCACCACTACTCACACTCCCTGTCACCTTTCTCAAACAGGCAACAAGCAAAACTGTATTTAACTGGAAAATTGCAATTAGTCAAAAGCAAAAGCCTGTGATGGCAACAATCAGGTTTCCTTGATAAATATAGTAAGATAAATTGCTCTGACCTGTGGAGTTCCAGTCTCTCTCCTGAAGATAAAGCTAGTATTAATAATATTTAATAATAGTAGTAATCAGCTTGGTTGAAGGGACTGATCAGATCACGGAGTCCAACCATCAATCAAACTCTGGAAAGTCTTTTGTTGGAACTTGAATCCTTGACCCTCAGATTAGGAGTCTGATGCTCTCTCAACTGAGCTACATATTTGTCACCTCCTTTTCAGAGGAAAATTCTATTTTTGTCTGGGGTTTGCTCTGTGTTTTTACTGTGAAATTTTGTACATTGCTAATTTGTCTTAATGAAGGTCAGTTGTTCAAACCTCACAGAAAACTCATTTCACACCTGATTTTACTGTTTCGTAAGCAAGCTGAAAAATCCTAAGCAGGATTTTTAATTATTGTACATGATGCTTCAAAAGAAAAAAAACCAAAAAAAACTGTGGCTTATTTTACACTAGTTGTAGTGTTTTTAAAGCATCATTCGTCCAGCTGATTTCCAATCTCCTTTTTAAATCTATAAGACTAATAAAATTCTTAATTTCCCCTTACTTTCTCACTATATCCTAGAAAATTACTATTAACTACACACCTGAATTACTTATTGTTCAAAAGAATTCATCAGAAAATTGCAAGTTCAGCCTAATCAGTTAGCCTTTGTTCCCTCAAAGGTCTCCAGTTGTTGTTAAGTAACAACCTTTGTCCCATTTTATAGCCTGAAAGACTGGAGGAGAAAAAAAAGGAACAAATCCAAACCAAAAAATACTTTTTTAACTACAAAGATAAACAAAAGCTGATCTAATGCTACTCTAATTGACTTCAGTGTCTAACACAAACCTTGGACTGACCTCTTTCTGGGCTAACATGACAGCCAGAGCAATTATCAGAACACCAGCCCGGGCTTAAATCCACATACAGGTTTCCAGCTGAACATTAAACAACATTTGGTCTTTGAAAAGCTGGGTGCTGCAGTCTTCAATCAGCTTCTGCCCCTCATCAGCTTTACAGCATCAGGGAAATAAAGGACAGGAATCAGCTGGACACAGGATGTCAGGCAGGTGGAAAGCTGACCTGTGTTTTCAAGGGCTGCTGCTCTTTTAGCCAGGGTACCATCATTAAGACTTTAGAACCAGTATCACTTGCAGAAGTTCAAAGATTACTTTTATTCCCACAGTGTATCTTTACCACGTGCTTTGCTTGCTGTTTAAATGGGTTTTTTACTCTGAATTTATTGCTTATTTTATCTAGTGTGCAGTGCTAGCTGCTGATTTTTGCAATTTGAGTTTCTTAGATTGTTAAAGCAGACACAAGTTGTTGCACTGTATATTATCTTAGAGACTGTAAAATGTGTGATATTTCATTTACAGTAGGACTGGCAGTAATGAGACCATCCATTTAAAAAGAGCAGAATTAACTTTTAATCCTCATGTAGCCCTTTGAGGAAGATTCGCTAAACTGAAAAGCATTGCCTTGTTTCAATAAGGCATCTTAAATATTCATTCTCTTCTGAAATCAATTTAAGAATTAAATATGCTAAAGGACTAAACTGTGAGTTCCAGTTTGTCATGACCACTTGCCACTGCCAGCAGTTCCTTACAGATACTGACCCTGAGATAATCATGAAGGATTTGAGATTAGGGGAATGTACATGGTAGTTTCTTCTTCACTTGCTAGCAGTTTGTTCATTCTGTAGCCTTGAGCCACTGCTCCCTTTCCCATATCTCAGGCTGGCTCAGTCAGCTCACTCAACTATAAAAAGCTCTCACAAGAGGCTTACTAAAGGCTAAAAGGTAGAAGACAAAGCATGCATGAGGATGGAGACAAAGGGAAATCCAACCTGCAGTGGCTGGAGGACCTCCAGTGGGGAAGAGTGACAGACATTGCAATGTTGTGCTTTCCCATGACAAATGAGCCCCTCACTCTTGGGTGTCTGGAGGGCAGCTGTGACCATGTGAGCAATAAGTGGGAGCTCAAGCTCTCCCCTCACACAATGCAGCAGGTCCTGCTGCTTGTACAGGGCCCTGGAAAAAGGTGTGAGAAGAGAGCTCCAGTGTCTATGGGGGTGCATGAAAAAAAAAGTGTGACCAGAAGGTCAAGGGAGTTCATCCCCTCCCTCTGCTCTGCCCTTGAGAGGCCACATCTGGAGTGTTGTGTCCAGTTCCTGCCGTTCCAGTTCAAGAAGGACAGGGAAGTACTGGAGAGAGTCCAGTAGAGGGCTACAAAGATGATCAAAGGGCTAGAGCATCTCTCTTACAAGGAAAGGCTGAAAGACCTCAGGCTGTTCAGCCTGAAGAAGACAAGACTAAGAGATAATCTCATCAATACTTAGCAATACCTACAGGATAGATGTCCAAAAAATGGGGCAGATTCTTTCCTGTGTTGCCCAGTAAAAGCACAAGATGCAACAGCTTCAACCCAGAACACAGGAAATTCAACCTCAACATATGGAAAAACATCTTTGCTTTGAGGGTGGCAGAGCACTGGAAGAGGCTGCCCAGAGAGGTGGTGGAGTCTCCTTCTCTGGAGATATTAAAAACCTGCCTGGATGTGTTCCTTTCTAGCCAGCTCCACATAAATCTACTCTGGCAGAGGGGCTGGACTAGATGATCTTTGAAGGTCACTTCCCATCCCTACCATCCTCCAATTCTGTATGTCAATGCCCTATGGATTCCAAGTACCTCCCAGGCAGTTAATTCCCTTTCATATGGATCAGTGAGACTTTTTGAACCAGTGCAGCACTGCTTCCATTTCCTGAGCTTTTGATTGATGTCTCATTTATCAAAATTAGTTCATTCATTCAGGTGGAATTTGCTGAAGACACAGATAAGTAGGCACACAGATAGGTTTATCTGGAGTTGGAACTAGATGATCTTTGAAGTCCCTTCCAACCCAAACTATTCTGTGATTCTATGATCATAGCTGGTATGAAGCCTCAGCTTCTCTATGAGGTATTTCTATGTACATGGAACTTCTCAAAGGCACAGTTATCCTTTTTCAATCCATGACATGGCACAACCAATGCCTGAGGAAGGGATCTGAGAGAGAAAATTCTGCTCTGCTCAGTCCTGTGCTTCTGAAGTGACCTGCTTTCAAATACTCATGAAAGAGCTAATGATGAGGTGAAGTCTGTACAGTTTGGGGCTGACAAGGGCTCAATAAATTAAGAGTTTCCCAGACTGTGTCTGGGTGTCAACTACATGCAGAGCAGAACTGTTCCTTAAAAATGACACTGCTTCCTCAAGGAAAGGAATCAGCTAACAATCTCCTCACTTTTATGCAAACAAATATGCACAATTTCTGTTGAATAGATTTGATAAACATAGGCTAAATAACAATCTTAAATCCAGGAGAACAAACATTTCCATGAATCATTGCAATAAAATAAAATGCAACTTGGCAATACATTTTTCTCAGAAATGCCTCCTCGATACACAGTGATAGATTCACCCTCAGTACTTCTCAACACTATTCATTTCACCATTGCAATGCCTTTTTAACCAAGTATATTCTATATTGTTTCACAAAGGAGACTAATGAATCAAAGGAGGGATGCTTTTAAAATAGGTCTTAGAAATGAAATGTTGGCTCAGAGTTAGCATGGAGGGCACTGCTGGACTGCTTTGGGATAGGAGTTAACCTCCCTTTTGGAAAAAATATAGGAACTGGATATCATAAATAAGCCTTTCATTTGGGTTTAATGGAAACCATTGTTGTAGGCTGCTGCGCTCATCTATTAAAGAGAAACTTAAGGAGATTTGAAACAGGATCAATTCTGCTGTCATATAGTTAATAAAAATGAATAAGTGTTTTCTTATAAATTAAATTCCATGTGGAATTGGCACCTAACACAGGAAGCTCACCTAAGTGATTAAATATTGGCCTCAAAGATCAATTAACATTTAAACAAATACTTTAATTGATGCACCTGGAATCCAAAAATGCAGATTCTTGCTCACATTACATGAAGACAGTAAATGCACATCTGAAGGTAAATATTGAAATCTGCATCCTGACCATTTTCTTCGCAACAATCACCGCCTAGCAGAGAAAATCAAAACAAGCTATATGAAATTTAGATTGGATATTAGGAATTTATTCATCATGAGGGTAGGGAGGCACTGGAAAAGGTTGTCCAGAGAAGTAGTGGAGGCCCCATGAATGCCTCTGAGCAACCTGATCTAGTACAGAATGTCCCTGCTCCCTGAAGGGAGGGTGGACTAGATGATTTCTGAAGGTTCCTTCCAACTCTATGATTCTATGAAAAATCCATCTCTTTGAAGAACTAAGCACAATCAGTTCCTTCTGAGTCAAGCAGTCACAGTCTTCTGGAAAGGAGTCTCACTGACTTTGGAATCACCATCATCATTTTTCCCATTCCTTGAATGACTCTTCTGGTTCAAGAGAAATTTCATAGATTTCAATAGCAATGCCACTAGAGCTACTGTTATCTCTCTGAGTAGTAACACAGGCAAATGGAGCCAGTGAAAAAATAGAAATATAATTCCTACTTACACCTCATGCTCATCATAACATACTGTGATTTATCTCTTGCAGAGAGTTTATTTAATCCTGACTTAAGGATAAATATCTGTATTTCTTCATAGTATTAAAATTTACCCTTGAATCCTCCCCCTTGTGGCCCAAATGAAGAATTACTTGCCATGAATCAATAACATTTCTTTTTCTCAGACATTTGAGAAACTCAGATCATTCTTGCTCTGTATTTTGTTTGGTAGTTAGAGCTTATGCACAAATTAGTTTGCAAAGTCTTCTAATTAAATTTTAAGGACTAGGTCTAAATCTGTTTCTGGACATAAAGGTCTTGATGTCAAGAGTGTTGTCTTCAATTAAACATCTTTCTGTAATTAGCCTGTCATTCTAATCTGTTACTGCCCTTGAGCAGAAGGCATGAAACTTGCCACAATTCCTACACACTTGCATATTTGCAACCCCCTTGCATGGTCATTTCAGCTAAAATGAGGGAAGGGGGAGGCATGGTCAGAGAGATAATCTCATTCTGCAATTGCTTTTGTTAATCAGAAATGTGCACTGGACTGATCCTTCAGGGACAATGGTAAATGCTGTTATCTATGTCTCACTCTAACCATGGTTTCTTCAAGAAACCAGAATTAAAAATTTCTTTAGTCTTCTGCTTCACCCTCCTTACTTATTTCATTTCATTAATATATTGGACAACATTACTCCAGGACTAAAACTCATTCCTCTCTTCTCCTAGCCTATGTTTTATCACAGCTCTGCTGCCTTTCCAAATGAACAAGATCTATGGCATCCTCTCTACCACCTCTAACTCCTGTTCTGATTGCTTGACCTCAGAGCCAAGAGATGAATATAGGTATCCAGACACAAGCCTACATTGTGCTGTTCCAAGGAAGCTGTTTATGTCACCCACAAAATGAGTCACTGGACCCTCATCAGGATGCTGCCTGCAGGGAATGAATGCAAGAAACTGCTTCTACTGGATGCCATTTTAGGTCAGGGCTATGGGAGTAACTGAGCAGTGTGTAATGGTAGAAAAGTGACAAAGAGAAGGAACCTCCAGGAAGTGCAGCACAACTCACAGAATAGAGTGGTCTGGTGAAAGGAGGACTAAAGGGCTCTCCTCCATCTCCAGCTAGGCACCAAGTCATTCTGGACAACTCCAAAAGGAAGAGAAAGTTTGAAGATTCTGCCCTTTGTTCTTTTTCCTCCCTCTCCTTTCCCCATGAAAGCCCTCTCTGAACTGAGGATGAGGCATTGAGTTGGAACTCTTTGCTTTGGCTGCCAAGGCCAGGCAAGAGTTTGAACTTGGTTGTTGGATTACTGCTAATATCCAAGTAACACCAGGAAGAAATTGCCTTTTTAGCATGGTTTCTGCCTGATGTTAGTCCATACACTGTCCATAGAAATAGACAGCCTATGGAAATGTTTTCTCTGCATCAGAGTCTTATGTATGTTTAATTTAATTTTTTCAGAAAATAAAATAAAGGTATCATTACTTGCTGTGAAAATATATGGGTAACAAATGCATTTCATGTTCTGTTTTTATTTCACATTATTTTTCTTTTAACAGCCAGGAGGAATAGTCGCCATGTAAGTTCAGCTCCTCTGCTCTCCTGTAATCTACCCTTTGATGTAACTAACCAGCAAAAACATATTTCTAATCAAATATAGTCTCCCATCCTTAATCAGCTCAGCTTTAAAAAGCAGATCAATGAGATAAGAAAGAGATGATTTAATTAGCCCAACCTCAGCAATGCCACAGCATATCCTCATTTACAGAAATAATGGGGAGCAAGAGGAAAGAGATTCATCATCATGAAAAGACTGAGGAAGGCAGAGGAAAGCAGGATATTTCCTATGTTAGCAAAGGGTGATTTTTGCTCTGGCTAAAGAGCCAACACATGCTTTATGAGCCATTTAAATAACACTTAGGCCTTGTGCTTTGTGTTTTAGCCCGAGGATGAATTTCTTTCACTAAGGAGCAGTACCTCTGGAAATCATCACTCTTCAGTTTGGCTGATGAGCCAGAGACAGCTCCCACTGCTTGGTGAATAAAGAAGAAGGAACATGGCAGGCAGGAACATGCCTTTAATGTACATTTATATAGTCACTTGGCAAAACTCATCCACATGCTCTTTACCCATTTTACACCTGGTCAGGCTCTCTCACTGGATAAATTTAATGGGAACAGCACAGGGTGCATCCTGCTACTGCCCTACTGCGTGACCACAGGCAACTCACTTCACCCCTTGTGTGCTTTTGTTTGCTTTCTTCCTCCATCTCATTAAGATTTTAAATTTTCTACAGAGTAAACCTCATCTTTTCCCCACACTGCTGGTACTCTCCAGAATGGGCACCATGGTGCAACTGGAGCTCCAAAGTATTCATAGGATCATAGAATGGTTTGGGTTGGAAGGAACCTTAACAATCATCTAGTTCCAACCCCCCCTGCCATGAGCAGGGACACCTCCCACTAGATCAGGCTGCTCAGTGCCTTGTCCAGCCTGACCATAAACACCTGCAGAGAGGGGGCATCCACATCCTCTCTGGACAACCTGTTACAGTGCTCCTCACAGTAAAAAACTTCTCTCTCATATCCAGCCTAAATCTAGCCTCTACCAATTTATATCCATTACTGCTAGTCTTGTCATCATGTACCCTATTAAAAAGTCCTACCCCAGCCTTCAGCTGTCTTGCTGTACAGCTACTCAAAGAACAAAACAAGCGTAAGTTCCCAGCTTGTGGCTTCAAAGAAACAGACCACTCTGTTTACCTCCACCTCCTGTTTACCTCCTTTGTAGCCTAACTCCAAGCACTCCTTCATCCCCCCAAAGCATGGGACATACTGGATCAGATTAGCCCAGCTTTGGTCAGTGAGGATGGAGAAATGTTGCCACCCCCACAGAGAGCACCCAGAATACTTCTGTTGCCACTGCAAACTTGTAGAAGCATCAACAAGAGGGAAATCAGATCTGTAAAGGTCCAACAAGGATTTTCAGAAAGGACCCATAACAGGAGTTGGGCTAATCTTTGGTGTTGTAGTCCTCACATCATTGCAAAGTCAGGCCAAATCCATGCAGATTAGGTTATGTCAGATCCTAATTTGAGTGCTAATTCCAGAGATGAAGTTCAGCTTCATGCCTATCCATCATTAGGAATGGAGCTAGCTTGTGACATCCACACTTGGCAGCCACTGCCTGGGAGATAATTGCTCCTCACTGAGGGGAGCTAGCACAGGCTTTGATAACCCTCAGGGCCTTTCTCCTCAGGGATGGGAGCACCAGAGGCAAAGCAATTAACTGAGCAATTAACCCCTCAACCAATCATATCTCTCTCTTTCTTTATATGTGTCTTTTTTTTTCTCCAAGTTTCTCAGACTTGTGCTACTCTCCAGTGCCTCCAAAAACAGCCAGGAAATGCACCAAGCTCCTCTAGAGGGGCAGTCCCTTCACGTGAGTGGGGCTGAGATCAGGCTTTAACCCCCATTCCTGTTTCTGACAGGAATGGTGCATCCCTATGTTGCATATAATCCTATGGAGTGCAGATATATAATGTTCTGTGCTGCATTTCTTGCTGGGAAGGGCAATCTTTGGTGTCAAGGACCAAGGTTGTAGACACACATCTTCTTTGGGCTGGGAGAATGGAAGTGATGACTGCCTGCAACTCAGCCCCATCTGGAGAGACACCAGCCTCCACACACCTCTCCTGCATGATAAATGGCTTATGTGTTTGTTCCCAGGCACGCTTCACTAACCATGGTTAGAAAAAGGCCAAAGCCTAGAGTCTAGAGCCCAAAACTCATCATCAGTCTGGGCTCGATGGACGTGGCTTGGCTACTTTGAACAGAACTGGTGCCATTTCAGCTCCTGAGAGCCAATAGACACCAGTGTTATCTAAGAGCTGTTCCCTGAATTCTTCTCCTCCCCTCCAACAAGTTTGTCTCCCAGACTGATCTTTTCATGAAGGTTAGACCAGCTGCCCCAGCTCTGTGCTTTCATGTAGTTTGCACAACAAATATTGAGACATTCACAAAGGTTTACTGGCTGTGTCCTTAGCTGGTGGTGTTCATTAAGCCTAAAGGTGAAAGCTAGTTTGTAGGGAACATAAAAACAATAGATAGAATGAGGAGAAAAGAAAACTATGTTCCACTCCTCACACAGGCCACCTGGCAGTGACACCACCACCACGTCCTGTAACCTTCCCTTTGGATGCTTCTGCATTCACTGGGTCCCTGAGCACAAACCTTGTGCAACCACAAAGTGAGAAAAGAGGGGAAAAAGCAGCAAGTCTCACGCTGTGAGTAATCATATTCCCATGAGAATTCACCCTGACATCATCACTGAAGACTTCTGGTGCAGTGGGAGGAAGAGCAGGGAGACGACTGTGGGAGAACAATAAGGGTGTAAATTGTGGAATGCTGCTCTGGGTGCCAGGGGAAGGGTGTTGAGATGTGAAGGGAAAACTGGGGTAACCTTAGGACCATCAAAGATACATAAGACCAGGGCACCCCTCCACTGAGAAGATCAGCAATGGCAAAGGCTCAAGGAAGCTCTTCCCGACCTCATCTAACAACCTGGTTCTGCTTATTCAAGGCTGGAATATGTGGGGCTATGCCACAACCCACTACCCAGGAGGCATTTGTTCCTCTAGATAGCACTTTTAGTGACAGGTCTTAGATGCAAGTCACAAACATAACATCTTGGACACCTGAAGAAAAACCATCTTCTCTCTTCAAAGCCTTAAAATGAAACTCTTCATCAGTCACTCCTCATCATCAAGTAATCTGCAGAAAAACACTCAGCCCATCCTTAGCATTGAAAGCCTGCACGTCTCTCCATTTAGAGGATGCACAATGCTTTTGTTAATTAGAGCCTTAGTTTAATATGAGCTGTCAAAGTTCACTTAACTTCAATTAATTGTTTCTCCTGAGCTTAATTTCTTTAGTTAAGTATTGATTAATCATTGCTTAATTATGCTGGAGTCGCACTGGGTGATATTTTAGTCGCACACTGCAGCAATGCATTGCTTTCTAAAAATACTCTGGAAATCATCAGATATCTTATGCCTTGCTATTATTGGGATGACTTTTAATATTTATCTTTTCATCCCTTATGTTCCAAAATGTGTATTTAACAAGACGGATTTAATTCCACTGGTTTACAACTCATTTTCTCTCCAGAGTTTTCCACTGCCCGGTGTGGGGTGAAAGGGTTCAGCATCTGGCATCCAGCATCCTGTGCCAAAAGGAGTGGATTAGGAGCAAGTGCATGGTCTTACTGTGTCACAAAACTAACACGTTTAAACAAACAAATTATTGGTGGTATATTTTTTTCTTTGTACCTTTTAGGTGGCATAAAACAACTTTGACTCGAATACCATCTGTATTTCCTCAAAACTACTTATGAATATGGCCTTCAGACCAAAGCATCTTCAGTATGAAATCTTAGTCTGTTCTAAAATATCAGGAAGAGAAAACTTCCACCTCTCTGCAGTATCTCAACAGCAATGTCAGGTAATGTGAGGTTGGGTTACAAGTGTCTTAATTTGCACAGATAAGCAAAATTACTATTAATTTTTACTAAGATGTTAAGTTTTTCCTGTAGTGAGAAATCAAACTATTTCTACAGCAATAATTTCTCTGGAATCTATTTCAACATCTATTTTTACTGATTTACAGAGGGATATTTTCATTATTTTTCTGAGTGAGAGTTACTCCCCAGAGACTATTTCTTGGCTTGTTATGTTTTTATCACAGCCAAGGGTTAACTTTCTCCCTTTGGTCCATGTTTAATTTTCCAGGGATCCTTTAAAACTACTACTACTAAAATTTAATTTTAAACATGTACCATTCCATAGGAGTACTGAGCTTTATTTACTACTGTCATCCCAGATGCTCGAATGAGCGCTGGTAGGAACATGCTATAAAAAGAGTCATCAAAATGACATCCTTTTCTACTACATTTCACCTGCTTGGGTGTGTAAACATCTGGCACCTTGGGAATCTTTGCTGTGTGAAAGACAAGATAAACTGGTAAAAACACTGATTATTATATAGATCATGAAAAACACGCCTATGCTCTGATACTGAATATCACAATATAGTAAGTTTTCCAGGAGGCAGTGGATGAATTAGTCCCTGTAAAATAAGCACTGACAAACACATGGCTGAGAACTTACTCAAGTGCTAAACAAAACAGCTCTGGAGTTCAGTCAACCTGGTCCTTGTGATTAACTTTTTCTTACCACATATGGATTTCTGGATTCTGACCAACAACAGAAACCCCTCTTTCATAACATTGCTTGCTTGTTTTAAATTCACAGCAGCACAGAATCAGGAAGCTGCAAAGCAAATCTGTTGCCATTGCAAACAACTGCATCTAAACACTGTATCCAAGCCCAGGTCACTGCTTGTTGTAGGTACTGGACAAAGAGGGTGCTACCCTGATTCACTTCCTGGAGGAGAAGAAATAACTGCAAAATATCCTAGTGTGATTTGGGGGCACATTAATTAAAATTATTAGTCATTGATCTTAATGACAGTCCCCAGAATCCTGCAGCATGGAACCCAAGCTTCGCTTCTGGAAGTCTGTGGCAGCAACTGGATGTACATCCTCATATGTCTCATGCTAATGCCCAAACACAAAAAAAACCTTCCAATTTCATCCGCTTCCTTGGCTTCAGCCACATCCTCATTGCTCACTATTATTTAATTATATTGTAACCAGGCTTAGCAGACACAGTCATCATCCACGGCTGTATCAGAGGCTTTATTTAGCAGCACAAAACAGATTTCTAAACTGAAGACTGGTGAGAAGAACAGGCACTTCAGTGGAAAGTGAGAGTTTATCAGGGCAACCACCCTGGTCAGAAAGACTCAGTGCTCCTCCTGTCCCCTGCTTTAGACTAAACCTAGCCTAGCTAGGAGTGGTGGGCAAATGTTACATGGCTCTGAGTATTTAAAACATTCCTGTTCACTCTCCCAAAGGAGTATGCACAAGGTCTGCAGCAATTCTTGCATTTATCACATCCATATTGCAAAACAGAGCAGAGAACCAGGCAAGTCTGTACCCAATTATCTGCTGGGATTTGGAAATTTTATCTCTCACTGAATTAATTATGTGACAGTCTGCATTAAAATAAGAGTAATAATAAAAAAAGAGATAGATAACTGAATTAATAAATAAATAAAAGTAAATTAAGTAAGCTAAGTCTTACTTCTTGCAGTGTATCTTCAAGTGAACAGAATTTCATGGCTCCCCAGACTGAGCCTTATGTCTGCTCTGCTCAGGACTCTGAACCACTTTCTCCACCCTTCCAGCTCACCTGAGAAAAGGGCAGAAGGGTAAAAAAACTTCCTATGACCATATACACTGACAGTGGCAGGTGGGAAGTCTGCAGCTCTGCTGTGGATTTCTGCTCTCTTGAGACCTGGGATCTGCAGGGTTTTCTGGATTAAGGATACAATGTCTTGCAGAGGAAGCACTGAGATTGGTTGGAGAAAATCCTCGAGGCACAAGGGCAGAGAACGAAGTTGTAAAAGTCAAAGAAGGATCCTTGAGGGATGTGAGCAGTGCCAGTACATGTGGATTCAATGCAGAGTCTTTCTGCTTGGCACATTTGCTTTGGACAGAATCCTACAAGCAACTTCTCAGCTTAAGGAAGGAAATTAGCCTGTTAGAATATTTATCCCAAGATGCTTTTATTAAAGATTCTAATAAGATTTGCAGGTCACCATAACTTTTTAAGACTTCCCACCCTAATTTATTTTCTTTTTTTTTTCCCATTTTGAATGACACTGTAGAAATGGCTGCAGTGCAATTACCTTCCTTGCTTTTCAACAGAATAATCACTTCATATGGATTTTGCAGCCTGTTGGTAACTAAATTAGTGGCTCCTTTGTAACTGTTTCTATTTCTCCATCTTTTACTTTAGAGGGGCTACAGTTTTGTTTTGAATACCACTTTCCTGGTAAAAGCACCATTTTCATGTGGGCTGGAGCAGAATAGGGAGGTTACATAAAGGCTGATGAAGCAGGCTAAAAGAGAAAGAAATGCAAATAAATTCCAAGGGATCAGATCCTGCCTATCTCAAACATATTATGTAACTCTTCGTTCTTTGAGTAGTCTTATTGATTTCAGTAGAAGCAGCAGCAATTGCAGGTGAATAAGATGCCAGAATTTTACCCTAATATTTCATTTGGCAGAGGCAGCAATGCTGCAAAAGATGACAGACCACAAGCTGCAGCAGGATGCAAAATTTTCAGTAAAAATAAGAACTGGGCAGCCTTTTTCTTTTTTGAGATGGTGTTATCTTATTGAAAACATTAAATAAACAGCATTTGCTATGCCTGGACTAAATGAAAAACCCTGTTGCTCTGAGAGTCTTCTAATCCTCACAACACCACAAACAATTCAAAGTTGTCTTGAAGTACCATGATAATGGCACAAGGAGATGTGTATCTCAGTATTATTGTTTTTTGTGTACCTCAAAGAACGCTCTGTAGGGAAAATAATGTTGCATAAAAAAGCCAAACACATCTCTTTCAAAAAGGCAGACAATTATAATTTTCCAGAAGCTGATAAAAATACAAGTAAAAAATATTTTACCATACATTTGCCTTTGAAAGTTTACATTGCTCTTCAAACAATTATATGGTGGATATTGTGGGCTCTGGATTAACATAAGTGACTGATTGAAAATCTTTATAAGTGTGTTAAGATAAAGGACACTGCTCTTAAGTTCTACAAATGCAAAAGTGATTTCAAAGAAATAAAGTAATGAGAATGAATATTATCCATGACATAAAAATAGTACATTCATAAAGCCCTTTTTCAACAGTTAAGACAAAGAGGTGATCACTGAATGTGTCATCTGGTTTTAAAACTGTATTAAGATTGTTTGAAATAAAGAATATGAAGAAAACTGAAAACAGGAAGAAAGAAATATATGTCAGCAGTACCTGTGGTGAGATTACACTGTCTTCAGTACAGATAAGGCACTGGTTGGCTGACTTTTATGATATAATTTTGGATGTGCATGAAGTAAAGAGGATGTGGTGCTGAATGAAGGACTGGAAAGAGCACAGGGCAAAATCTTCCTGATTCAGTGCCAGTGAAGCTTGTGGGAGAAAAAAAAGAGAAGGGGAGCACGTTATCCTATATGATCTTGTAAATTACATAATGGAAAAATGGACATGTATCGAAACAGTTGAGCCACAAAACAGGGAGCACAACTGTCCTACAGATGTTCTCATCTATCCCAGAATAAAGGACCCTGCAAAGGACCCTGCAGGTCCCTGAGGAGGGACTTTTGGGCAGAGCATATAGAGAAAGGTTTTAAACAAGAGCTGTGCAGGTTTAAATTAGCCATTAGGAAGAAGTTATTCACCATGGGGGTGGTGGAGCACTGGAACAGGTTGCCCGGAGAAGTTGGTGGAAGTCCCACTCCTGGAGACATTCAGCTCCAGGCTTGATGATTCTCTGAGCAACCTGATCTAGTGCAGGCTGTCTCTGCATGACAGTTGGACTAGGTGGCCTCTGAAGGTCCCTTCCA
>VZTY01014025.1:46143-66507 GCA_013400935.1 Turnix velox | reverse complement strand
ATAATGGAAAAATGGACATGTATCGAAACAGTTGAGCCACAAAACAGGGAGCACAACTGTCCTACAGATGTTCTCATCTATCCCAGAATAAAGGACCCTGCAAAGGACCCTGCAGGTCCCTGAGGAGGGACTTTTGGGCAGAGCATATAGAGAAAGGTTTTAAACAAGAGCTGTGCAGGTTTAAATTAGCCATTAGGAAGAAGTTATTCACCATGGGGGTGGTGGGGCACTGGAACAGGTTGCCCGGAGAAGTTGGTGGAAGTCCCACTCCTGGAGACATTCAGCTCCAGGCTTGATGATTCTCTGAGCAACCTGGTCTAGTGCAGGCTGTCTCTGCATGACAGTTGGACTAGGTGGCCTCTGAAGGTCCCTTCCAACTCTATGATTCCATGATCATTCAGTACCATTCTTTGTGTGTAAATTCAACATCCTGTTGAGGCAGGTTCTTCTGATGCCTTGCACAGTCCTGGCAGAATTTCAGGATGGAGGTGGAGTAGGACCCTCATTTCTCCAGTGACTAAACCACTGGACACAGAATGGGCAAAATCCCCAATGTTTTGTGCCTTCTGCTCAGGCAGAGCTGTGTGCCTTTGTCCCTTACACACATGGAGTAGCAGCTCTGTGTATATACTGGGGCAGAAACTGCATGACAGGCTTTACTCCACACAGAGAGACACTGAAGTATGGCATCCCCTTATTTTCTGTCACACCCTTAAATCAAGGCTAAACGACATGAAAAGCAAATAGATTTTAAGCCCTCGTAAACTCATAGGGCAAGCTGAATGGATAAAGTAAGATGATTCACTGTCATATATTATCCTGGTACGTTTGAGTTGGCTATATAATAAGTTCATGGCCATCTTGAAAAGAGTGGAAAGGTGAATGCTTCCATTTTGATTACTTGGCTAAAAAAATACATGCCAGTAATCCTCCTTCTGCCCTTCTTCACCGTTTAATTGCAATATTTTAAAGTTAATAATGGGGAAAGTGCTATGTACTTTCAAGGGAAAACTGACCGTGCTTTTCTTCTGAGATAAACCACTTAGAGACAAAGGGAAAATACTAGTCATATTGAAAAAGACTCCTCCATGTAGTTGTCCCAGGTTAAAGGATGGCTGGACACACTTTCATGTTCCTGCAGTCCTGTGACTGATGGAGAAATTCAGCTTCTCTCTGTTAGGTTGGAGGGGATTATTAGGTGGGAAATTTCAGTCCACCTGCTTGGCTGGGAATAAAAGTTTCCAAAAACATCCTGTATCTGGTAAAGTGTCTGAATGCACAGACAAACTGAGGCAGCATCGCTGATTAGGGTCACCTGCCATTGTCACTTCTCTAAGATCCAAATTCTACATGTAGCTGTGCTTAAGGGAATTTCAGAAATCTACTCCTTGTCTTTCCGAGCCAATGATTATGTAATAGAAGAGGAGGAGGAGGGATGCAGAAATGGCTTCTCTTGCTGCTGAGAATCTCTCAGCTGCCACTTCTCCCTTTTCTTGTAAAGAGGTTTTTCCCAGCCCACCCTTGTGGCAAGTGGGAAGAGCACAGCCATCACCCAAAAATAATGTCACACCTGCCAAGTTTGGATCTAAACAATTATTTAAGAGTACGCTGAACTACTTCTAGAATCTATAATCAAGTCTTGCTTTGATGCTTGTCTTTGTTTGTTGGTTTATGGAGCACCCTTTGGATTGATCTCCTGATGTTCCAGCCAAAGTTTGTAGAGTGTTGATGAAGCCTGAGCATTACAATATATCCAGGGGATAAAGCTGCTGTCTGGCTAGATATCATCACTTACCTGCCTTGCCATCTTACTGTTTTGAGGTGGACAAGGTAGTCTGGGCTACCCCTCCAGCTTTTATTGTACAGATTCGTGGGCAGTCACACCTTGAGCTTAGTTCTGGAAACAGGGTGCTGCTGAGTGCCTGTGACCCCTTATGTCCAATATCTAGTGGTCTGAATGGAGTTGCAACAGCAAAAGCACAACAGAAGGAGTTTTCAGAATGCATCTGAGAGCACCTGCATCAACAGAAGTAGTAATAATTTTGCTCAAGAGACTGGACTTTGCAGCTAGGGAGCATAGTGCTCATGGAGGAGCATGGTCCAGGCATTCCAGGTGTGACTTAGGAGCTGACTGAACTTCACAGGTAGTCCCAAGCAATGTTTTCCATGGTTATCAGATCTGAGAGAATTATAAAAGTCACTCTTTCATTCTTGGTCTCTCCCACAAAAGAAAAGAGGATTGAAGCATTTTGGAAGGCAATCTGCTTCCATGTCATTTCCGTGCCTGGCTCACAGGTTCAGAAGGATGGGATAAACCTCCTGGCTTTTAATCCATTACTCTTTGATACCAAATTACAGTGTGTTGGGCCCTTTCTATTCACCCGACATGTTCTGAGAAGCTTCTAATGAGATAGATTAAAAGCATTTTACTTATTTATAAGAGTCACAGTAAATTTTAGGGTAAATCAGGAAGCTGTTGGACAGGAATATGCAGTTTCTTTCCCTCTTTGAGTTAGGGCTGTGAAACATGGGCAGATGATATTAGGTTCTAGCAATTTAAATCTGTTTAGCAAGATTCTTAAAAATCTCTGCATGTGTATTACAGAGAACCTTTCACATCTTGCTTTAAATTATTCAGAACTGCTCCAATATTTTATTAAATAATTCAAGAATAGGACAGGCTTTGTGATTAATGATGTGTACCTGGAATTTCTGCAAATGCAGCAAGGAGTCAGAGTATGCTCCAGATACAAGCATCCTGGCACCAGATCCCATTTACTCTTTGCCAAGGCAATAGTAGGGATTAGAAAATTGGACAAGTGCCTGCTGCTCAATGGAAAACCAACTTAGGCCAATGGTTAATGTGGTGGCTGCTGAACAAGTCTACTCTTTCTGACAGACAACCCTAATTTGGCTGAGAAACTCTACTGTCTTGTGACTCCCATTTTTAATCGTTGTGAATAGCATCTGTACCTGATGTGAAAATTAAATGGAGGTATAAATATTTCCACAGGAGCTGAGGGTTTGTGCTGGTATTTTACCAGCTCTGATCAGAGACAGCAGCAAGGGTGTGCTTTATAGAGCGAAGCCCAGAAGCTTACTTTGCATGTTAACTTAATCCTCAAGGGTTCAGAAGTTGCTGTTCATCCCAGCTGTGCTTAGGTCGGCATGCAGGAAAAGTACCTGGAGATTTTGTTGTCCTTCTCCTTTTGTTTCCTTTGTAGGGTGATGGGAGTAGAGCAGCATTATTAAGGTACAAATGTAAATACTATTAATTCTGAGTTTTCACCCTGTTCACACAGAAACCACTTTAATTTCAAGTTGAAAACAAATCTATTTTAGAAAGCACTATCAACATTTTATAAACTCTGCTCTGCCCTGGTGACACCACATCTGGAATATTGTGTCCAGTTCTGGGGCCCTCAGTTCAAGAATGATAGGGACCTGCTTGGGAGAGTCCAGCACAGAACCATGAAGATGATGAAGGGATTGGAACAGCTCCCTTATAAGGGAGGGCTGAGGGATCCGGGTCTCTTTAGCTTGGAGAAGAGGAAATTGAAGGGTGACCTCATTAATATTTATAAATATATATAGGGTGAGTGTCAGGAGGATGGAGCCAGGCTCTTCTCAGTGACCTCCAATGATAGGACAAGGGGCAACGGGTGCAAGCTGGAACATGGGATATTCCTCACAAATATGGGAAAAAACTGCTTCATGGTGAGTGTTATGGAGCACTAGTACAGGCTGAGAGTGTGGGTTCTCCTTCTCTGGAGACACTCAAAACCCACTTGTGTGACTCAGTCTAGGTATTTCTGCTCTGGCAGCAGAATTGGACTAGATGATCTCTTGAGGTCCCTTCCAATCCCTGATAATCTGTGATTCTGTGATTTTTGCCTCAGAAGTGAATAGATTTCTGTAAGCTGCAACTATTTTTTTTGGTTACTGGTTTTATCTAAAACATAAGGCAAATCAATGCTACAATGAAGCAGGAATTAAAAAACCCCAAACCCTCCAAAATATCCTTGTGTGCTAGTGAGCGGAATGGGATACCAAGCAAGGAGATTTTAGATATCAGCATTATTGGAAATGTTCCATAGATATCTTTATAGGAGCCTGAAATTGTACTCCCAGACAAGCTGCCTCAGTGAGCAGCCACTTAACAAACATCAAAAGGACCAGCTAAATTTATTGAATTTTGGATGTTTTCAATAGAAAGACTCCACAGGGGACACACTGAAATGTGTCCAGGTTTAATATTTAAACACATTCAAGATTCCTAGAGAAAGTGGGGGGAAAAATAAGAGGACTGCTGCTATGGCAGCTGCATTTGGTATGCCATATCCACTGTATTCCCCTATTGGTGGCTCTCTGCCCCAGCAGCAGCTGAGGCCTCAGGGCTGTATGGATAAGGTGTGAGACCAGCTTGGATGAAGCACATTTTTAGATATGTGGGGATTTTTTTTTACAGATGGAGCTGGATGTCAGAAGGAAACTCAGGTATTTAAAGGCAGGGACAAAAGTCGAGGCATATGAAATGACTGGTATCCGGGAAAAGCTCTATATACACATTTGCATTTAAATAGCAGTAGCCACTGCAAATCGCCCGCACAAATCTTTATTTCAGTGCTTTTGAGGTCTATGCTGCAATAAACTTCAGCATTGTTTTGCTTAGGCTGGCTGAAAAATGCTGCTCCCTGCTTCTGATTAAAATCAAAGTACTGGAAGACGACCAATTACAGTGCCATTTGGAAAGCCTCGGGCATGAAGCATCTTCCTTAAAAAAAAAAAAAAAGGGAAGATGTTAATTGTCCAACCCTGCAGATTAGCTTAAGGGACCGTAGGATTTCTTCTGTGTTTCAGGGTACCATAGGTGGGAAGGGAAAAGAGAGGATACAGTAAGTCAGCCACTTTTGGGTTTTGATGGAGAGTTTGCCTTCTGTAAAGAATGAATAATTCAGCCTCCCACATTCCATAACCATTTAAATTACAGTCTTCCTGTTATTATGAAGTGATCTCTCAAAGGAATAAATAAAGTTGCCAAAAATAATCTTCATCAGCATTGACACTGATTACTCCAGACTGAACTCCCTCACTCTTGGGGCTTGTCCACCTTTAAATGTCACCATGAGATGACACCTGTCTATCCTGCTGTCACTCTGAACACAGAATAAGCCTCTGTTCCCAGTGGCTTCTTTTCCTAGTGAGACCTATTCTAAGTCATAAAGCATAGACATAACAAGTTTTAAACCACCAAATACTGAATAGTTTCGTGTTAATCGCTCTGTCTCATAGCAGGAGGGGGGAAAAACACTGAAAAAGGGAAGAGAGGGAGAACTTCATGAGACTCATGGCAGATAATTTAAACCAAATAAAATGCTGGATGTTGGGTCTGTAAAATTAATTACTGAAAAAAACAGTGTAGAACAATGATACAACAGAAAACGAGGTCACCAGCAATGCCTAAGATTAATCAGCATGGGTATACACCTACTTGTGCTGTGTATCAAGGACAACCGTCCATGTTGCTCCATGCTTCTTAAGACCAGTCTGCTGACACGTATTGTTTCATTTTTATTGTTGATTGTCCATCTTTCAGAATAACAGGGTCATAAGACCAGACGTACTGCCATGATGAGTGAAATCAAAGATCTAACTAGCCCTGAAGCCACCTATGTAAGCAAAAGAATGTCTGAGAAGAGGAACCAATCTGTTTAGAAACCAAATGATGGCTGGCCTCTGTGGCATGGCTCATCTGAAACACAGATGAGAATGGTATTCTGATTTTTTGAACTAGCCAAAAAAAACCCCTCCTTCCTTTCTCAGAAAATGCTTTATTATTTCCTGATGACTTCCAATTGTTTTATTAATTTCCACCACCAGGAAAAAAATATTTCAAAATGTGATTGTTCACTGAAACAGGTTTTGGTTGTAGGTTTTTTTTTTTCTATTTTTGCTGTGGTTCATATTTCATTGCATTACAATAAATTGATAAAGTGCCCTCTTGCTTCTTTCTATTAGAGAGTGCCTCAGATATTAACAGTTCATCTGCCACAGAGCAGCTTAACCAACCTCCCCTGCCCAGCAGCACAACAGTGAATGGTTATGGATACCCTGTGATACAAACTGACATGCCCTCAGGGCAGCATATACATTTATAATTTAATTCCCTGTGAGTTATTTCTTAGTATTAGAATGGTTTTCTGTGTGGGTGAGAAATCCTGTTTCTGCTCCCAGATGGATAGGTCAGATAAAGCACCTGCCTGACTCTATACCCTTTGTCCTGTGCACAGCAAGTTGGGTAAGACAGCCTCCTGCTGCTCCACAGCCTACATCCTGTGGAAGGATGCTGAGAGGTAAGGAAACACTCTTCAGGAGTTCCACTTCAGTGGTGGATGGTCTGAAATGTCCCTTCTAAACTAGGCAAATCTATGATTCTGCCCAACGCACTCCTGGAAGACAGTGTGGTCATGATGCAGTAAAAAAACCCCATATTATATATATCTATATATCTATAATATATATAATATGTATATATACCTCCTCCATGACTAACATTATCTTATAGGAATTTTTAGATGTATGAGATGGCTCTTTTTGCCATTATTCAGTCCCATTTCCTGACTGATATTTCACTTTATCCTAGAGATGTGGTGGAGACATTCAAGTCTCCTGGAGACATTCAAGTCAAGGCCTGATGAGGCTCTGAGCAACCTGATGTCCCTGTTCACTGTAGGGAGCTTGGTCTAGATGGAATTTGAAGGTCCCTTACAACTCTACAATTCTTTGGAGCACTGAAGGTGCACTGCAGTTCAAGAAGGTCTATTCTGATACTGTATGTGCATAAATAAAAGAAAGGACTAGTTCTGAGCTTCCTCCAAATGTAAATTAAGTTGCACTTACTGAAGAAGATGTTCAACAGCAACAGGAGTACCTTGCTCATACTTTGCATGTACTAAAAAAAAGCCTTCCCTGTTCTGTTCTAATATCCTGCTAGTCCAGAACTTCAACCAAGAACTACAAAGGATTTAAATGGTCATACATCTCTCTCAGCTCCTCAAGAAGCAGCATTATGTTGTAGCTGCACACATTGCTCAGGCAAGATAGAGCACTAACACTGCAATTATTGAGCAACAACATACAAATGTATCCAGCAATATCCTCATTAGTTTGTTTTTTAGAGGAAAGGTTAAGTCCTCTACAAAAAAAATATTTTAAAAATTTAAAAAACAAATAAAGAGGATTATCTGAGCTTTACGGGTTAGCATCATGCCTTTCTCAGGAAAGCACTAAGTGTACTTTTGACATCTAATTAACACTGTAAAAGAAACTAAACACATTGGCAGAGGGCTAAGATTTTCTTCACGCCAGTTGCATTGTCATGACTAAATAAAAAGGACTGATGCCTGGCTTTAAAAAAAAAAAAAAAGAGGAGGGCTGGTGAGAGAAAGGAATTACCCGTTGATTTATTCTTTTACTTAACAGCAAAGGGGAATGAGCAATTTAAGGTCAGCTGCATATTGCTCGGCTGGCCTCAGATCCTGTGAAATTACCAGCATTGTGTGTTGCAATAAATTGTGTACTTTTGTCATCCCTGTTTGTTTGAAATATGTGTGAAATGAAGAGGGAAATAGCTAAGGCCAGCACTAAGGACTTCACTGATCTGCCTAGAAGGTGAATGGGAGGCAAACAAGCCTGTTGTATGAGTGCCCTCAAATGCAGCAGCTGTCCCACTGCTGTCATAAGTGCTTCCTCACCATGGTCCAGGACCAGTGACACACACACACAGGTAGGTTGGTCAGGAGGGCAGCAAAGGTCCTCCTCCCAAGTTCTGTCCCTCTGTAATCCACTGACTCACTCCAAAGGACTCAGTTTTGAACCTGTGCAGTTTCCATATTGCCACAGAGCAGGTTCATCCCACAGGCTGCTCAGTCATCATGCCTGAAGATACATTTATGCTAATGGCCCCTAAAGAACTCATCTCATGCAAAAGGTATAAATTAAACACAGAGGTGTGTCTCAGCCATGGCTGTGCATCACAGTGAGCAGGTTACTGACAGTCCAAGTAACTTTCCAGACTAATGACTCCCTCATCAGTCCAGGAAAACAGATCCTGTTGCTCCAGAAGGTCAAACTGGCCTTTATTTCCCTCCCGGCGATGCAAGTGCTGATTATAGTGCAGTATCGAAGACAGGTAATTTATGTCAAAAGGTGGAGAAAGTGGCTTTGCTTATTGATGTGTTGTCATCGCAACATTCAGCCTTTCTGTTCATAGCTATTCATGTGAGTTACAGCAAACACTGCTCGCTCCCAGCATTAACTTGCTCCTCAGGTGGCTATTACTCAAAGTACACAATGGCCCACTGGACACCAAAAGATTTGCCATTGGTCCATTGACCCGGGGCAGCTTTGTATCCTGCCCTGTAGTGAAGCAGCTTCATAAGATATTTTTCCAGAGAAACTTTCCAGGTCAGCAGCCCACAAGGATGAAATCCTCTTCTTACTCACCAGTAGGGCAGGTTCTGATATCATCCAGCACTGCACTGACTCCAGGAACAAAGGGGAAAACTGAGGCATTGCCAACACCAGTTGGATCAGAAGCATTTGGCAGAGACCTTTAGAGAGGTTGTGGAGTCTCCTTCTCTGGAGACATTCAAACCCCATCTGTATGCATTCCAATCTAAGTGCCACCCAATCTAAGTGTTTTTGCTCTGGCAGGGGGATTGGACTAGATGATCTCTTGAGGTCCCTTCCAATCCCTTACATTCTGTGATTGCGTGATCTCATCACAAGCCAAAAGGGTTATTTCACTGTGCATCCATTTTATTAGAGGATTGTCACTAACAATAATGTTAACAAAAAATATCACTAATAATAATAGGTTGCTAAGACCTCTCTTCAAAACACAAGGCAAATGGTCACCTCTACTACAGTCAAAATAAAAAGCTGCTGGAGATTTGGTGGTTGCCACTGTGAATCCTGCAGCTCTGAAATGTTTCCTCACATCCCAGCTAAGAAAAGTATAGATTAAGTCCCCATGCAGTTCAACAAAAGAGATTCACTTGAGGTGATTAATTAGATCCTAAGTCTCTGTACTCTCTCAGTGTGACCAGATCATGGTAATTATCCCGGGCATTGGATTTCAATAAGTCTGACAACAAATTTTAACTCATTTTGAACTCTGAGCTAGGTGTGGAAAGCTAAAGGGAATTTCTTCACAGGTTTCTAGAGGCTGAGAGGAGCCTGGTGTTGCCATGAGCAACAGTGGCCAAATTGGTCTCTTGAAAAAGAAACCCCTGGAAAACACAAATCGGATGATCAAATAGCACATGGGAGTTAGTTTGTGTGGAAAGGCATGCAGAAAGAGTTCTGTAGCTCTGTCAGCTCCATCAGGGATCAATGGTATCCATGCAGAAGAGGTCTCTGTCACCTCTAAACTAGAACATCTCTTGGTGAGATGAGTAGTTTGAAGACTATCAGAGTCTGTAAGAGAGACTTCTACCACCACATCCTGCCATCCCTGGGACAGTCCTGCCAGGCAAAAAGGTCTCATGATATGGAGGATTCCCTGTCCTCTCTCCACTTGGCTGAACTCAATGGCATATAGGACAAGGGGCAATGATGACATTCTCCTGCTTACACAGTAGGTGCACCTCCTCCATGACTAACTCACCTTCCCAAGTGCCACCGTAGATGTGAGGCTCTGCAGACAGAATCAGTGACAAGGATGATGGTTCATTGAATTCAGAGCTATGGACTAAGTTAGATTGGTGTGTGTCCTGTGTCAAAATCAGATCCGTTAAGACAAAAAGATAGGATGGGCCATTGTCATAGGACACATAGGGACAGAGCTTCCCTGTCTCAAGAGGGGAAAAGGATCTTTACATAGGAATTAAAAAGGTTCATCCAAAGAGTTTTAAACTAGATTTGAAAATGGGAAAGAGATAAAAGCAGCCTCAATAGAGATAAACCTGGATGTAGCACATCAATGTTTGAGAGATGATATGGTATCTGTAGACTATGCTAGCACAGTCTGCTCTACACTGTTCTGAGTACACCAGGGCACAATTGAAATGTCCCAGTACTAACGTGGACAGCATCTCAGTCACCTCAGCAAAGGTAGGAGATGGAGAGCCATATGACAGCAAGGATATAAGGGTTTTCAAGGTGTTGGAGAAGAACCCAAGAAGAGTTTCATAGGAACTAGGGCTTGGCAGCCAGTAGAACAGCATCTACACCAACATGCTGCTTCACTCTTCTCCAAGTTGCTTCTGCAATGAGGTGCAACAAGCACAACACTGCACAATGCTTTCTGCATCAAACACCTTCTGAAGGAGCCCATTCAGAGCTGCTGGTTGCCTGGATCTACCTTAAAGCCTAGGCAAACCCCAAATTCAGCAGGACCCAAGTTCTTCAGCTTTGTGTAGAGCAAGGGACAGTCACCTTGTGTGGAAACTAGGTGCTGATCATCAGCTGTGTCTACAGCAACACATTCAATTTGTGCACTGGCAGCCAATAAAGCAGAGGTTTTAATGATCTATTGAGATTGCACAAGCATTATGGATTGCCCCAAATATGCCTATCACATATGACACTAGACATCGATGCCATATCTGACAGCAAACGCCTGGAGCTGTCACTGAGGCATCTTCTTCCAGAGAAGATTCCCCTGAAGAATTCCCTGGTGCCACCCACAGTTACAAAGATCTGGAGGAAGCTCTTCTAGAGTTGTACAAAATATTTCACACAACCACACTCACCCAAAATGCCACATAGGTAACTGACACACTCCTAGAAATGGCTTTTAATTTGTTGCTGGAGCATAATTTTTCAATTTCTCCCATGATTTTTGTGCATTTTAAAGTGAGAGAACATTTATTTCCACTTTGATGTGTTAAGCTGACTCCAGCTCCACATTACTTGAGGTATAAAGCAGATGAGCAAAAGGCCTTTAAACTACTGTTGGTCCACCTCTGATCTTGATTGATGTTGACACCAATTAGCAGAAAAGGAATCTTCCAGATAAAGGAAAAGAAGATTTTATTAAGGCCTAAATGCCAAGAGTCAGAATTCAATGCAAAATTCATTAGAGCTTATGGCAGGAGTCCTACCAGCTATTGCCAAGGGGTTAAACTGAAACAGAAAATTACATAAATGAGATTCTCTGGACTTTTTAATCCTGGCTTGAAGAGTAAGTACATTTGGGTGGTTTTAGCTTGCTGTTCTATACCCATTGCTTGTAAAGGTTGCTCTGTTACACTCACTTCTAATAAGAGGCAGCTCATCCTGAAATTGTGTCTCTCTGAATGAAAGCAAAGACAAAAATAGAGGCTGTATTTTTTTTCTTTGAAGTTCCAAATCAATATTTGTAAATAAAGCATTCACCAGGTAGAGATCTTCACATGTTATAAAGTTAAAATACATAAATCCATAAATATATAAATGTACAGGATCAAAAATCCAATTTTCACTTTCTGGTTATTGTACAGGGACTGACACAAGAACAATGATACTTGTCTTCTCAGACTTCCCATAAATAATTGCTCAGAAAAATAAAGGAGCTTTGCAAGTTTCCTTCTGCTTTGTCAGTAATAACTCAGTTTAGCAAAGCTCCACAAAAGTAACTGAAAGCTTTGTGAAAACAAAGATTAAATATGTTTTTAAGAATTAGGAATGAGATCTTGAGATGAATATGGAGAACTTTGAGCAATGGCTCTTTAGAGAGGTGCCACAGCTGCCACTAATTCTACTGTACAGATCTTATAGAAAGTGTTCTGGACCAGGAACAACATTTTGTCAAGTTGAGGCAGTTTCTGAAAAATCTGTGCTATGAGCAAAAGCCATGGGCAAACTGACATTTCTCCTTGTTCACAAAATCATGTTCTGCTTCCCAGCACAAAGCTCTTCAGTTTGGCCTGAAAGAAAAAAATTTAAAAAATTAAAACATCAAGCTCTCACCTGCCCAGAGATATGACCACAGATTTTTATTCCTTACTCATATGCTCTTTCAGTTCAAAGGACCACACACATGAAAGCTAATTTCTTACAACTTAATTTGTCAAATGATAATTCAATTTTAACATTTCCTAAGACATGTTTTTCCACTGGCAGAAGATTGTGATGACCATCAGTTTGCATCTACTTGTCAGAAGCCCCAGAGAAAATGAGGACTCTGAATTTACCTCCTAGACTTATTTACTGCATCAGATGTCATCAGTTTTTCACAGCAGCATCCTAGAATCACAGCTAGGAATTCGCTGCCATTTTGTGCTTTTTATGAACATTAGGGATTTGGTTTATACAGCTCCTGTCTTCTCAAGCTAAGCATAGCAGTTCTCAATTTCACTCTAAAGCTGTAGCACTATTCTGCAGAAAAGACAATCTCAGACTGATATTAAGAATTAAAGCATCCCATTGTCATTGTTTCACTGTTTTTTCCTACCCAGTAATCAACCATTCTCTCTTCTTTAATACATACCTGTTGTCTCCCAGCTGCTTATGGCAGGGATTTCTTTTCTTGCTTTAGATTTGAAGAACTTGCCACACAGTGCAAGATTTTCTCCCTGATTTGAGCTAAGCACAGTTTTTAATTAAAAAAGAAAACAATTCTTCAATGTTGCATGTAACATCTTTGTTCTGCTGTTAAATCATATACTGATTTGTGACACTGAAAGATTTGGTTGGAAAAAAACAAATCTAAAAAGGGGAATGTGAAAACTCCAGGAACATCTCCTGCAGACTCTTACCTGAAGCTATATTGCCTCAGTTTCTCCTCAAGCTTTTCCAGACACATTAAGATTCCATAGTATTTGCATATTCTGAGAATACAGATGGATGCCTACTCATTGATGGTGGCTCTCCAAGATGTTCTGTTTCTTGGGCCATGATCAGATTTCCTAATATACCATTCTAAGAATGGAATCAGAGAATAGTTTGGGTCGGAAAAGATCTTAAAAGGCCACCTAAACTAACCTCCATGCAACCAGACCAGGCCCAGAGCCCCATTCAATCTGACATTCAATGGCTCCAGCAATGAGGCATCTACCACCTCTCTAGGCAACATAGGCTAGTGTTTCACCATCCTCATCATAAGGTATTTTCTCCATATTTTCATAATGTAAACCTTTTTCAGCCAAACATCTCAATAAGAAGTGTCCATGCTCCGAGTACAAAATCCATCAGGCACTAGACATAGAGTCATATGCCACCAATCTTCATAGGTACTCTATCAGCAAGTAACACTACAGAAAGCTGTTCCTTCTTTTAAAGGATCTCTGCAACAAAAAAAGAGTTAGAGACTATGATGGCTGTCTGGATATCTGCAGAACAATTCAGAAAACATCTAGCCAGACAAGAATTACACATGGTTTTAGCCTCTGCACTTCTAGAAAGGTCTCTCCTTCCATGCTCACAGTACCATGGAGGAATGTTTGAGAAATGAGCAAGTGAAATATAGTTTTGGTCTGTCAATTCTTAAAGTGGAAAAAATAGGAAAAACCTTGTTGGGGAAGTAGCTCTTGTGAATCTGTCTCTCAGAACTATCATGGAGAACTTCAAGGAGGATCAGAGAGAGGCTTTTACAAATTTAAATTGGAGCAGCATTGACTGAATCATATAACAGGTATATTCTCAGTTGGTTGACAAAACAAGAAGAAATTCTTGATTAAAAATCTGTTTGCAGGAAGGGGATCTATTTTGATAGTTGATCAAAATTGTTAGTACAAAGAAGGCAAGACTTCATGGGATTTTGAATTTAGTGTATCCACAAGAATATTTTAATGCTTTCTGGTGTGGACACAAGGTAAAATTTATAACCCTCCCCCTTTTCCCTCTCTGGAGTTACCCGAGAGTCACGCAGAGCACAGACAATGAAAATTGAATGTTACTCATAGATATTCATATGTAACAGGACCTGGGTAGAAATGCTTACATTGCCATCCCTGTCAAATTCTATGAATCCACAAATCCTGCTAAATGCTCAATACCACAGTGAAAGATGTACCAAGATGTGCAAGATGTCAATTATTTATAAAAGGCTTCTTATCAGGACCAGCACTGAAAATAATATCTGCAAATGTCAAAGAAGCCTCAGCTGTCAAACAAGAAATCATCACCCAGCTGAGTGATAACTGTAACTGCCAGGTGCTCAGTCTACAAGCAAAACAAAAGGGGATAAACAACAGTACCCACCAGAACACCAGGCATGAACTTGACCAGAGAAAAAAAAAAACAAAAAACATGTGCCACTATGACAGAAGACAGTTTGAATCATGGGTCCTGATGTCATTGCAGCTCCCACTGCTGATAGGGAACATCAGGAGACTGCCTAGAGGTGTTAGTGGTATTTCTGTTCCTGCCATCTACACAGCATCAGACAGTGCAGTCAGTTTTGATTGTGGTAAAATGTTAGTCATTGACAGCAATCTTAACTGCTGCCATTTCAACTGTTGCTTCAACACAGGTCATGGCAGGTGGAAATGGCAGAGATATGGACATGTGAGTACTTTGTATCTAGTCCATGATCCAAACTTTCTTCTACCATGGAGGCTCTGTCCCTGGAGACTTTCAGGGCCAGGATTGATAAGGCTCTGAGCAATCCAATTGAGTGGATGTTGTCCCTGCTTACTGCAGGGGGGTTGGACTAGATGACTTCTAATGGTTTCTTCCGTCTCAACACATTCTATAACTCTCTAACAAAAATAAGTAAAATAATCTACATCAGGCCTCTGTTATCAACACCATTGCAAGAATGAGAAAAGGTATTATAAAAGAACCCATAAACTTGTATAAATCCTTCTAAAAACCATGGAAACTTCTAGTCTCCATACAATCCTGTGGAGAGCAGCTCCAGTTTCACTGGAAACTGGGAAAATTGTGGGAGGCAGAAAATACAAACAGTATTTTCTTGACTTGTAAAGGAACCTACTGAGCAAGGATAATTTTTTTTCTGAACTGACAGAAGATGGAAGTCATGCTCTGTAAAACATGTAGGCATAATCCACAGCAGCAGAAAAGCAGCAACAATTAGTCAGAACCCCTCCATTGACTGACAAAATGTAGGCATATACTATCAGTGAAGACTGATCTTTTGAGTACACAAAGTATGCAAATTAGACCCAAAGTGTAAATTACACAGTGAGTAACAAGAATTTCAGCACATCGATCATTTTGAGTCAGTCATTTGAGGAATGAATTCTTTACAGAATGATAAAAGCGCTGGTCTTGCCGACATCTGACAGCAGAGCAGATAAAATACCTTGGTTGAATGACAAATATCTGAGTTCTCCAACCATTTATTGTGCTTTGCTGTCAATGTGTAAGTGCATGTGTGTCACGGCACTCCAAAAAATCAGAGAAGGATGCTTCAGAGCCAAAGAACAGTAGGCCTGCGTCCATACGGCATCATCTTCACAAATGGCATTAGCATCTGATCTTAATTAAATTAGTTATCACCATTTGCTAAATGGCCCCTAATACCAGAACAAGCTGGACTGCTCCCAGAAAGTCCCTGCTGTTTAAGTGCTTAACATCACTGAGTGGTTCCAAGAGAGCTCTGGGAGGCCATGGACAGAGACTCAATGCCTGTAGTTCCATCAGCAGCAGCTCATGGCACTGTAAAAGTACCTAAAGTATGTAATTATTTGCAATTATTAAATTACAGAAATTGATCATTGCTCCATAGGGATTGCTCACTGAAAGCTTGCATAAAACCATGAGGGAAATAGAACAAATGGTGCAGAGAGCTATGTGAGCTGTCAAAAAAGGCCACATGTACCAATACTGCAGGCATCTGTCAAAATATTAGCACCCATCAAAACAAGAAATCAACCTATAAACATATAAAAATCAATTTCTTGCAGGTGACTTAAGCATCATAGTCCAAAACTAGGACTTGAGTTTGAAGGACTTCATGGGAAATCAAAGCCATATTGACCTGAGCAACTTTCCAGGATATCTGATTAACACATCTAAAGATAAATGCATTATATTTTATCTCCAATTATATACAGGTCTTCTCCACCTTTAGATCCAAGAAGCTACTGATCAGTTTCACCCATCTGAGACTGACTCACCTATGACTATCACCTGCTCTATTTGAGCATTACATTGAAATCCACACATGCCCTGAAGACCATAGAAGCCAGAATGAAAAGCAAATGCCTTCAAGTACTCAGTTCCTGAATGAAGGAAGGGCAAGATAAGGATACAAAAAAATGCAGAACTCAGCACCCCTTAGTGCCTATAGAATCATAGAATTTCCTTGGTTGGAAGGAAACTTTCAGATCATCAAGTCCAGCCATCAACCTGATTCTGATACAAGCCATCACTAAACCATACCTCTAAACTCTTTGCCTACTTACCTCATAAAAACTTTCAGAGATGGCGCCTCAGCCCCTTCCCTAGGCAGCTTCTTCCAATGCTTGCTAACCCTTTCTGTGCAAGTCCTATCAAATTTAAACCCCCAATGGTGCAACTTGAATCCAACCCTCCCAGGCATCCCTCCCCCTGCCTAACCAGCTGGGGGGCCACCAGGCCCCCCAGCCTTTCTCCTCCCACCATATTCCCAGGGAATGTGCCAGAGCAACTCACTAGTGACGTCCTGAAGAGGTGACACCAGGAGGAACATCCCTCAGGCCCCATGGGGGGGCTAATGATGACTGCTGCTCTTTGCTTGGGCTGTTAAATAAGAGAATGGGTAGAGGAGCCAAAGTGGAAACAGGTGGGGAGAGAGGAAGGGAGGAGTCTCCAATGGAGCCCAGGTGCTTTGTGTTTGTGGGGAAAAGGAGTGGAAAAGGATTGTTGAGATGGGCAGAGGCAGGAGATGGGAGGGAAAGATGAGTACATGGAAGCTGATAGGAGGCAAATTGGAAGGGGAAATGAAAGGACACATACCTGTTGGAGCAGGTCCGGAGGAGAGCACAAGGGTGATCTAAGGGCTGGAGCCCCCCTCCCCATGACAGGCTGTCCATGGTAGATGTGGTAGATGCCCCATCCCTGCAGGATGTCCCTACTCACTGCAGGGGGGATGGACTAGGTGACGTTCTATAATTTCCTCATGTCCTTTCAGTTGTCTCTTGGGAGGTGAAAGTGGCCCCTACCTCTCTACACCCTCCTTTCAGGTACTTGCAGAAAGCAGTAAGTCCATCCTCCTTTTTTCCAGGCTGAACAACCACTGCTCCCTCAGACTCTCCTTGTAAGACTTATTCTACAGACCCCTCACTAGATTGTATGCTTGCTCTGTATGGGAAAGAACAGAGTTTGTAGAGCTAGACAGGCTACAATGCATCAAAACTGCATTGTCTTACTGGATATCTTGGATAGGCCAAAATCAGTGTATTTTTCTGGGCATGATCCTGTCTGGTGCCATGAAAGCAGCAGCTATTGACAGAGAACACATGGTGCATGTTTGTGGTGATCCTTAGAAGTTTTCTAACTACAGCATAATTTGAAATGCAGAACATAACCAGTGGGATATTTAATATTACCATAGATTCTTGTTTATTAATAAAAAATAAAATTCCCTTGCCTAGTAACCTGAGAGTGGATTAGACAGCTTGGAAACCTCACACGTGAGTCAGCTGGAAGAGCAAGAACAAGGAGAATGTACTTATTATTTCAAAAAAACCTTAAAATTTTGAACATAGAGACTGGTTGAAATGTAGAGAACATCGTGGTCTGAGGCACCACAAAAGAGCTGTAAAGTCCTGAGGATTTAGCCAAAGGTCAATCTCTTATGTTCATTGTAGGAAGCTGTATCAGAAAACAAGAAAAGGATGTATAACAGGAAAAAGAATGCACAGAGACAGCTGTGCAGGCATGGAAGGATAAACAACTCTTTTCTTCCCTTTCTGCACATTGGAACAAAGGGAAAAGACAGCAAAGCCTTTTCAAACCCTAACAGTCCTTGACAGAAAAGAGGAAATAATGCCCTAATTGCCAGAAATGGCAAGGAGAGGAAAGAGGGCAGAGTGTCACAGTTACAATTTGTTTCCAATTCATTCTCTCTCTCCAAGGTTTCTTCTGCCCTTTAAGAAATCTGTACTTAAAAAAAAATAATGGACTAGACAATTTCCAATCCAGGAACCTGGTATAATTCATTTTAATGCCACTCCAGTTGGCTGGGCAATACAATAGATCATCACATTGCAAGAGAACCCTTTGGTCCAGACCATGTATCAGACTGAACTTCTGGATTTCGAGCATATTTATCATGACTATGCTGCCACACAAGGTTATCAGGCTGGTAGGCAATATTTTTCCACCACTTTCTTTGTAAATTTGGTTCTCTTAAGCAAAATGGAGCTAATCAACATTTCAAAAAAACCCTAAATGGACTTTTTCAGTATCAGATGGCCAGAGTTAAATGTCTAACATGAAACACTAAGGCAAGGTATCAGCTCACAGGACAGTTTCACATAATCATCGAGGCTATTTTTTCTTAGTATGAACCACTGTTTGGTCTTGGAAGAATGTGCTTTATTTTATGCAGTTTCTGCTACATCAGATATCCTTCACTGCTCTTTCTGTAAGAACAAACTTCATGAGTAAACAGAGGATTTCTTTTTTCTTAAGGTTACCTCCCACAGCATAGAAAAAAAATAAAATAAAATTCTGCATTGCTTTGGGCCACTTTTGATCCAGATCCAGTGACAAAACACTCAGAACATGCCGGATTTGGGGTTCTCTTGATGGCCCTCTGCTACGAAACCAAGCTGAAAGGTCCAAGAATCACATGAGACATGTCAAAGACCACGGGATCAGAATAATTGTTACAACTAATTAAAACTTTGTTTTGGAAGACATTCAGTACTTGATATTTCCACTGCTTTCATGAGAAGCCAGTGCTCCAAACTTCTGACAAATCAGGTCATTATTCAAGATCCTTACTGTGAACTAAGGTCTCTGAACTTAGCTCTGGTTGATACTGTGAACCTTAATCTAGGAGGTTTAAAACATATGACAGTAACAGAAATAAAATCCACTTTTGCTCAGAGGTCATTGTCTATAGTGTTTATTTTTTTCTAGTCTTGTTTTCTCTTCCAGCTTGCATGCATTTTTGTCTATAAGTGACAAGTTTGACCAGACCAGCATTGATTAAACTAAACTCACAGACTCACTCAATATTTCAGTGATTGAGGATTGCTGGGGGAAAAGAAATATTTATTTTTGCTTCACCTTCCACTTCCAGCTCGGAATGAGGTCAGCAGTGACAAAAATTTGCTGCACAAAGGTCTTTCTGTGCCATTTCCTTCAGGGAAGCCTTGTGAATCCCCCAAGAAAGCTTGATCTTGTAAGAATCCCACCAATAAGTTCCTGAGGTCTGAAGAGATGAGGAGAGGTCCCTTCTGGCAAACTCTTTGTCTCCTATTTTCCTCCTCTCCTTAATATTCACAGCACTGCAGCTAAAGCTCCTTATCCATTGCCATTCAGACTGTGTATCTGTTTACTGACAGCCCTTAACCCTTTTCATTGTATCTCTAATTCTGTCCCTAAGGCCTTGTGTTGCTCCTTCTTGCCCGTATGTATACTCTTATCTTTATCCTTTCCACTTTGTTCTACCCACACACTCTTTTTGTGAACTTATACTTTCTTCTGCCCCATCAGGGATGTATCACCCTCCTGCTCTTTCTCAGACTCCTGCACTTTCTGTCCCCTCCAGGGACTTCTCCCTCCACTTCTGCAAGAACCAGAGCTACAGTCATGGAGTGTAGTCCCACAGGGCAGTTTCCCTGAGTTATATTTGAGTAGGGCTTCACAGCACATCAGCCACACAGTGATAACTGGCTGTGTTCACACTCCCACCTCCTAGCAGCTGTGAGATAGGGTAGGCTTCTGTGAGGGAGTTGTTACTCCAGAACATGATCCTGCTGGATCTCTAAGAAAGAGGAGAACAAAACTTAGAAGCTGTAGAGAAAAAGCAGGAAAGAGTCAGTGAGAAATACAAGTTGTGAGGCTGGAACCAGCCATGTTTGTTGCTTCTACTGTGAAGCAACTGCATCAATAGTAACACTACTATGATCTTACTAGCTTTTCAAGATTTGCAGCATGGAGGATGGTGTGGCCACCAATACCCAGTGAGTACAATAGGACAGTGGCCCAGAAGACCAACCAAATCCTGGGCTGCATTAAGATAAGTGTGACCAGAAGGTCAAGGGAGGTGATTTTGCCCCTCTACTCTGTTCTGATGAGGCCCCACCTGGAGTACTGTGTCCAGTTCTGGAGCCCTCAACATAAGAAGAGCATTGACCTATTGGAATGGGTCCAGAGGAGGGCCACAAAAATGACCAGAGAGCTAGAGAACCTCCCTTATGAAGATGGGTTGAAGGAGTTGGGGTTGTTCAGCATGGAGAAGGGAAGGTTAAGGGG
>VZTY01014025.1:0-45782 GCA_013400935.1 Turnix velox | reverse complement strand
GAAGAAAGAACGATGCAGGAAAAGAGAAGGGGCCAAAAAGAGGCCTGACCCTTTGATCCCTCAGCTTTTATACTGAGCATGGGGCAGATGGGATGGAATACTCCTGTTGGTCAATTTTGGGTCACCTGCCCTGTCCGCTCCTCCTTGCAGGTGGGACTTCTCTACGTCTTTCTGTTTCCAGCCTCCCCGGTAGGGTGGATGACAAACTTTCTGACCTTGATCACCATAGTGAATAATGAAAATAAGAGCTTCTTGCATACCATTCCCTGGTCTTATCAGTCTGGGAGTGAACAGTGTCTGAGCAATGTGCAGTTAATTTCAGAGTTTAGTCAGACAGAAGAGGCCTAGCTGAAAAGTGAAGTTACAAACTAGAAAATTTACCCTATTTTACCTCAAACCAGGACAAGGTGTTTAAGGCCAGGCTGGATGAGGCACTGAGCAACCTGGTCTAGTGGAAGGTGTTACTGCCCATGCAGGGGGGCTGAAACTAGATGATTTCTAAGGTCCCTTCCAACCCAAACCATTCTATGATTCTATGGTCTGTGCATGGTATGGACTTATTGCAAGTGTCATTTCATAAATGCATCTCATGGTGAAGAACTGCCTAATGTTTAATCTAAACCTACATTGCTCTAGTTGCCCCTCATCCTCTCACTACATATCCTTGAAAATCTAGGGAGAGGTGACTGGGCAACTGTTGTCCCAGCACAGTCAGCTGCCTTACTGCTTATTTGGTTCAGTGAGAACAGACTTTGTCCAAAACCAAGCTAAGCCTTATTTCTTGGGTTGTAGTGATATGTGCAGGATTAAGAGCTTAACCAGGCACATCTCTTAACAAACTGACATTAGAAAGGTGCAACTTTTCTCACATGGAGGTTCCAGCAGTCAGTAAGAATTTCTGCCTCTTGGCTATACCATACCCTGGAAGCTAAGGAACGAGTAAACAGGATGGGGGTCTTCGATCTTTAAAGTCTTTTGCAACCTAAACTATTCTGTTCTATGAAATTATTTGGCTACTGCAGATCACCCTGTGTGGTGCAGCAATGAGTCAGAACTGAGGTCAGATGGTCACAGCAGGCAACTGGGATCCATGAGTTGGTACACTGGCACATTATCTTCAAACACTGAAATGCAACAGTTGACATTTCTGTAGTTTGCTCAACATGAGCATAGTTAGCATCACTTGAAATAATGGGATATTACCTGAGAAATGCTTTCAAGTCATGAGAATATCAAGTACCACAGCTCAGGAGAACAAGATCCTCAATCTGTTCATATTGATACATATGAAAATCAGCCTCCTGCCATCTCGCATTTTCAGGGTAATTGCTGAAAGAGAAAATGATCTATTTGTCAAGCCAACTCATTAAACAAATTGAGACTTTGAACTACTTGATTTTGGTGCAAATTTAATCAGGGATTGAAGGGGTGAACTGACACAGAACACACTTCCTATCTTCTGCCCTTGAGCCATGTTAGATATTACAGCAACAAAATATTCCTGTTGTTATTTTATAAGCTAGCTGAAAATCAGCATTGCTCTCCATGCTTCTTTTCCACAGTGAACAGGGGAAGTGCTTAGTCATACATCTGCATTTAACATGCTTTTTAAAAAGTAAGCAAAGCTGTAAAGGGCTTAAATGTCTCTCACCTGCACTAATTCCAGTGTTAGGAGGACAGGGAGTGTGGTGCAGACATACTGATATGGCCACTTGGGCGACCAGAACTCATTTGTCTTTCTGGATTTTGACATAAGCAGACAAAAAGTGTGAAGCACTGAGACAGCTCCCAGCTCCCTTCTGTGTCACTGCTGGCCTGGTTCGTGCTCCTGCCCTGCATAAAGTGATCCTGGCTACATAAGTGCACCCCAACGACCTTTCATTGAGCCTCCCAAGTTGAAGCTTGAGCTTTTCCAATTATTCCTTTCAGTATGTGAACAAAATCCAGCCTAATCCTTCCAATTAGGCAGCTGGTAAATAAATCTTGTGCCATGACATTGTAGGACATTCTGCCATGTTGCAGAGTCCTTAGGAATTTTCTCAAAGCACTTGCCATGCTCTGCTTGTTTCTTTTAGTTAAAACTTTTTACTTTTGTGTAAGTACAGAGTGTTTGTTCAAGGCATACTTCTGTGGCAAGCAGAATCTGTCCTGCATTTACAAAGTAAAAGGCAATACAAAGAGTGCTCACTGTAGTGAACAGTGTTTGGAGTGAAAAGTCTAATGAGTATAGATGCTATCAAAGCTGTTCTCTTGCTCAGAAGTGAATGTTAATGCCAATTACTCATGTTTCTTGATTAAACTCTCTCTGAACATTAAGTACTGCAGAAAAATAATCCTCCAGCACAAAGTGAGCATGTTGCAGTTGAGTCAGAAGCTTGTACCGAGGATCTAGGCACTAAGTGTACTCTGTGTTGTGGTGCTTCAGTGATCTTAACCATGAAAGGTTGTGACTTGTAGAAGATAACTGTTCTGTGTATCCTACTGGATCACAGTCAAGTAAGTGAGCAGGAAAGATGTATTTCTTGGGCAAAGGAAGTACTTGCATGAGTAAATGACTGAATTGAGGTGTTTCACAAAGAGAAATCAGAGGTTCCATGGTTGGAGGTCTCAATGTCTACAGCTGGGCATCATATAAACTATGAGAATCAGTTCATAGTCTCTTATAGTCGGAGCCATGGCTTCAGTTTGACTGATTCCATGTTCACTACTCTATGAAATAAACTATTCTGGAGTCCATCAGTAACATTTTTTCTATCAGTATTTTGATATCGTACAGGGGGGGGGTGCCCTGCTATATATCTGAATTCTGGAGATAGGAAACAGAATCACAAAATCATTGAATGCATTGAGTTGGAAAGGACCTTTAAAAATCATCTAGTCCAAGCCCTCTCCAGTGACCAGAGACATCTTGCACTAGATCAGGTTGCTCAGAATCTCATCAAGCCTGGCCTTGAACATCTCCAGGGATGGGGCCTCCATCTCTTCTCTGGGCAGTGTGTTCCTGGTTACACCAACCAGGAAGAAAAGTCAACATCGGGTTTCTCTTAAAAATTTGAACATCTTCTTGTCAAAGCTACAGGAATGCATATTTTGTTTCATTAGAAGCAGAAGGGATGCTTAGACACCATATTCATGGCCATCTTCTCTACCCTTCATGCAACTCTCACTGCCTTGAGCCAGATGTTTCTTATGGCTATGACATGGTGACAATTTAAACTAGCCCTGGAATGTCAAGCCACACAGTGGATGTAATTTTGGGAACTGACAATGACACAGAAGTTTAGAGTTGAAATACAGCTGAAACTGGCTGGTGGAAGAGTGGTTCCTCCTTTCCTGGATTTAGATTGAGCTGAAAAATTCTGTCCAAGGCCTTGAGGGCCATGAGAGCATCCAGGATCTGCTGAACTTGCCTTTCAGATTTGCCTCATCAGAGCTTTAGAAGAGTTCACAGCTAAATAGATGAATTATATAAAAGCTGGGAGGAGAGAAGTGGCAGGAACAAGGAAGCGTCTCATCTAGGAACAGGCAGAAAGATATTAGCAAAGCTGGAAAAGGCCACAGATGTCCCAGTTCCAAAGACTGTGCTTTAAATATTTATCTACCCAATGTTTATGCCATTTGTTATCGATAGATCACAGCACCTGGCATAAATAATGCCTTTCATTTTGAAAATATCACTTCATAAATCTTCATGGCAGGAGTGTGCGGTGGGTGGGTCACCAGCGTTATCTCCACATCACCAAACTGGAAAGCTCACCCATCCCATCAGGTAGAGACAAAAGTGCCAAAAGATGCACCTGCCTACAGCAAATGTGTTAGGGAGAGCCCAAAGGGCAAAAAACACCCAGAGAACTCTCTCCAGGAACCTTGAAATAGTAGAACACAGCGATCTAAATCAAAAGCTTTGGCTGCTCAAGGTTAATTTGCAAGAAGTACAGAGGAGCAGACAATTTGCTAGGCACAGTTTAGCTAAACCCCTTCCAAAAGGAGAAGGTGACCAGTGAGGCAGCTGGGCTGGGTCAAATTTGGGGAGCAGCGTCCCAGCACTCCAGGGATGCTGTGCCAGCTCATGGTGAGCCTCTGAGCAGCACAGCTGCAACCAAGGGGATACAGGTCTCACACAAATTTAAGTTAGCAGGAGAAAAGGAAAGAGATTGGAAGTAATGGGGGACATATGAATCACATCTGCAAGTCTCTGTGTAATTTAGTTTTGAAATTTAAGACTTAAACTAATGTATTCCTTGGCCGAAAGTTATTCTAGCTTCTCTAGGCAGGTAGTAATAGAAAGAAATGTGATCTTTTTGATTAAGCCAGAACATTTACTGCCACTGGGAAGTGCTGCACATAATGTACCATGGGGACATGGTGCTTTCTGCAATTTCTGCTACAACTGCAATATCTTACAGTAAACCTTCAAAAGTACAGTATATAGGATGTCTCAAATCATCCTCATTAACTACATTTATACAACAGAGCACCTATCTATTAAGGTGTTAGAGGTGCTTCCAGTAAAATAAATTAGGATGAAGTCCTGATTCTGCTTCCAAACACACAACATAAATCTAGACAACCTGTCCTACTTCTGTAGCCTTATTCCAGATTTAAATCCATTCAACAAGACTCTTAAATTTGTGTCCTATCTGGGCACTTGAGTCTTTCTACCAGTGTCATGGGGGTTGCTCTCACAAGCCTTATATTCTCCAGCATCTTTGAGAATTTCAGCATGTGTCAGAGACTGAAAACTGACCTCCAAGGCCAAAAACAACAGAATCTAAATCTGTTGAAATCTAAAAACAACAGAATCTAAATCTGCAGAAATCTAAAAGCTAACACAACATCGTTAATGAAAATCAAAAGGCACAAGAGCCTCAGGGTAAAACTGAGAATTTGTGATGTTTACAAAAACAGTCCAATCCTGGGAGGGAAAATTAGGGCTGTTGTCTGTGAACATGCACCTTCAATTCAAAAACTCCAGTATTTAGTTCTCCCTCAGGATCCCATTGTACTGATGCTGCACAGAGAGAGACTGTGTCTGTGCCTCCCCTAAAGCCTACACCTGAGAATTTCACACTTAAGATTTCCACTTATGTGTCACTACTTAAACACCCTACAAATTCCACCATTATCTTCAATTGACTATTAGGGAAAGTAATGTGCAGGAAAGAGAAATAACTTACCTAAGGCCTCATCACATGCTCCAACACTTGGAAAAGAGATCATAGTAACCATCTATTCAACTGCCATAAACAGGGAAAAATCTATATATGTGGGGCCATAAGCTTTTGGTGGTTTTGCTTGCTATTCAGACCCACAAAGGAAATGGAAATTTTCTGTTCTTGTTACCCTGAAATGCCTCCAAGGTCTCAGCTGCTCAGTTGCAAGGTAATAAATACCAAAGCCTCATTTTCTTAATGCACACGAGAAAGAGATACAGACAACCTCACCTTGGAAGTTTACTTTGGGATCATCTTTATGGTCCAGGTAACTCCTGGCTCAGCCAATGCAGGATACTTAGGTGACACTGTAATATGAACAATAAATCTTTGCTGGGGACCAAGCAGCACAAATGTTGCTGTAAAAAGTCACTTCAGAGATCTGTGCAAGCACAGGGGGGAGATCTGCTGGTCTGTGGGCACCTTAGGTTACCCAGAGAAGGCACATGGATACTTGTCCTGCTGTCTGCCAGAAGGTCTTTGCCCACCTTTTCCCACAGCTCACTTTTGACCTTGAACCTGATGGGCAAGTTGATTTCTTCCCTAAATAACCATTCCCCCAATTAAGCTGCTTAATTCAGCCAGCTTGGAAATGTTGCATTCATTATTCAGAGTTCTCCAGATCTGAAGGAACTGAAAGGAAAAAAAAAAACCAAAACAAAGCTCACAGAATTTAACACCCACTCCACTTTTTGGGAAGAGACTCAATCTGAGCTGCTGCTTCACCTCCCCCAGAGGTGATTCTGCCTCTAGTATAGTCTCATGAGACCCTCACCTAGGGTACTGTGTCCAGCTCTGGAGCCCTCAGTACTAGAAGGACATGAACCAGTTGGAGATGGTCCAGAGGAGGTACAAAAGGATGGTCAGGGGGCTGGAGCACCTCCCCTGCAAGGACAGGCTGAGAGAGTTGGGGCTCTTCAGCCTGGAGAAGAGAAGACTCCAGGGAGACCTCAAAGAGACTTCCCAGTACCTGAAGGGGATACAGGAAAGCTGGGGATGGACTGTTTGGCAAACATGAAGTGACAGGGTGAGGGGAAATGGTTTCAAACCAGGGCAAGGCAGGTTTAGATTAGACATCAAGAAGAATTTCTTCCCAATTAGAGTGGGAAGGCACTGGAACAGTTCGCTTAGAGTGGTGGTGGAGGCCCCATCCCTGGAGCCAGGCTTGATGAGGCTCTGAGCAACCTGATCTAGTGCAAGATGTCTCTGCCTACTGCAGAGGGATCAGACTTTAAGAATCACTTCCAACACAACAGATTCCATGATTCTGAGATTCACCAATCACCTGTAAACAAAAGTGGGAAGGGATGCAAGATGATCAACAGCCAGGAAGATCAGTGGCTCTTCCTTTAGATGGCCAAAGCAAAGGAACATAGGAACAACGCTTTAAAGGGAAGAAATGGGCACTGTCCTTCTGGGTGGCTGTCTCTGCTTCTCCCATCTCCTTTCCCAAAGCAGGGCAAATGCAGAGTAGTTGTCCATGCAGTGTAAGTGGAAGGTGCTGTGGGGTTACTCATGCAGCCCCCAGATATCTTGCTGCCAAGCTCCAGTGATGCTGTAACTGGAGAACAAGGCTTGGCTTTCTGGCTCCCAGCTGTCTGATGGCTTGGAAGGGAGTAATGTATTTTCTCTCCCACCTGCTTGTGCATTAGTCACAAACCAGAGCAGCATCCAAGCCTTTGTGTTCTACTCATTCCACCCCCTCAGGAAGGATGGATTCCTGCTGAAGCTCACAAGAAAGCAGCCACCAGGCCATTTGGCTGGGCTACACACCAAGAGCCCTGACTTAGCCATGGATTAGAGTGGGCAGCTTGATATGACTCCATCTTTATCTTCTTCTTTAGAGGCTACTGAAAACACCACCAGGAGGTCAGTACAAGAACAGAAGTTAGAAACAGAAAAACATAAGCCCACAATGAAGTGAGAGAGATCAGAAGTAGAAAAGATGAGTTTGCAGACACGTGTGTTTTCAGAGACAGTTCCAATTTGATGCAAAAACATGTAGAAGTTTGAGTCATAACAAGCCAGAAATTGAACTATTTTCACTGAAAGCAGTGATATTTGATTTCAGATTTCCTGATTATTTTGACTCTCCCCACCTTGGTCCATGCAGAATAAATGAAAGCAGCTGTGAAACTACTCATTCTTCCTCCCTTCTACCATCTGGTCTTCCCCCCTCAGTCAAAACAGGGCTCTGTGTCCACATTTTCCTGCTCCTAGAGGACACTCTGGCACCCAGCTACAGGTCCTTCTCCCATGCATCCCTCTGCACCTCAGCCCTGGAAAGCAGTAGTGTCTGGAAAAAAGCTGAGATGATAACTAGGATAACTCTTCCCTAGAGATAAGCCTACTTAAAAGTGAACTGATTTCCATTGTTTCCTCCATACCCCACACTTTGGCTGGTTTTAAATTTCTCTGATCAAGCAGAGAAGAGATCTGAAGGCAGATATCTCAGATCACCTCTTTGCTTTTATGGATCTAGGTTTCCTTTTTTCCTTATTTTTATTTTTTTAAAATAAAAAAGGCCTCCAAGCAAAATTATCTGTTTCAGGTTGAACAGTCATTTAAATCTCAGTGAAAGATTTAGATCATATGGGAAAAAAAAGAAAATAGCTCAGTTTAGGTTAGTTTAGATCCCCAAAAAAGATAATAGTGCTTATCTCAGATCAATAAGAAGGCCTTGTCCAGATTTTTCATAGAATCATACAGCTTGGAGGGACATTTAAGGGTCATCTAGTGCAACCTGCCAGCAGTGATCCTGCACTAGATCAGGTTGCTCAGAGCCTCATCAAGCCTGGCCCCAGGGATGGGGCCTCCACCACCTCTCTGAGAAACCTGTTCCAGTGCCTCGACACTCTCATAGGGAAGAATTTCTTCTTGATGTCTAATTCTGCCCTGTTCTGGTTAAAAATTGTTGCATCTCATCCTCTTGCTCCATTCCCTTGCAAAGAGTCCCTCTCCAGCTTTCCTTCAGGTACTGGTAGGCTACTATGAGGTCTTCCTGTTGTCTTCTCCAGGCTGAACAGCCCCTACTCTCTCACCCTGTTCTAGTAGGAGAAGTGTTTTCCCCACAGTCCCTACATACTGTAAGCAGACAGTATAATTCTTGATTGGACAAGCATCATGCTTTCCCAGATCTTTACTCGATAATTTTTTTCTCTCCATAGGCATACATAAGAAGGAATTTTTAGAAGGATTATTCAATGAAAAGTTTTCAATAGAGTGACTAAGTTAAAAAATTTTCACAACTCATAGTATTTTCACATCTCTGAACACATGTGCACTCACCTGCATGCATGGATGCCTAATTTGTTATTGATTTTTAAAAAAACTTACAAATGTTTCTGGACAAAATCTGAAATTCAGGGCTGTTTGAGAACCACTTGTATTCTCTTTACTCATGACGGAGCTATGTGGTGCTGTTCTAAGCCTGTGACTGGACTGTTGGAAAATAATTTTTCATCCGGTGAAATAGCAAATACTAAATAGACCCAATTCAGCCAACTATTCCTATGGATTAAGTGGAAGTCTGGTTTTCATGAATAACTGTCAATAGTTTGTGTATTTGTAAGCCATCTAATAAGATCCCATAAATAATCATAGAATGGTTTGTGTTGGAAGGGAACTTAAAGATCATCTAGTTCCAACTCCCCTGCCATGGGCAGGGACATCCTACACTAGATCAGGTTGCTCAGTGCCTTGTTCAGCCTGGCCTTAAACACTTCCAGAGAGGGGGCATCCAAGATGCTATAAAGTTGAAGGAATATGAGGAAATCAGACAATAAAATGTACTTAAATGGAGCTTTTTCACCCTTAAGTTCCATAACTGGAAACACAGGGGTTTTCATAGAGTGAAATGCTTACAAATGTCATAGAAGGTGAAGAATAAGAATTGATGGGGACACTAGATGGGGACTGGGGAAAACCATCTCCCCTATCAGTGACGTGATTTAATTATCTCCCATCTCTCAGTCCTTGTGTTTCCAAAGGGCTCCTGCATTAAGACCCCTGAGTTTTCCTACAAATTACTTTCCTGCATTAACATCCAAGGGGGGGAAAAAAAGGCAATGAAACTATGCAGCTGCAAACAGGACACTGGAAGAGGTTAACCAGAGAGGTGGTGGAGGTCCCATCTCTGGAGACATTGAAGGCACAGGCTTGATGAGGCTCTGAACAACCTGATCTACTGCAAGGGGTTTGGACTAGATGACTTCTGAAGGTTCTTTACAACTCTAGGATAGAAATATAAATGGTAGAATTTTTTTTTAATTGGTCACTAAATGTGGGAACATGTTACAAGCTGGTCCCCACTTCATCCATGACTCTGTGGGTCTCCTTCCACAAGAGCAGAGCCTGCGGGAGGAAGGCTGATGCACACTGGCAGGGAGAGGCTGTCTGGCTACAGAGACAGAAGAATGAAATACTGTTTAGAGAAACGACAGGAGAGACAACTGTTGTACCAGGAATCTGCAGTTGCTGTCACAGCAGGAAGGCAACGAGGCCAAATCGATGGATGAGCAGCAGTGCCCAGAAGTGCTGGAGATGTTTGGCCCTCCGGGCCATCTCTGCTGATGTGTGACCATCTCTGGCCCGAGGGCACCCAGCACTGGGATGAGTGGCCCCAGGGAACCCAGCCAGATGCCCATCACCTCTCACCCAGCCATGAAACACATCCCGTGGGCATCTGCCACTGAGCTGCTGCCTGCAAATAACAGTCTGCAGCCCCGTGGGGGATTTCACAGCCCTCAGTGCTGTGTCACACGCAGTGAATCAAATTGGTTCCACGGGAAAACAGTTTCAAAGATGCCTCAAGTCCAACTTGTCTTTCAGATTGCAAGTTCTTCAAGAAGGAAAAAACCCCAACAAACTCACACATGATTTTTTAAGGGCTTGGAAATCAACTTGCCTGTGGCAGGTGCTGCTGCAAATAAATGACAAGCTCCATCAGAGCAAGTGACTTGCAGGTTCCTCCTGCCCGTGTGGCACCTGAGCTAAGGATGCTGAGCTGCTGGCATGTGTTCCCCATTCCTGGAGCCAGCTGCTCCTCACACCTGCAAATTCTGTGCAGAAAACTGTTCCCTTGTGGTTTTCTTCTCAGACTGGAATGGGATGAATCCTGCTTCTGCTGCCCTAGAGGAATTTATGCCTTTAATCGATTAGGATTTCCAAAACTGTGCATTGGCTTTTGGTTTTTTTTTTTTCCACCAAAAGTTAAACTTTGCACAGTTTGAAAACAACTCTGGGAGGAGATGGCAGCAGCTGAAGGAGTCTGTCTGGAAACTGTGTTCCCTCTTGATCCATCACTGCTGTGTAGCAGCGCTGTGTGCAGACTCGCAGCGTGTTTGAAGGTAGTTGGGATGGCTGCAGGCTTTTGGCTTTTTTATGCAAGCAGATTTTCATCCTTTGATATCTTCCCTGACATGACTTTTGATCCAGGGGAGGTGATGCTGGCACTTTTTTGTTTCACTGGGAATATTTTATTTGTGTGCAGTGCCTTTGGAGCATTGCAGCCGCCCCAGTTGTTTCAGGGGAGCTCTTTGACAAAGATACAGCCTAATAAATTTGAGGAAAAGTGAGAGCTCTGCTAACTGCAGTCAGGGCGTCTGCCCTGCTCCATACCAAGGCATTGCAGGTCAGCAGCATGTGGAGACCATCAGACATGACTCCGAAGGGGCAGCACAACACAGATTGGTCTGAGGGTCTGTGCAGTGAAAAGAGCACTTTAGAATAACCAGATTATTCCCCCAAAAAGAGGGAATGATGTTTTGAGCTGTCAGACTGGCAAGTTTTCTGGAAAACTGAAGAATCCCTGGTGGAAAGTCTGCACTTTGCTGTCCCTGCCAGGGTAAATTGGTGGTGTAGGGACTGAGAGTGACCAGCCAAGGAATGAGATGTGCCTCAGGGAACCCCCTGCTGAAGGACTTTCAGCTAATTGAGAAAGTCAAACATCCCTATTCCTGCTAAAAAAGAGGCTACACTGCCTTCGTCAAGCATTTTTAGCTACAAAGGGAATTGTTCATAAAGGCAGAAGGAATTAAAGTACGTGCTATTTAATGGGCCAGATTGATGTGCACACTGATGAGATACACTTCAAATTGACAAAATGTCTGTTGCAGCTCAAATAGTCTTTTTTTTTTTTTTGCTTGGCCAGTGTTATCTGTGCTTTTAAGTTTTGTAAGCCATGTCCTTTGCTGTGACCCCAGCCAGAACTGACAATAGCCAAATATAAGGTGTTTTTTAAATAAAAAAAGGGAAAAAAGACAAAATCACTCTATGCCCTGATGTATACCATTCAGAGGCCCATTGAAGCAAATGAATTTTGTGCTAATGTAAGTCTCATCCCACCTAAAATATATCCCAGCCTGACTGCCTACAGAATAAGGACTCACTAGGGCACAATGCAAATTATACCAAGTACTCAAGCGATACAGCTGACCTCCATGCTACCCAGAGGAGAGAAATGTGACTCCACACCATCATTTTCTCTTTCTTTTCTTAAACTGTTGATGTAGCCTTTTCCTTTTTTCCTTGTGTATGAGTGTGTAATGATGAAAACACTGGTAGGCATTATAAAAGGCTAAACTAGCATGGATTTATTTTCACACAACCTATCCCATCGATATCATTGCCCAAATGCAACCTCTTTAGATGGGCTTCCACCAGAGTAAGTCTTGTGTAGATTTCCCTGCTGAAATAGAACTGTTCAACCAGGCTAAATCATTCCAGTGCACTTGTAAGAGCTTGTTTACATGAAGCTGCTCAGAAAAGTTGATCTGAATTTTTAAGTGGATTAGTTAAAATGCATTAATTAAAGCCCTTTTGTGGGAACTGTTGGAATGGAAACGGCTCTGATTTGATTTGGTTTACTTCTCTTCCAGGGCTCAGTCATAGTAAGGCCACTTTAATTGTGAAATGGGAAGTTTAATGCAATTTGGCTAATTCACTTTATACTCCTGCCTTTAGTTAATTTAAATCAACTTTCCTGATTGTCCCGCTATAGACAAATCCAAGGAAAAGTGAAGACCACTTAAATAGAAACACCTAAGTAAGAGTAATTTTGAAAAATATCTAAGTATTTACCTATCACATCCAGGATGCTGCTGTCTTCATCATCAGCAAGCTTTGGGAATTGTAGGTAATGATGTCCAGGTCCATGAAGGAGCACTGAGAAACAGATCCTTGCTGCTGAGCTACAGCTACTCATCAGAAAGAAGATGGCCAGACCTGCACAAAGGCTTTGTTCCAGCCTAAAACAGATGACAAGTTAAGAAAATACTTCTCAGTCCTCAGAAAAAAAAACAGTTTGGACCACAGACTGTGGAGGGGGGAGAACAGAGATGTCTGGATATGTGAAAGAAGAAAGGACATTTTATTTAAGGGTTTGGTGACAACTTCTGCATCCTTTCCCCTTCCTGACCCAGAAGATACAAACAATATTGGTTGTTAGAGAAGTCCTGGTCTTCTTTGCCCTGGAAGCATCACAAAGACCTGTTTCAAGCCCTAGTATAATGTATTCGCTGTGCTGTAGCCTGAAGAGACTTGGAATGTGAAGGCACATAGATGACTGCATGGCCTCAGCCCTACATGACCAGTACTGAGCCAAGAGCTGACCTGCCAGACCACCCCAAAGTGTCGCCTATGAAGTTCAGGAGTCAAGATGAATCAGAGAATCAAGTAATAAAATTGCCTTGGCTGGAAGGGACCTTTCAGAACATCGAGTCAAATCATCAACTTAACTCTAACAAGAACCACCCCTAAACCATATTTCTAAGTACTGTTTGTACTCATCTTTTAAATATCTCCAAGAATGGTTCCTCAGCATGGGCAGATTGTTCCAATGCTTAATAATCATAGAACCATAGAATGGTTTGGGTTGGAAGGGACCTTAAAAATCACCTAGTTCCAAATCCCCTGCAGGGACACTTACCACTAGACCAGGTTGCTCCGAGCCTCATCCAGCCTGGCCTTAAACACCTCCAGAGAGGGGGCATCGACAACCTTTCTGGGCAACCTGTTTGTGTCTCACCACCATCATTGTAAGGAATTTCTTCCTTATATCTAGCCTGAATCTCCCCTCTTCCAATTTGCATCCATTAGTCCCAGTCCTGCCATCATGTATCCTATTAAAAAGTCCTACCCCAGCCTTTCTATAGGCTCCCTACAGGTATTGATAAGTCACTACCTTTCAGTGTAAAGTTTTCCAGATATCCTATCTAAACTCCCCTGGCCCAGCTTGAAATCTGGGAAGAAGTTTGCAAGCTGCTTGATAAGATACTCCAATGTCTACTAAGATCTGCACCCTTTTGTATCACAATTTTAAAGCTTGTAGAGTGGCCTGACACAAGAGCACAGCCGTGAGGGGTGTTTGCAGTGACAAGGTTACTCTCTGCACCAGATGAATAATGAGAACAAGGAACTGCCACATTAAATGAGATGGAGTAGAAGACAACCTTCTTGAGCTGCTGAGATCTGTGTTAGTATTGAATCACACTCCAGAGGGGTAGTGAGGACCATGTCTCTCTGGAACTGACAGAGCAGGAGTGGCCTGATACTGTGTGGTTGTAAGGCTGCTCAGAGGGACTGAGTGGGCAGTGTGATGGGAGCAATGATTATCTGCCACACCAGGTAAGTTATTGCCTCCTGTGATACTGAAGATATCCAGTACCTAATAGTTCATTGGCTAAATGCATTCAAAAGGTTCGTACTGCTGCAGCCGGAAACATTCATTCACCTAATTAGTTTACTTTCCTAATTGAAGCCAAATGGAAAATTCCCTTGTAAAGCACTCCAAAGCCAGCTGTTGTGCCAGTGTTGATCAGTGAAGTCCTTTTGACTTTACAAAATTGACCCACTTTTCCCCAGGAGGGCACAAGGTCCTTTAATCCTCAACCTTATCAGAGTGCCTTCTCTCAGCCACTATAGGGATGTTCTGGAAAATTATCTGGATAATCTGACCCCAAGATCTGCAATGGCAGCTGCTGAAACCAATGGAAAATGTGGCAGAGCTTTTACCCATCAGTGATCTTAATTCCAGATGTGTGGCAGGGACAAGATGACTCACTTCTTGTCATAAATCCTCTGTGTCATAGATTCATAGTTTTTCCAGAGGAAACTCAGCTACTTGCTCATAATAGATGATCTTTAAGTGGCTTCCTCTCCCTTCTCTGAGGGTCAGGAATATATGACTTAAATTAGTCTTTTCATTCCATTCATAGGAAGGTAGATATCTTTATTTATTTATGGAGTGTGGGAGACAGAAAATTTTTAAAAATAGTCCCCAAAGGAAAGTGATTTTCAAGTAACTCATCAGAAGGGTTAGGCCAGACCTTCAACTGAAGCAGGACAACAGCATTTAAATCAGCAATTGTATGGCTCCCTCTCTGTCTCCATAGAATAGAACAAGAGTTTGGGTAGGAAGGGACCTTTAAAGTTAATCTGATCCTGCTCTTCTGCAATGATCTTCAACTAGATCAGGTTGCTCTGGACTACTTTTGTAGCCTCAGTGGACTACTTTTGCTGGCAACATCATTCAGAGCCAAGACCTAAGTCTAAATTCAGACCAAAGCAGTTTCAGCAGTGCTTAGGAGGGATGTTTGACTTATGGTCCCATGAAGCTGAAGAATCCAAACTGAATTTCTCTCTCATCATAAAGCTCCTGAAATTTTAGGGATAGGGTGGAAAGAATTCTCTGAGTTTCTTGTTTTGTAAAGGCACAGTGCTTTCTCGCAGCTGGGTTTCAGAGATGCAGTTTGGATTTGGATTAACTCTCTTAATGCATGGGCATATGCCTTCGTGGGGAAGAGGACCCTGGTAAGAACATTTGGTGCTAACATCATCCTCCATCACCTGCAAAGCAGCAGTCAGGGGCACTACCAGCATTTTTCATCATTACTAGCTTATTTTATCTATACTTTCGTTTGAGTCTTTTTGATAAGTCTTCAGCAGCAGAGCTACATCCTGTAAAGAGCTCACTGAGTACAAGCAGTACTCAAATTTCCACACACCACTGACAGTCATCCCCAGAAGGCTGATTCTGCTGTGGTCCACAGCAGGACATCAGGGTCTCAAGCCTCGTCCATCTGTTTGCTTGTATTTGCTTCTGCATTCTTTGCTTTTGACCTATCAGATGTGCTGTTGAGCCCTGCAATTATTTTTCCATTCGTCTTCTTTTCTCCTGACTCATTTAGCAAACCAAATACTTCTTGACCTCCTGGGCACTGAGATGCACCATCCAGCTCAGTGTGGTGGAAAGCGTGAATCTGCTGCCTTTGGAAACCCTGCAAGCCAATAACAGGCAACAGTTACCCCCTGGACGTTTTGTTCCAGTTCCAGTTCAGTGCTTGACAATTTAAGGAAGTAATTTTTTGGTCTGAATTCATGCAAGAAGAAGAAAACAGCCCGATATTTTCCTTTCTTGAGTGCAATTTTCTCAAAGATTTCAGGAACAGGATTGGTGGGGACTCTATGAGCTTCCTGGCCAGGAAGGAAGCTGCTGTGCCCGAAAGCAGACCAAAACTAATGAATGTCACAGTCCACCCACTTGCTCATGTGTCTCCTGCACTGAACTGCATCTTGCTGAGGTCTAATCCACACTGAGTAAACTCACAAGCCTGTCCCTACAAAGGGTCTCTACACTGTGCTGTTGTTACCCTGCATTTTCTATGGGGGTATGAGAAAACTAATGTGAGATTTTTGCAAACAGGGGGGTACTGTGTGCACCAAATGCCCAGGATTAAATGCATGGTACACCCAAAGCTTCCATGCTGAGCTGCCAGGCTGTCTTCAAAAGCATATCTCATCGCCACTGGCTATTTGTGATAGCAAAATGGCTATTTTAATCACAGAGGGGCCAACCTGCCCTTTTTACAGCATTTCTAGTTCAGAAAAACATTGTTCTGTTGTCCTTCCACAGCTGAAGGGGAATGTGTTGGGAGAGATGGAGTGATCGGGCTTCTCTGATGCTCTTTTGTCATTCTCTTTTTTTTTCCCATGTTCTTTGTTTAGTGAGAAAGGCAGTTAGAATGGCAGTGGCCATATGTGAGGAAAAGCAGTTTTGCCATCAGGTAATGAAAGCTGCTACTAAAAAGGAGTATTGGAACGAGGGTGAAAGATTGGAGTGTGTTTACGAAAATTGAAAGAGGACATGTGCCAAGAGCTATTGAAAGGTAAGTCCTTGCAGTCAAAGAGATGGTCTGTCTGGAAAAGTCTGACAATGGGGGCTTTTTTTCCTAAGTATTGAGGCTTATGCAACACTGACGCAAAAGAAAAAAGCTACAAAAGTTTTGCTCAGAATGACAGCACTAACCAGAAGAAGCAGCCAATGGGTTCGTTAATCTCAGACCTTGAGAAGTTTTGCACAAAGATGGTGCTGTGGAGCTCCCTTTCTCCCTGGCTACAGAGAGGCTCCATAAGCCTGTTGGACCATAACACAATACAGATGAGGCATTTCATTATCTTTAGGGTAATATCCTTGTAGAAAGCTGCAACACTCTCTAGCTGAGTGGCAGAAGAAAGAGAAGACAGGTGAGGACTAGGATCCAATCATGTCACTATCTGCAGATGAAGCTATCTGCAGACAGGAGCATCAAAGATCAGAGCAGCCACCTGCCATTTCTATGGGCAGCCTCCACCTCTCTCCCTAGGGATCTCCTAGCCTCATGTCAAGGCTGTCCATCCAATGTCTTCCTGATGAAGGGAAGACATCCATCCTGGGCCAACCATGACACCAACCCCACTGCAAAGTGGGCCACCATCTATGTTTTCCCTGACAGGGCTGGTGCCAGGAGCTCACGTGTTTCTGAAGCCTTGGCTACCTGAGGAAAAAGGATGAGGATATGTGGCTTTGCCATGGCTGAAGGAAGCTCCCAGCAACTTGTAAGACCATGATGGGGTAAAGGTTAGGGCTATCTTATCTGTACTGTAGTGCCCTGACAACTCTGTAGCTGAGTGTTGGAGGGCCAGGATGGGTGTGTGCCACGGTCTGGTCACATCCTTATCCAGGCCACTGATTGTAATAAACATAAGAAACAACAAAGTAGGAGCAGCCACCCTCCATAGCCATGGGAAGATCTTACCCATCTGCTCACTGCCCTCTCCTCTCAGTCCTTGGTCACCTGATTTTTTGTCTGCCACCATAGTCTGGAGCATTCCTTTTTTATACCCATCCTGCACCATCTACATCACCATCCCAGCCTGTGACATGGTCACCACTAATGTTCTGTCTGCTGCAACACAGCCACGACGTCAGCAGGGCTGGTGCTGGGAGTTAGTGCTGTATCACTCTGACATGGCTATTATCTGCCACCATTCAGGCGAGAAGAAACAATTAAATAATAAAAATTAATGAATGAATTAGATAAATAACAACTGGGCTGGGAAATTAGGGAGTTGTATCATCTATTTAAAGAGTGTAACCTCGCTAAAGGTTAGAAAAGAATTAAAAGCAATGACTATCCTGTGATTCTAAGTTCTACCCATTGGCAAATTTTACAGGTTTGTCTGGTGCTTGTTGCTGAGGTTTGTGGGTTTGAAGAAAAATGCTTATCAAGTTGACTGAAGGTAACATTTCACTTATTTGTAATTTAAGCTATGTCCAGTGCCAAACCCTGCATCCACAGTGTCTGATGGTGCTAAGCTTGGTTCAGCATGAACTGCAAGACTCACACCTTTTTTTCCCTGAAACACACCACAAGTTTTGCCAGAGACTGTCTGTCCTTTGCTGCACACTTTCATTGGACACTGGAATGAAAAACATGGATTAGCTTCCATATGTTTGGTTCCCTGCAGGCTGTACCAAGCAATCTCTTTAACTGAGAGGTCCAGAGGCACAAACTGAAACACAGAGGATCCCTCTGATCAGAAATTTGATTTTCCCTGTAAGAAGGACCAGGCTGTGGACTCTGGACATGGTCCTGAGCAACCAGCTCTGCTTGAAACAAGGGGGATAGACCAGATGACATCCAGAGTTCCCTTCCAACCTCAACTATTCTGTGATTTTATGATTCAGACACATGGAGGCTTAATGCCGCATTAGCCTTCTTCCAAGTTTGGTTCAAAGTCTGATACAGGCAGTTTGCATAATGTCATGGCCAGTGAGCTCACAATTCATGGTCAGGGGACACATCCTCCGCATGTAAACTCTGACCTTCCTTTGGAGACTACCAAAATAGTAGATAATTTACAGTCACCAGATTATCACATTGTAATTTTCCATGCAGTGGACCTGTTATCTGTATAGTCTTCTACTGGGAGAAATTAAGATCCCCAAAAAAGCTCCCTAATTCTATATGTTTTGGACTCAAATGAAGAAAGTTGTCCAAGGCATCGCATCTGCTGCCTTCAGCAGACATACTACTCTCAAGGAATGCAGGTGTTTTCTAGAAATCAGTAAAGCTGCTGAGATGAGAACCAGACTGAGTGGCTCTGAACAGTTCATTACCCATGTTTGGGCCTGTGTGTGAAAGAAGCTGCTGAAGTGCTGTAATCCTCAAACATTTTACACCTTCTTCACTTTCAGCCTTTGCAGAGGCAAGTGGTTACACAGGGTGCAAAGCAGTGATGACTTAAGCCTGCAGTGCTTCCAGATGGGACCAGCATCTGAGAGACTTCCTGAGGGCTCCTGCCTGCATTTTCAGACACCCAGAGCTCATGCACTTTGGCTAAGTTCCAGATAAGCATGTGGATTTTGCGATGATCTTCCAAATCCAGCAGAAGCTCTGCACTATTTAAAGTTTTTCTTCACTCATCATTTCTCATTTCCCCCTTTTACCCAGAAATCCTAATCCCTTTAGGAAGGCACTGTTTAAACTGTCTCAGCAACTAAACACAAGACATGGTATAAGAAAAAGAGGAAGGGCACCTTGGCCAGGTTCACATGCTGCAGGAAGTGCTGCAGTTTAGAGATGACAGAGCAAGTCAATAGCAAATAAATCCTGGCTGCACATTTTTTCACCTGCTTTCTCTCTAATGAATCCTTTGGAAATTTGGCACAGCTGGGACTTGAGTAAGGGGCTCTCTGGCTCCCTGTTCCACTGCTCCATCATGAAATGTAGTGATGTGCAGAAAAGTAAGTGCATGAAAATGGCACCTGGGTGTTGTAAATACACGTCCTCTGTGGGTCTCCTGAGGCATATGCACTGAGTTTAAGGACTATTTGTGGGAGTTTTTAATCTTTTTCCTGTAGCTAGGGATGTGCTAGCTGTGTTGCTCTCGTCTCTCCTGCCTCTCCTCCAGCACAACCAGTTAATGTCTGGTTCCAGAAGCTTTGCAGTTGTCAATGTTTTAATAAGCAGAAAGAACACAGCTTGATTCTCAGGTAACAGGCTGAGCCCACTGTGCTGGCAGTCAGGGAAAAAAAACATGGTATTGACTCGAAGATGGAGGGAATTTGGAATAGAAATTGCAGAGGAGGAATAAATGTGGAGTACCAGGATGTCACTTTTACACTTCCCAGATGATAACTGCACTTGAAAGTGGAGAATCTCTGACAGTGACGTCCTCTTTTAAGCATTCAGCGCCTATGCTTGTACTTGGTCCTCCTGCAAACCCTCTGCTTTTCCAGCTCTGCCTGACTCACAGTGTGTATTCTTCACAAAACACACCAGCATGGTTTCTGTTTATCAGAGCTGCCCAAGCTTGTTTCCAAGTTAGAACTACCATTTTATGAGGAGGTGGCTGGGTTAAGAGAGGAGATGTTTGCTTTTCCTGGGCAAGGACATAGAAAAGCATTCACCAGTAGTGCACATCTCACTGTGCTGTGTAAAAGAAATTCCTGGAATATCTTTCCTTGCCCCTCAGTGCAGTATCTTTCAAAGCATCCATGAAATTAGCACCCAGGAAAAGACAATTTCATTCCCTTTTGCTAAACCAATTGGTGGGGTATTTGTTCCTGGTAAATTACCAGCTGGGATCTGTCAGTTTACTACATATTTGGGATGTACTGTAGAGTGAACAAAAGCCTTCTGCAGGATGAGGTCACATCTGGTGCATGACAGCAGTGTGCCCTGTTACAGGGAAGGGGAGCCATGACAAAATGGCAAGCCAAAGGCTAAAAGTAGCCAGTGTCCTTTCAAGTGGCAGGATCCGTCCTTGTGGGCAGACCCTGTGGCACTGAAATATCTAATTTATTTTCAGGAAAGGGTGAAAAAAGGATTAAAAGCAAGAAATTGGGCTTTTTACTTGTCTGGAAGAGAGAAGCAGTTTGATAATAAGCTGCTTGCCTGTCAGCAGCTCAGGGCATGCACTTCCAAGAGCCACGTCCCTGAGGACAACACCCTCGGTCAGCCCTCTAAAAATCTTATTAGAGTGTGAAAGAGAATGTCTGTGCTCAAAGGATACTTAAAGCCTCATCCAGAGGGTGAGGAGCCAACCCTGCAGGGAGGGATGTTTCACAAACTGACCTGCACCCTGAGATGCTTCCATCCCCGGAAGAATAACGCACATCCTTCTGCTTCCTGCATCTGCTCCCAGAGGCAAACCCTAGGGCTGCAGAGGCATATCAAAATGAGACATGGATTTGATGAGTGGACTGTTCAGCAGATAAGGAACTGGCTGGATGGTCACATCCAGAGAGCAGCAGTCAATGGCTCAATATCTGGATGGAGAGGAATGACAAGTTGTGTCCCTCAGGGATACACACTGGGACCAGTGTTATTTAATCTTCATTGATGATACAGACAGTGGTACTGAGTGCAACTCCAGCAAGTTGGAAGATGACACCAAGTTGAGCGGGGGATTCAAAATGCCAGAGGGATGTTATGCAGAGGGACTTGGACAGGCTGAAGAGGTGGGCCTGTGCAAACCTCATGAAGTTCAACAAGGACAAGAGCAGGGTGTTGCAATTGAGTAGGGACAATCCTCATTATCAACATAGACTGGGGATGATGTGATAAAGAAGGACTGTGGAGAAAGACGTGAGGGGACTGGTGGATGAAAAGCTAAACATGAGCCAACAATGTGTGCTTGCAGTCCAGAAGGCCAATGATACCTTGGGCTGCATAAGAAGACCCATGGCCAGCAGCTCAAGTGAGGTGATTCTGCCCCTCTACTCTGCTCTGCTTAGACCCCTCCTGGAGTACTGTGTCCAGCTCTTGAGCTCTCAGCTCAAGAAGGATGTGGACCTTTTGGAAAGGGTTCAGAGGAGGGCCATGAGGATAATCAGTGGGCTGGAGCACCTCTCATATAAAGACAGGCTGCAAGGGTTGGGGCTGTTCTGACTGGAGAATAGAAGGGTCTGGGGAGACCTCATAGCATCCTACCAGTACCAGAAGGGGGTCTGCAAGAAAGTTGGAGAGGGACTGTTTGCAAGGGCATGTAGCAATGGGATGAGGGGCAATGGTTTTAAATTAGTGCAGGACAGGTTTAGGTGGGACATTAGGACGAAGTTCTTCACCATAGAGAGTCACTGGAACAGGTTTCCCAAAGAGGTGGTGGAAGACTCATCCCTAGAGACATTCAAGGACCAGACTTGATGAGGGTCTAAGCAACCTGATCTAGTGCCGGATGTCCCTGCTCACTGTGGGGAGATTGGTCTAGATGGCCTTTGAAGGTCCCTTGCAATATAATGCATTCTATGATTAAAACAAGTGTCCCAGAAGGACACCAAATCACTGTTTTATCAGGCCACATTTGACATCAAAGATCAAAATCAAGCACACGTATAAATCACTAGCAATATGCAATTCAGGGAAAAGTCAAAAAGCAGAGTGAAAACAGTAATTTCTTTGCTTATGAAAGGTATATTTGCAGCCTGATTGTAAAAATAAACACTTTTCCGCCCTGGAAGTGTTTAAGGCCAAACTGGATCCCTGGATCTAGCAGGAGGTGCCCCTGCCCATGGCAGGGGGTTGGAAATAGATGATCTTTAAGGTCCCTTCCAACCCAAACCATTCTATGATAATTCTATGATAACCAGAATGTGAAAATAAAAATAAAGCTCTGAATATCATATTCCACTCTCTAGATCCTGCATAATGTAAATAGTAAGAAAATGTTACTAATGGAAAAAAGGTGAGTTATTTTTTTAAAATTTATTTAAATGTTACAGTGCTATTAATAATATATTTAGAGAATTATTTTCAGCTATGTCCCTACATCCAATAAAATTACAGCATGCTTCAGGACAGCAGTAAAAAGACAAGGAACTACATATATCTCAGCGACCAGTTCTATAAATATACTGCTAAAAATTCGTAATCATTGTCATAGCTGGCTCAAGAGAGATCCGTTAACTTATCATAGATCAAGCTGTGCATTAAAATTAAAGCCATTTGCAAGATATTACAGTAAATGTAATGCTCCCAAGAGAAAGCAGATTGACAGCCTTGAAACTTTAAGGGGCTGTGTTAGCTCAGTAGCTTGGTCAGTGCAAAATCAAGTTTTTAAACACTGTTCTGTCATGCTTCAAATCAGAATAGAAAGAAATGTTGCCCATGATGGGTCATTTCTCAAACATGGAGCCTGTGACCTCTCCAGTGATCACCAGCTGGGGTGAACATAGTCCGGTGAGGGCTGATCGGAGATCATGCTGCAGAGACCACCAGGATATTTTCACATTTTAACAGCTCTGGATGAACTGACAGATTGAGGAAGTGCTGAAGTACTTTTTTCAGCCAGTTCTAGTTGGGACCTCACTCAAGATAATTTCAAACCCATTGAATTTCTTCACCTGAAGACTCTGTAAGCAGATGTGCTAATCACAATGTGAATTGCCCCAGTAGACTATTTAGTTTTAGTAAGAGCTTGGCTGTTACTGTCTCGTTTGTGTTTTATGTGCATGATGGGCTCTTGTTCCATGATGAGATTTTGTTCCATGATTCCTTGCCACAATACAAAACACACAGAGTAACACTGAAGGGATTATGATCCTTAAAGCTCTGTTTCATTAATGTGAGATTTGTTTCCTGATTTAAAGCTGCCACAGTCAAGCAGATCTGGTTCATTACATGGGACAAATAAGAAGACTTCATAAGTATTTTTAAACTGTGGGCACTTAGAGAAGAAAAAATATATTTGCAGGTAAATCATACTACCTTGTAAATCAAAATATGAGGCTGAATGGCTGACAAAGGTTGAAGCCCAGAGAACACAGACAGGGAATCTTTATCACCTTGCACCGTGGGAAAAGAAAAAAAAAAGCAATACACAGGGCAAACCTGGACATCAGAAGGACTGAGCATACTGTCAGAGGGTTGCTTCCTCTTGCTTGATCTTTTTGCACCAACTAAAATTTCATTAATATTTTAGTGCATTGACTGCTGCATACATTTCTGGAGCAGCACCTTTACCAACCAAACCCATGTAATTGAGAGATGAACCTGGATATGCACTGATTGAGATCAATTGCAAGAGAAAACTCTAAAAAAAAAAAGTGGGTGAGAACATAGACTGAACCTAAGCTGGTTTTGTTTTGTTTTTCTTCTTTAATGTGGAATAATTTTTCCATTTACCTCTAGAGAACAGAGCATCTGGTTGCAAAGAAGCTGTTGGCTGGACTACAGCACTCAGCTACAAGTAATCTGCATCACTAGATACTTTTAATGTGCCTGAAAACTATTCTGATCTATCAGAAATTGGTTTCCTGTGTGCATTTGCAGGTACACAAAGAAAACAAAAGTTATGACTGAGCTAAAGTTCAGCTCATAATTTGCTATTGTGGCATTAATTATTGACCAGATTCTTATGATACTGTACAATTTAAATCTGCCACTGGCTGTAGTTATTTCCTCTGAGTGACAGGTTAGAAGCTGGTACAGGAGAAATGAAATTTTAAAATGTAGAGTAATAGCACAGCCCAGTGGTTTATCACAGAATAAACCACCACTCTGAGATCTAGTGACTGGGGCAAGTTAGCCTTGCATTTTATTAAAAATCTGGAAAATGTGAGGAGTGGAAATTATTCTAGGGTCAGGTAGAAATAAAAGATCTTTATTCAAATCCCTTTCCTTTATCAAAAATCACTAGGAAAAACTGTTTCCAGTTATGCTCACTGTAAAGCTCAGCAGTCACTCTCATCCCATTTTATATATAATTTAGGATTATTATTCCAAAGTATAATTAGAATAACTATATAATCATGGAGCATTTTAATTTAGTATAACCTATGCTCTAAATTTCATTATTATTGTAATTCTATTGCTATAAAGAACTATTCTGTATCTCATTATTCTCTTGCATACTTGCTTGGATCTGCTTTTATTCTCTTGTGCAATCTGCATGTATCCCAGCAGCCATCTGAAATCCATCCCCACTGGCTTATGTCCAACAAATACCCCACCACTACCTGAAGTGCCTACTACTGTGACAACAGCAACACATCATAGAAAAGGTGCATCTTGTGGATGCTATATGTGCACCAGACAGTATCACAAAATAGTTTAGGACCTTAATGACTCTCTCATTCCAACCCTTCTGCCATGGGCAGGGACTCTTCATGGTGTAGGCTGGGAATTTCAAAAACTCACATACAAGTGGTGAGAAGGTACCTTGTGGCACCTTGTGGCTCTGGTCCTCAGCTGTGCAACCTGAGGGTCTTCCTTACACCCTTATGGCCCACAAAGGCAGGTCTCCTCTCATGAGGGTAGATGTATGTCCATATCTCATCCTATTAGGAAGATGTGATGCATTTAGAGATGCCCTAGGACAAAGGCCAAGGAAGTAAGGGCTTTCCAGTTACTCACAAACAGTGCCTGGCTGGGCTGGTCCAAACAAGGCTGACAGACATCTGAAAATGGAGTTCAGGCATATTAGCCCATGCAAAGGGCAACCATCTAGCCAAGTCACCAGGGAATACAGTGGAAAGTGCCATGCCTTAGGTCTACCACTCCCAAGTAAACAGAAATACCTTAATTTATGAAGCACTGCTCTTTCTCCTTGGACAAAGAGCTGACCCCATCCCTTCACAGGTGACAGAGTCTGACATCAAACCCACACAGAGTCCAGATCTGGACTATGGATTTACCAGGCAGGAGGAAGGGTATGGGAACGTCTATTTTTAGTGAAGACTTTTGAAAGGTAAAAAAAAAATCAAACAAGATAAAAAAACCCCTGTGGAAAATGGTAAATGAAAAACAAGTGTCTGAGGAATGCCACTTGAACCAAAAGGCAGGTCAAAGAGCCTGTGTTGATAGCATTGCAAACACAAGCCCTCAGAAGCTAGATAGGCATAGATTTCTCTCTATTGACTAGAGGAAACAATGTACCTGTCCAAGATAATTCCCTGAATTAATTCTACCAGAAGATGCTACAGATAAGAGGTGACCTTGTACACCGAGTCAGTTTGTTAGACAGGGTACAGCTGACACAGCAAAGTCCTGCACAACACAGGTCTCTGAATCTTTTTTTTAGTACTGTGTTTGGTTTAGATACAATTCAAGTTTCAATCATAGAGTCTCATGGTAGCAATGAATGGGATTGAAATAACAATCAATGATAAAGCTTTTTTTTTTAAAAAAAAAAACAGGCTGAGCTGTATCTGTGCTTTTAAATTTCAGAACAGTGCTGGAGAAAAACAAACATAATATGCTGACAGTTTGTCCAACAAAAAAGCAAAGGCACACATCACTAGTAACAAGGTCCCTGGGGATTGAAGGATTCACAAAGAGACCGAGTCAAAGGAAACGCTCAGCACCACTCTGAGCTCCAGGTGCTGACAAGACGTTTCACAAGATGCAACCAAAAGGCCACATGACACTGTAATTCTGGAAGAAGAATGGCATCTCTAAGTCGTGGTGTGGTGTGAGCAAAGAGTCTCAGCCAGTCATTATTAATAAAAGAAGTCCCAGGCAGTGATCCACAAGCTGGAGAAAAGCATACATCAGGAATTGTAACATCTCTGATGTTGGTGACGGTGACAGGATCCAGGAACAGCTTCAGAAGGAGGAGGATGTCAGAGATCAGCTGGACACTGAGCCCTGAGTGCTTTCCAGCTGGTGAACTGGATATGGTCCCTTGATTTGAAGGTGTGTGGGGATGTAAATCTGTATTTGCATTGCCACAACACTTGGCTTTGGGACAAAAGTGTGGTGCCTGGTGGTTCCAGTTGTTAGGACAGAGATAGGAGAGAAAACATTCACATTCTCAAGAGTCCTATCCTAGCTTAGTCACCCAGACACATATCACAGAGTGCTTTCCTTTCTGAGCATCTGAATTTATATAATTTAGGGCTTGTAATGGTTTCAGACAGACAAAATATATAATTTGTGAATGGCTCATATTGCACTTGATGTGTTTCCCGATCTCACTTAGAACATGAAGAATTTCAATAAAATGATGCCCTTTTTTGTCTAATTTCCTGCTTTGACTTGGTCTTTTCACTCTCCTTGAAAGCAGAGTGAGTAAGTACTTGGGGACTATGTAATTCACTTATAATTGAAACAATAGACCATAAGGGCTCCTTGAGAGCAATTACATCTATCGAGCTGGCGAGTCAGTTGTGCATTCGCATTAAGTCCAAGCAGTAAAATATATTTATGATTTTTTTCTAATGAAAGTTACTGCTTACTTAGTCTTCAGAGGCAGCACAGTGCATCTCGAGACAGGGTGGCTTAAATGTGAATCTGCATGAGCTGCGTGCATGACTTGCCATGAAAAAAGAGCACAATATGCTTTGTCTGGGTCTGCTGTGTCCAACCAAAGAGTCTTGGGCAATTCTGACACAAAATGGCTAATTTACCAAAACTAAAGTAGAAATTAAAGTAAATTTGAAAGTGGAATGCTCAGGACAAGAGAGTTAGAAGGTGATAAACTCCACATTACTAAAATTAGCAGTATCTTGATTCTTTCCTTAGCTTCTGTCTTCAACTACATCACAGGCTGACCCTGCTGACAAGCTCAGTTCCAGGAGGAAAAAAGCAATTAGTGTGTATTAAGCCATCCATCCAAGAGGGAATCTGGACAAATCAAATCCTGTGCAAAGCATCAGACTACAAATGAAGGATCCTGAGATCAGCTACCAGCTGCATCAGAAACATGATTGTACGTATGATCCAGTGTGCCTATGCCCTGCAACCTTTTGTGATGTTGTGCAAGACACTTAGCAGGTAGCAATACCCAAATGATGGTCTCCAGAAAATGGAGATCAAAGTTCTCCTTTTTTTTCTTCTGCCTTTTTAGGATGGCAAGTGGGACACCTTCACTTTCATTAGCCAGTAAAGGAGCCATAAATCATACAGTTATAGAATCATAGAATGGTTACAGTTGGAAGGAACCTTCAAAGGTCAGCTAGTCCAACCCCACTGCAGTGATTGGGGACATCCTGCACTAGATCAGGTTGCTCAGAGCCTCATCAAGCCTGACCTTGAAGATCTCCAGGGATGGGACCTTCAGGGCCTCTCTGGGCAACCTGTTCCAGTCTCTCACCACCCTTGTGATGAAGAACTTCTTCCTAATGTATATCTTAAACCTGTCCTTCCCTAGTTTAAAACCATGGTTCCTTGTCCCTGGCAAACAGTACCTCCCCAGATTTCTTGTAGGACCCCTTCAGGTACTGGTCTCTCCTGAGTCTTCTCTTTTGAACAGCACCAATTCTCTCAGCCTTTGCAGAAGAAGTGCTCCAGCCCTTGGATCATCTTCGTGGCCCTCCTCCAGACTCACTCCAATAGGTCCATGTTTTTCTTTTGCACCATGGGGGCTTTGCACAGAACCTAACCACAATGTGCAGTAATTTACCCTTATGCTGAAGCCACACATCCCTGTTGTGCAAAACAGAGCCAAGGAAAAAAAAATATTCAGGGCCTCACTGAGCAGGATCTCAAGGGAGTGACCTCACTGGTGGATCTTGAAGGTCCACCCAAGCTCCATGGAATAACCACAGATCAGTGCAGCGTGTGATTTGCACTAACAGGGCTGTGCTGCTTCCAGCATCTGAACCAATGGCCCACATCTTCAGTGCATGTAAACACAGCAGGGCATTTGGAGGCTGTTTAGATATCTCTGCTCCTCCTGTTCACTGTGGCTTTGAAAGAAATATGTGTTTGATATGCTTTTCATGATTAGGCTTGTTCTTTGCTCTGCATATATGCTCTTTTCCAAGGCAAGTGTTTCAGCTGCCTTTTGAAAGTAGGAATGAGTTAAAGTGCTTTTCACAATGGAGATAATTGAGTGCATGTACAACATCTATCACAATAAAAGCAAAACCTCAGACAGATATTAGGGCACTATGAAAGACAAAAAAAAATAATAAACAAGAATTCATAAGGCTTTCAGGCTAACACTTTCTGCCAACACTAAATCCATTAAAAAGAAATCAAGTACAGCACTTAATTCTACACAGTATATGGGCACCACTGCAGTGCAAATAAAACCTACAGCTATTACAACTAAAAATAATTAACAGCACTGTCATTTGTAGATTCTTCTTCCTTTTCTATAACCACTTTTCTTTTCTGCCTCCTGAAAACTTTTACATTTTTCTACTGTAAAAACTACCAAGTCATTAAAAAGGAAATCGGATGTTTTTTGTAACAAATACCAACTAACAGCAAACATGCATCCCCGGGTTATAAAGATGAGTTTTATAATGGCAGTGCTGATATAGATGGTTCCCGTTACCACATCAGCAGGGCATCACCAGAACATAGTGCTCCACAAAAATGACGTACCGAGCAGTACTGAAAATAACAAGAAATTTCTTGCTAGGTCTGATTTTTTTTCCTTTTACATCAATGAACCAGCCAACCTAGTTTTCTTAGTTTGCTTTTTAGGTATTGTAGCTTTGTTTGGGGATTTTTCAGAGATGGAGAAGAGGTTACTAGAAAATGTGGGTGCTTTAATCTGCCCTGTTTTAATTTTTATATTTCCTTTGAATTTTCAGGGAGAAAATATTATTTAAACACCAGTTTAACAAAAGTGATAACAAAGAGAAGAGAGACTGCAGCTCTGCTTTTATGAGGTCTGATATTCTATAGAAAAAAAGAATAAAGACTTTTTATAGCATTTTAACATTTCTTTCTGATTCTTCACATAATAACAGCAAATTATTGGAAGAACTGACCACCTGTAATTCCAGCTTCTTTGAGAAAGGGGTGGAGGTACTTAGCACTTTGCCAGATCCTAAGCCAGGTTCTATATTTATTGTGACATTTATTTAAAACTGATTAATGTTTTGTGCTGACAGAGCTCATGCTTGGGAAGAAAACCACCTGTCACCAAGCTGGCCACCTCACCCAGGCTCAGGTGCCAGGTGGTCAACCTCACTGACCATCAGTTTCTGAATCCTCTGAGCCATTACTTCTATGAGCATCCCTGGCATGAGCATCTCTGGTTCCTCCAAGCTTCAGTACCCCGTCCTGTGCTGGCTGTATTCATAGAACATCTATGAACTTTTTGCTAGATATGCTAAAATTAAAAAAATAGTTTTAAAATCCCTTAGAATTCAAAATTCACTAATTTGAAATATGCATAAGGATTCTCTCTTAGCTTCTGAATTTCACAAAGCTTAAGATATCTCACACAGTGTTTGGATAATTGCTTCAAAGACATGCAAATACCGCCTCCCTCTGCTTCAGAAGAGCTCCATTCATTAATGAGTTGAAGTGTACAAAGCAATTTGGCTTCAAAGAAAGAGTGCAGAGCAATACAATGCATCTGTTCCACTGTAAGAAGGTGGTAAAATAATTTTCATAAACTTCTTAAATTACACAAATTTTGGGGTTTGCAATGAGCATGGACCTTGTCCAGCCTGAGCTCATAATGACTAACTTTTCAATCCTTGGCATAATGAAGATGTGTCGACAAAATCAGCCACTGTGATGCATTTGTTTCAGCTTCTATCTGTCTTCTTGAGCATTTTTGCAGCAGGACTAGTGTGCATGTCATTTACACAGAACATGGGACATGCCCCAACTAAGCCACAAGTCCTGATTAGGACAACTGGTGCAAGCTGCAAGATGCCTGCCCTGGTTTGAGAGATGCAGGACTAATCTGCAAGGACATGCAGTGATAAGATCACAGAATCATAGAACCATAGAGTTGGAAGGGATCTTCAAAGGTCATCTAGCTCAATTTCCCTGCACTGAGTGGTGACATCCTGCACTAGATTAGGCTGCTCAGAGCCTCAGAAAGTCTGGACAGTGGTGGAAGGTCAATGGGTTTAAACTAGAGCAGGGCAGATATAGATTAGACACTTGGGAGAATTTCTTCACCATGAGGGTGGTGAGGCACTGGAAAAGATTGCTGTGGTGTTTACAAAGTCTCAGTATTTTCAAGCTCCATGGGCACAGGCAAAACCAGGCACTTGATCCAAGGAGGCCAACAGGATTATTTCACACTGTGAATGTCATTCAATATAAACTTGAAAGTTTCCTGTGAAGTGCTCTATCTCCCTTGATGGCAGCAAGCCAGAGAACTTCCTGCCCCAGTGCCCTGGACTCCTGAGCCCTTCCCTTTTTCCTGAAGCTGTAGCATTTGCAGTGTCCAATATTTGCTGTCTCCTGCTGGGAGCATGCAGCTTCCTACTGACAGAAAGGGCTGAGTATAATCTTTTGTATTTTATATGGGCACAAGGATCAATACTGGTTCTTCAGTATTATCAATGTTAATTATTTGGTCTTATCTTATGAAATCTATTTATATTTCAGCCCTTGTGTTTCTTTGTTTTTCCTCAGTTCCCCTTCCTGGGGGGGGCGTGGGTGTCATCAGGGGATAATTGTCTAAATGGCAATGAATTGCTATGTGTTTCTCAAATTATAACAATGCCAAAAATAGCTTGTAAAGGTCACATTCCCTTCTCTTCAGGCCTCAACAAAGCTCAGGTTGAGAAGATCACAAGCCTGCTGACCACAGCCCCCCTTCTTCTCTCCTGCAGGGCACAGAGGAGACAAACATAAAAAGGTGCAGATTGAGGTAGTTCAGAAAACAGCAGTGTTTCTTTTGACAACTCCTGACTTCTTTGGCATGAGTTTGTAGGATTTTCCTTGGCTTTAAAGCCGTAGTTTCAAAATCCATCATGCCCAAGCTGATTGTGCCAACAAATCAGACATGGGAATGTAGGAATGCAGAGAAAACACTGTTTTTTCTATTCCCTCACCCTGCCTGATCCCCCTGGCTTATGGACGCGGATCTGGCCAGCTTCCAGAGAGTGATAAGGCGAAGCAGAAAGGTTTCAGAAGGCAAAGATATAGTATTACACTGGGCACCAGCAAGGAAGATAGTGTTATTTACCATGATGCTGGTATGTGATAGCAAAGGGCAACATAGTGCAAACTTAACCATAGAGTTGCAATTTTTCCTAACTCTTGGAAATGACTGAACTAAATATTCACTCCAAAAACAAACAAACAAAAAGCACCAAGTTGAGAAAAGTAGCAATTCTTGCCTCAGAAACACTATCAATGTGAATTCAATGGAAAGTTTAAGAATGTGCTAAGGGGTGGTAATAGAGAACAGACAACCAAAATAATGAGGCCTCCTTTTGTTTGTTGCCACTGGAAATGTCACCTGCCCTGCTGTGGAGGCTGACAGAGAGCAGGGAAACTGGCAGGCTCCTCTCTTGGGAACTCAAACCACAGCACTTCCTCACTCCAAGGTGTGATGAAAGATATCTAACAGCCTCCTGTCCTGAGATTTCATGGCATCATGGTATGTAATTATTCTCCTAGATGCTGTTTACTATGCCTAAGCAAGGTTGCTCTTAGTGTACAACAAACACCTTGGTAGTCCTGCCCTCAGCTTGGGGAACGAATGGTGAGCATCCCCTTTGTAGTGCTGCTCTCTGTGTGAAGCCTGTTTCCACATCCAGATTTGATGATCTCTTTATAAAATTAAACAACCCCTCTTTGGCTCACCCTTTCTTGATAGGTCATGCTGTCTGAACATCTCAGCCCTCCTGCAGTTCTCACTGAGCTGTCCCTTAAATACAGAGATGAATGCATTCACATACTCATTTGCATCCTCCAGGTATGTGTGCCCAAAATGGGACACATAGCCCAGGAAAGGTCCTCCCCCTGTTAAATAGAGTGGAATAATAGCATTTCATTTTTCACATGTGACACAATAATGGCTTAACAGCATCTTATCTGCTGGCTTATATTCACCTCTGATCTAATACAGCCTTGTACTCCTTTTTTACTACTCTGGGGCATAGACCAATTCACCATTTTGGGACTTCTTTGCATGTCATTTTTCTTTCAGACGTAAAACCCACTCACTGTTATTGAATTTTCCCTTATCAATTATCAGCTAATCCTCAAAGTAATCACAATTACTTAAATTTCAACATTGTCATAAAAAGCACTTGCATCTCTTCACAGAACATTATCTCTTGTAAATTGTGTTAAGAGCATGCTGTATATCACCAGAAAATCTGGGCACAAAAACATCCAACCACTTTGGAATTGGGGAAAACCTGCCAGCTCCAAATGACCTTGGCTGTAAAAAGTGAATTATTTATTGTAACGTCCTGCGCGGGCCCAGCCGGTGAGGGAAACCACAAGCCACACAATATGAGTGATAAAGAAGCTTCCGTTTATTAGCCCAAATAGCTCACTTATATAGAGTGTTACAGGCCTCAATAACTATGCTNATTTATCATTTCTCTTTGAACATTACTTTTTCAGGCAGTTATGCTCTCTGCCTCGTAGTAATTTCCTCTGAATGTGGATGTTGTTTTTCCTCCTCCTTAGCTTTCCTCCAGCTGGTGGAGGCTTCTTCACACCTCATCACAGAAAGTAGCCTCAGGGACCTCATGCACTAGACTGTAGCTGCTGATGTGGGGCTACATTTGGATTAAGCAATGCTAATATAGACCAATTCCTTTCATCTAACAGTGAGGACATTTGCCTACAGCCAAGACAAAGCTGTTTTGCCTTTATCCACTGGGTTAAAGAACTAAACCAAAGTCATGCTCTATTCTTAACAAATACAGATTGGCTGCTTCTCATAGGTTTATAATCCTCTGGGAGTTAGGAAATAGTTCAGTATCTTTCCAAGTATCAGAGCCGCAAAGATTTACAGTTGTGGGTCCTCCCTTCTCCTGTATTTTTAAACACAAATTTATTTTAACATAAATCAGAGAAGCTGTAAGTTACACCCATACAAATGGATGGAACAATGCAGTGAGAGTTCCTGGGTACTGGGATGGAATCCTCCCTGTCTTACACTGCAAGAAAAGTGATGGATTTATCTCAGCCAGCTAGCAATTTCCCAAACAATTCCCACACATGAGGCAAAAGCTGGTGTGCTCTGGATGAGGCCATCCTGTTTTGGATGGTAGAAGCTTAAAAATATAGCTGTAGCCAACCACGCCAGTCAGCTCTGTGCAAGACAATGGCCTCAATGTTGTTTATTTTGGAGATTTTGCCAAAGTATATTTGCTAGATTTTTGCTTCACTGATCACTGCATAAAAAATCCCTACAGAATACTTTCAGATATCTGAAATAATTAACCCAGAAGGTAAATGAAGAAATCTGATCCACTTCCTACAAAAGTAAGAGACCCTGGGGAAATGGCTGATGCCAAAAATGTTTGTATTTTTTGATATAGCCCATCAGCAGGGACCTGACACAGTAAAACAGACAATCACATTTCACTCTTCAGGATTGCAGCCCAGTTGGTGGGACTAAGTTGTTCCTTCTGCTCTCCATCCAGTCTGTCCTTAACATCTGAGATTTTTCAGGAGAAATTTTGGAAGAGGTAGACATAGCTGTAGTAATTAATCCACAGCCAGTTTCTGGAGCTGCACTAAGCAACATTTCCAATAATGTTTCCAATTAATTTTTAGGTAATAGCAGCGCATGGCGTTCTGCAAGGAAAGATGAAGGTTGGTGGAGGTCCATTCATCAAACAATGATAGGAACCATGGCCTCCGTGGTGTACACAGATGCTGTTCTGATGTAGAGAAACATCTGAGAGAAAAGTTAATGTAGCAAGACAAAAGATACATCACAGTGAAAGATTTCTAGCCTTATAATTAAAAAGAAAAGGAGGTAAAAGCATATTTGTTCAGCAGAGACAGTGGAGTAATAACTAAAGATAATCTAATTAAGTCAGAAACAAGAAAGAACATCCTTTTTCTCAGCTTTCAGTGAAACAGATGACACTGTGTTGTGGAGGGGACTCAGAAGTGAGCAGAGACTTATAACGATTGCCGGTAAATTCCTTCTGGCACCACATAGCAGGAGAAGAGAGGTGTGACAAGGGCAAGATGTGCCAGCATCTTTTAGGGTATGTGCTAGGACCAGAACACAGCCAATGCCTCGGTGTTGGTCCACTTGCAAATTTTCCTCAGTGAGCACATCAAGCCACAGAAAAAGAGTTGACTATGAGGAGTTTGTTTTTATTAGAAGACAAATTAAAACAATCAGGTTTTAGAATAGAGAAAATTGGATGTTCTGGGAGAGAGATTTCAGTGTTAAAAGCTTTTCTAAGTAAGTTTTCCTCCATATGTTCTCTACTTGTGGAAAAGTCACTGAAAACTTCTCAAGGGCAGGTCTTGACTGAGCAGCTGCACATCATGAGCTGAGGGGCAGCTCTGATGAAAACTGAGCAGCTGGATGTGTTGACTTTGGATGGATTTGGCCATGTCCTAGTGTCAGCAGTGGGACTATTGCGTGGCCTCTATAAAGGGAATGGCCAGGGTTGCTTTGTGCCAGTCTCAGCCAGCTCCAACAGTCCCAGCACAGGACACAACTGAGCTGGGGACACCCTGAGGGGAAGAAAAGAGGTTTGGGAAAGGGTTGAAGGTGGCCCAGGTAGAGGAGGAGGAAGCCAAGGAAGGAGCAGCAGCAGAGGGAGCCCCAGGACAGATGAGGATGAGGATTAAGGAGGAGGAGGGCAGGAGGTGCTGCAGGCCTGGAGCAGAGACCCCTTCAGCCCTGGAGACACCCTGATGGAGGAGGCTGTACTGGGGGGGATATATACTGCAGGAAAATTGACTTTGGTTGGGTCTTTGAAACAGTGTCCTACCACAGTCCTACCTTAGCCCCAGTTCACCTACAGAGGAAAATCAGTACGGCTACAACCAACATCCAGCTACAGGCTGATAAGGCAGGTCCCCAGGGTCAAACACAGGGCTTCAAACACATTCATCAGCAGCCAAGGAGATGACACAGACTTCTCCCTCAGCAAACTGGCAGGTCATAGTGAACTGGAGGGGAACGAAGAAGGAGGAGCTGACATGGTGAATGGCAGCACATCTACAAGAGACAGACCATAACAAATCCAAGCATGGGGTCATAAGAAGCTCCACTGGATTCAAGAAAGAAAAGTGGAAAGTTCTGTACCGAGGGCTGAGGAACCTCATGCATCAGTACAGGCTGGGGTGAAATGTAAAGGGCCCAGATTCTGGGCCAGCCAACTGAAATGACAGCCAATGACTTACTGCAGAGATGGCAAGCTGGAGAGAGAAGTACAGATAAGGGACATTGGCCCTTCTCTGCCTGCCACTGGCAAGGTCACTCTGCAGTCAGCAGCTGCTGAGGTGAGGATCCTCACTCGCTTCAAAGTGGGTGCTGAGGAACCAAGACGGACCAGTCCTGGGCTACCAAGATGGATAGGGCCCCAAGGGCATCACCCAGAGGGAGAGGCTGAGGGAGATGGGCATGTTTTCTCAGGCAAAGAGAAGGCTGGGGATCATCTCAGAGCTGTCTATAGCTACCAAGGTGGGAACTCTGCCAACTGTTGAGACAAGCTCTCCCAGCACTAGTCAAAAGGATAAGAATGACCAACAGCCACTAAAAGTAGCATGGGAAATTCAGATTGGCCAAAATGTCCAACTTTGTCACTAGTAGGGTGGTGAAGCCCAGAAACAGACTTTTCAGAAAGGCTGTGGCTGTGGATTCTCCACCCTTGGAGGTTTTCACAGCTTAGTAAAATAAAGCCTGGGTTGACCCCACCACTTGCTGTCAGAGCCCTGCTCTGAACAAGTGGCTGGACCACAGACCTCCAGAAGCTTCTTTGGACCAGGACATCAGTGACACTGCAATTGTAACAGCTGTAGAACAAAAAAAGTAAGTAAAGAAAGTAATTTAAGTTAGGAAGAATATTTGCAGTCAGTGCTTGGAATAAGGTGTTTGATAGCAAAGTCCTCGTGAGAAAAAGCTACAATAAAGATGAAGGTGATATAGAGAAAGTTGGTGAGATCATAAAGTTAGATGACCTGGGGGATCACACCTTTTTTTATTTTAAACACTTATTTTGTTTTTTTTCTGATTTGTAGTAAAAAAAAATCTGCCTCTCTCTTTTCAAAGGAAGCATAGCAGGGATTGCCTCCTGCAGCAAAGTCATGGCTGAAAACTACTGCTTTGTTCCTGCAATTGCTGAAGGGCTGCTAGGCCTGGGATCCTTCACAGAGCTCTGGCAGTGCTGCTCAGCTGAGTGGCAGCATCTTTTCCCCTTGCACTATAAGCTTTTGGAGCTTAGACACAGGAGGTAGATCCAAACCTAAGCAGAAGCCAAGAGATGCCATCTTAAATACAAGTACGAATCAAATTCATCATCTGCCAAGGGTTTCCATACTTCCAGAAGTTAGGAGGAGTAAGAATCACTGCCTCTCTGGAGACAAGTTACCACCAGTAAGAGTATCTGAAGGGTCCTGCCTCTGTTAGAGGGAACAGCTGAATCTGAAAACCAGTGTTTCCTCAAATATGTGATGGCAGGATGAAGAATAATGGATGTAAATTGGAAGAGGGGAGATTCAGGCTTGATATAAGAAAGAAATTCTTTATGGTGAGGCTAGTGAAATACTGGAACAGGTTGCCCAGAGAGGCTGTGGATGCCCCTTCTCCGGAGCTGTTTAAGGCCTGGCTGGACAAGGCACTGAGCAGCCTGATCTAGTGGGAGGTGTCCCTGCCTATGGTAGGGGGATAGGAACTAGATGATCTTTAAGGTCCCTTCCAACCCAAACCATTCTATGATTCTAAATACTCCATTGGGAGAGACAGAAGTGTGATGTAGGGACCATGATGAGTAACTGCTGTGGATGCTGTGTGGCATGACTGGCATGGCTAAGAGCAGGTCTTGGAGACCTGTGATGTGCAGCCATAGTCTCAAGCAAATGATGTTGGCAATCCAGCATCTCTGAAAACTGTGATCACATCTGACTGACCGAGTTCAGAAAAGACAACTTCGGCCTAGGTGAAAGGAAGGTCTTTTTGAAGGATCATGGGAATGGAGTGTATATTTTATAATGTCCTGTTTCATAAGGAGTCTTGTTTAGTCTGGCAGAAGAATGGCTGCAAGGGAACATGCCTGCTTTCTATAAATACAGCAGGGAAGGAAACACTGGGGAGAACTATTTAAGTGAAAAGCCAATTCTGGTGCAAAAACAAGTGGTGTAAGTCAGCTCAAAAAAAATTCAGTCCGGAGGATTTCTAACCAGCTGAACAGGGATGTCCCAAGGCTGCCTAATAGCTGCAGTGTGTCGGAGGGGACCATCCAAACCATATTCATGACAGAGTTTGACAGGTTTCAAACCAGATCCTGTGGCCATTTGTAATAGCAGACGATGGGACTCAGACCCCAGGAGCTGTTCTGCCCCTGGCACTACAGGGCTGCTGTGTCAGAGGGCAGAGATGCTGCATCCCACATGCTGTTCTGCCACCAGAGCAAAATCACACTGCTCTTTAGAATGGTCTAGTAAACACAGCCTACATGTTTTCTTTTTGCTTTAGCAAATTTCTTGTTAATCTCAACACTGTTCTTTCTTCTTTGTTCCCCTGATGTCCTGTGGAGATACTGTATTCTTGCCAAAGGACCAACACCTTCTTCTGTACTTTATCCTCTGTTTTTTCCATCACTGTTCTGATACTGTTTCTCAACCAGGATACCTGTTATTCCCTCTTCTCCTTTATCTCCATGCTCTCACACCCATTTCACTCTTCCTCCTTCTTTCTTTTCTTCTGCCCTGTTCTATCCCTGCTGGAGCTTCCCTATCATCCTGGATCTCTTCTGCACCTGCCAGAGCTTCCCTGTAATCCTGGATCTCTGACTTGAAACTCTCAGCTCTTCTCCCTCTACCATTCACCACTTGCCTCCCACATCTTTCTGAAGAGGGTTTGATATCAATTACCTGCAAATTGATATTGCACAGGAATCTATACCTATTGCATTCTGTGTGGTGTGTCTGCCTAACAGGAGTATTGTATGTTGGGGAATGTAAAACAAACACAAGCAGATGCTCACTGATATGAAGTGTGGCTTGAGGGACTGCTACTGCTCATTTCTATGAATGGACCATCAATGACTCCAGAAGATAGTTGCAAAACACCTACTGGGAGACAGAGGAATAGTACAGCTGGGTAAAGGAGGATTATTTACTTGGGAATTTGCCTTCATTTTTTAGGTGCTGGCCTTCTGGCTGGGAAGAAAGTCCCAGTTCCCTTGCTACAACAGCTCATTCTATGTGTGAATTGTCCTGTGCGCAGAGAGTGTTTAAATCAGTCACCAAAGTGTTCACTAAAGAACAAAACACATCCTGCACTGAAAAATGAGGCATCTGAAAGTCAAGCAGAAAAGTGTGATGTTTATATATATACCTTAAAGTGGACACTTAGGGTCTGATAACTGGACACTCTACAGCCTTTGCTGACTGGATCTTTGTTGAGTCTAGTGGGAATTTAGACACTCAGCTCAGAGACAGATGCCCACACAAAGACACTTGCATGTAACCACTTGATACACACATATCAAGTGTCACTGGAGATGCTCCAGATTATCTCAGATGTGTTAAAGGGACCAGCAGAAATTGCACAGGATCCACAGTGGCCTTGGGACCTTGTGAAGCAGAAGCTGCAAGTCAGGTAGGGTCCTCTAAGCCATTTTAAATGGTGCTGGATTGCTCCTGAGAAGGGTTACAGCTGAAATAACAATTTCCATGCATGGCTGAAGAAAATGAATAAGCTGGTTTTGCAAGATCCAGAGTTTCAGTGCAACACTTGCAACCTAATATTGATTATCCACTAAGAACAACACAGAAAAAAATAAAATGCTCATGTCTCCAAGGAGAATCACAGAGTTGGAAGGGACGTTCAAAGGCCATCTAGTCCAACCCCCATGCAATGAGCAGGGACATCTTGCATTAGATCAGGTTGCTCAGAGCCTCTTGAACGTCTCTAGCGACAAGGCCTCCACCACTTCTCTGGGCAACACATTTCAGTGCCTCAACACCCTCAACATTTTCCTAATGTCTAATCTAAACCTGCCCTGCTCTAGTTTAAAACCAGTGCCTCTCATCCTGCTGCTACATGCCCTGGCGAACAGTCCCTCCCTAGCTTTCCTGTAGGCTCCTTCAGGTACTAGTAGCCTGCTAAGAGGTTTCCCCAGATCCTTCTCTTCTCCAGGCAGAACAAGAGGCACAAAAGCAAAGTCTGAGTGAAAAATTATGAAAGAAGTGACTGTGAATTGATTTATATTATGGGATACAATGGCTCAAGACTTTGATACTGTAAATAAAACAGTCTTAGAAGTGGCCTAAACTGAAAAAAAATACCAATTCTGAAATAAAAACAAAGTGTTCACTAGCTCAGAAGTGTGAGACTAACTTGGGTGCTGGTTCAATAGATCAAAAATAGCATTGATGTAAGGCCTCTGACATTCCACATTATGCCCAGAAAGTGTAACCTAAGTGCACCTCACTGGGAAGATTGCTGCCTGACAAATGCTTTTTTTTTTCACTCTCTCTTAATGGAAAATTTGAGCTCCATTTTTCCAGCAGTCCAAAACATCCTCTGCTTCCCACATTGTGAGATGACAACAATGCTCAGCTGTCTTTGGCCTGAGCTTATGGCCCTGCGCCAGAAAGTATCTCGAGTCGCGAGAAGTCTAAATCGACACATTTTACCGCTGAAGAGTGAGGAAAAGCAGTTTCTAAACCATATGAAATATTCATGTCTAGCATCTTGTGAGATACCATCTGGTTAGATCAAACCAAAGCAGAGCTGATAGTGACAAAGAAACACGTTGGATGGAAAACAGGGTGACGCGACTTGAAGATCCATTGTTTCATGACCTACAAAAAGGACCATGCCAAAAGCAGCAAGCGTTACCTCAGGAACAATTCACTCCTCAAACAAAGCAAAATCTGAAAGTGAAATGTTGATCCTTTTGTTCTGTTATCAGGAAAATCATATTGTACTTCAGATAAATTCATGCTTCTCATGAAGGCGTTGACAATTTAATTGCAATTTAGCATTTGCCTAAATATTAAAGTGTCTCGATCCAAAAAAAGAAGTAAAAGTCAAAACTAGCAAACAAGCACTTCTACAGCCAGAAGAATAAACAAAGGGCAAATCCTGCTGCAGAAATTATTTCCCAGCATTTCATATTCATACTAGTAGGAGTGAGTGTGTCCTTTTTTCCCTAAAAGCCACTGTTCACAGGGTATATAGTACTGGGAGTTCAGGGACCTGAGTTTTTCTGCTGCCAGAGCTACTCTTCTGATATGTGACCTTGAGACAAACATTTTGCTTCTCTCACTGCTTCCCCTCCAGCTTTCAGCCTCTTCCAGACAGGGGTAGTTTTGCCTTATACAACAGGACCTATTGGTGCCATTGCAAGGTAGATAGTGGCATCACAGGTGCAATTATGGGTGGAATATGGCTTTCATTATCCAGTTACAAGGTCACCCTTGGGTGAAAGGATTGCTGCACAAAACATTACTGAGCCATTGGCCTATGGCTGCCTCCCAGTTAACTAACATTATTTCGAACACAGGGAAAGCATTTGAGGCTCTCCCAGCCTTGCCAAGTTTGCAGAGCCATGGAGCATCAGAAGTAAAATGACCCCAGGGAAGAACATGGAGATGCTTAAACTGCCACACTTTCCCTGTTGTTTGCAATTTACCTACCCCTTTTCTCAAGGTTAATTAAGCTTCGAGATGCCTTGAAGGAGAAGCAAATGTGGTACCCAGCTCCATGGAGGGGAAAGATGAAGGAGGCAGGAATGAAATGGCTGCCTCAGAGTGGGAAAGCTGGAATGGGGACCAAGGTAACCTCCATTCTGTACCTTGTTATGAAACTAAAAAAGGCTGTGGCTTAAACAGCAATGTCAGTCACACAGTATGGGCTCCACACAGGCTTTGAGAACCAGGGCACAGAGCTTCTAACGTTCCAGCCCACTTAATTTGAAAGCTGCCTGTAATAAACCCTAGGGAATGTGTAAAGCAGACAGGTCAAATTGCACAGTTACACAAATATCACTAGATTTCTGGCATTTAGGAATAAAAGGCTTTGATCTGCTCACTTTAAAAGCACCTAAAATGTGCATGTGTTATGTTAAAATCGAATATTAAATGCTTTGGTTTTTATATTTTTGAAAAGCTTGGCTAGAGGCAATTTGTACCCGGCACGACAAAACTTTGCCTTAATAACATAAATACAGATGCAAACATAATTTGGCACAGCACGTCATTGCAAAATATTTTATGTTCACTAAAATGACAGGTCTTATCTAGTTCTTCTACACAGAAACCCTTTAAGAAACAATCTATTGCCCTTTAAAAGCCTCTCTCTCTCTGTCCCTCACTTTCCCATCTGTCTTATTTATAGCTCTCTCCTTTGTACAGCCCTCCAAGAACTGGGAAGGAGAAGTACTTGTAAAAACCTCCTGTGAGCTGGGATTTGAAATCAGCAGCACTTATGGATATGAGGCATGGGAAGAAAAGACTTCAGTACAACACTCTGCTATTCAAAACCATCCCTGCATCTCCATGTCCTTCTCAACTATTTCACTCTAAGCCAGTATTCACTCAAAGTCTGTATAAAAGCACCGAGACACCTCCGAACCCTCCACCCACTTATTTTCGACAGGCGTTCTGCCGTGTCTGGGAGCAGGGATCCTCTCTCCCTGTTTTCCCTTGTTGCACAACTGCCTTTCCTTGAGCCTCTTTGGCAGCTCTGGCCCTTTTGGAAAGCAGAGTTTATTCCTCCCCTCCTCTTTCAGCCTGGTATTGAAGAGGTGGTCTTCGGCAGGGACACCCCTATGCAGAATGTCAATGTCAGAAGTGGCCTTTCTCATGGAAATCAGGCACAGGAGTCGGGCATTGTCCTTAGGAGAAGGAGATACATAGCTGCTTTTTTTTTCTCCTCTCCCTTTCTGGGAGATTGTTTGAACTGATGAGGTCTGGCTCCCTCATGCCTTGCAAGTGCCAGATCTTTCTTCAGGATGGATTTCTCCATCTCCTCCCTCACCTAGATTGTTGCGTCAACTCCTCTTTGTCATGTCCAATTAATCATTTCAGGCTTGTCTTGCCATTTGTAAGACTTTACAAATACAAATGTCATATAAGTGGATTTGACATGAATTCATTTGAGTCAAGTGCTGTTATTTATCTACCCCAATATATGGAACACAAGCTCTGATCACACTATTTCACCCCCTGAGAGAAAAGGAAGTATTGACCCTGCTGAACTGGAGGGACAACAGGAGATGTTGGAAGTTAGGGAAATCCTCATTATCAATACAAGCTGGAGGATAGTGTGACAAAGAGCAGCCCTGTGGAAAAGGACCTGAAAGTATTCGTGGACTAAAAGCTTAACATGAGCAAACAACTTGTGCATGTAGCCCAGAAGAGCCATGGCCAGTAGACTGAGAGTATTGATTTTGTCTCTCTACTCTGCTCTCATGAGACCCCCACCTGGAGTACTGCATCCAGCTCTGAAGCCCTCACATAAGAAGGACATGGACCTGCTGGATGATTAGTAGGCTGGGGCACCTCTCCTGTAAGAACAGCAAGAGTGTTGGGGCTGTTCAACCTGGAGAAGAGAAGGCTCTGTGATACCTCATAGCAGCCTGCCTGGTTCCTTGTGACTGGTCAAAACCATCCCCTTCACTGCCCTGCAAGCTGGCCACAGTCAGACTCATGGTTTCCAGCCTGGAAGGAAAATTATACCAATCAAAAAGTAAGCTCCAGCAGAACTGGGACACACCAAACCTGCTCCGAAGAGCCAGCAGATACATGCTAGAGCTCCTCAGGATGGGCAGGCACCTTACCTAAACCTGCACACACCATGATGCCATGGTGTGGGGGCCCCTTCCCACCCCAACACTCCTGTGATAAACAGCACTAAAATGTGAGTGTTTTGGTGATAGTTGTTAATTACAGAATCAAGGAATGGTTTGAGTTGGAAGGGAGCTCAAAGAGGCTTCCAAGCCACCTGCCATGAGCAGGGACTCATCCCACTAGACCAGGTTCCTCAAAGCCCCATCCAGCATGAAGCCTATAGAACCATCTCACCAGGCCGATGAGAAATATCTGTTTCATAAATGTAGTGATATTTAAAAAGCTCTTTTTTAACATAATTTCATTATGGTTATATGTATATATTTTTATATATATATATGTATGTATATAATTCTGTAAGACCTTTAAGAGATCTCTGCCTTCAAAAGAGCAAGACCATGATTTCACATGGAAAATCCTGGTTTGCCATGAGAGGGTTTAAACCAGTTTGTCAATACTCAGGGAGAAAGGCATCACACATTTCAAAGTCAAGGAAACCGCATCTGTGTCCTTTTATCCACCTCCAGGAAGGATTTGCTGATTGCATCTCCGTGTGTATTTCTGAGGAATGTTGGACTACACTTCTGAACGAATATTTCTGATAAAAAACATTTGAAACAGCCACTTTGGAGCCATGATATATTGTAGCACAAAATATGCAGCGTGTTCTGCATGTCGGGCAGATGAAAGACATACCGTGATTGCTAATTGATAGTGTATTTAAATATCACACCCATGTACTTATCTTGACACAGAGCCTGCAGTACAGAACGTGCTGTTAATGCCCACACCTTTCAGGACACAAGGGACAAATTCAAAGACACCCACCTGGCACAGAGGGCTGCATGCCCTGTGTGTGTAACTTTTTCACAGCTGACAGTGCTTGAAACAAAGGATTTACACGTGAAAAAAATTATGCACACATTGTGGCAGGAGGCATCGAGCTGCACACCCTGCCATATGTTATACATATTGCATACGTGATATTGGCTCCAAATGTTTTGGGGAGAGTAAAGGCAGTTGACCAGATGCCCCCCAAACAATGGGAACTGTGCTGTGAGCTGTGGGACCAGGAAAGTGGCTGGATCCTTGGGGAACACTGAGGCACTGTGGGATGAGGAACAACGCTACAGATGGAAAGGAACAGGCAAACTGGGGTGGCACCAGCTTGGCTTGTGTGTGTGTGGACAGAGAAAAAGTGGTATTTAAATTAATTTCGTGTCTCTCTGGGGAGGAGGGAAGCATTCACTGACCTGGGGAGTGTGAAGGAGAACATCCTCCTGCTTCCACCTGTGTCTTTCTACAGCAGCCACATTGCAGTAGACACACTGTGGTAGGATTTCTTAGGATGGAAAAGACCTTTAAGAGTATCAACTCCAACTGCTAACTCAACACTGCCAGCTCCACCATTAACCCATGTCTCTCAGCATCACATTTGCAGGTCTTTTAAATACCTCTAAGGATGGTGACTCCACCACCTCCTTGGGCAGTCTCTTCCACTGCTTGACTGCTCAAAACTTGCGCAATGAAGAAATTTTTCCTGATATCCAGTCTAATTCCCCCCTGGTGCAGCTTGAAGCTGTCTCCTTTAATCCTATCACATGTTCCCTGGAGAAGAGACTGACCCCCACTTCTCTACAACCTCCTTTCAGGTACTCACAGAGAGTGGTAAGGTCATCTCTCAGCCTCTTTTTCCCTAGGATGAGCAACCCCAGTTCTCTCATCTGCTTCTCATAATACTTGCTGTATAGATCCATCACCCGCTTGGCTGCTCTTCTCTGGACGCGCCCCAGTACCTCAGTACCATTCTTGTAGCAAGGGGCCCAGCCCTGCACACAGGACTCATGATGAGCCCTCACCAGTGACAACCATTCCCCATCTCCTGCCCCACACATCTCTCCTATGAGGACAGGCAGAGAGAGTTGGTGCTGTTCAGCCTGGAGTAGAGAAGGCTCCAGGGTGACCTGATAGCAACCTGCTAGTACCTGAAGGGCCTACAGGAAAGCTGGGGAGGGACTGTTTGCCAGGGCATAGAGTGACAGGACAAGGGACAATGCTTTTAAGCTAGAGCAAAGCATGTTTAAATTAGACATTAGGAAGAAGTTCTTCACCGTGAGGGTGGTGAGGCACTGGAACAGGTTGCCCAGAGAGGTGCTGGTGGCCCCATCCCTGGAGACATTCAAGTCCAGGCTTGCTGAGGCTCTGAGCAACCTGATCTAGTGCAGGATGTCCCTGTTCAGTGCAGGGGGGTTGGACTAGCTGGCCTTTGAAGGTCTCTTCCAACTCAATGCCTTCTATGATTCAATGCAAGTGCACATCTGTCCTGGGTTGAGCAACACAGAACTAAATTCTCTCTTAAAGCTGGGGAAAACAGCACTTTTTAGAAAACCCCAGTGCCTGAATTCACAAAACTACGTACTATATAGCCAGCTGGGCTTTGTGGAATTCAGGTTTGGGTGTTTAAAAGCCTTCGCTGCTGCAGGCCTGCAGAGCGAGGCCTGAGCATTTGAGCCGGGCGGGCCAAGAGGATTATTTCATATTATGAATGTTGTATTCGATATAAATTAGGATCTTCACATACACAACACACACATATACATACATAGATGTACATATGAAAGGGGGTAGATTTAGACTT
>VZTY01014022.1:254623-309688 GCA_013400935.1 Turnix velox | reverse complement strand
TTTTTCTTCTTTTTTTCTTTTTAGGGGTTTGTGCTCGCTGTTACCGTCATCCGAGAGGCGGCGGAGGAGATCAGATGTTACATGCGCGACAAGGAAGTGAACTCGCAGATCTACAGCAAGCTCACAGCCAGAGGTCGGCTCCAGCGCGCCCGCTGCATCCTGGCACGGCCGCCGCCGCAGCGCCGGGGGTTGCAACTCAATCAAAACTCTGCTGACAGTTCGGAGAAGCAGAGTTCAAGGAAGCAGGAGGGGGGTTGTGGGCTCGCAGTCGCGTGGCTTTGTGGCCATGCAGCTGCTTCTTCCAGTGTGGAAAACTCGGGGGAGCCGGGTGGCTTCTCATAGATGGCTCCTGGCTAGGATGCTGGACTTTGCAGAGGGTTTCCCAGGGAGATGCTGAGTTAATGTGAGGGTTCAGATCAGGTTAATTGCTTCAGATAACTTCTTAGCATCTTCTGGCTGGATATAAGAAAGAAGTTCTTTACTGTGAGGGTAGTGAGGCACTGGAACAGACTGCCCAGAGAGGTTGTGGATGCCCCCTCAATCCCTGGAGGTGTTTTAAGGCCAGGCTGAGCAACCTGGTCTATTGGGAGGTGTCCTTGCCCATGGTAGTGGGTTGGAATTAGATGATCTTTAAGGTCCCTTCCAACCCAAACCATTCTATGATTCTGTCTTGGTGACCCAAGGTGTGGAAAGGCTTATGAAGACAGGCTGAAGGAGTTGGGGTTGTTCAGCCTTAAGAAGCGAAGGCTCAGGGGGGACGTCATAGTTACTTATCAATATTTTAGGGGGTCCTACAGAAAGGCAGGGGTAGGACTTTTTAATAAGATATGTAATGGGAGGACTAGAAATAATGGATGTAAATTGGAAGGGGGTAGATTCAAGTTTGACATAAGAAAGAAATTCTTGACTGTGAGGGTGGTGAAACACTGGAACAGGTTGCCCAGAGAGGTTGTGGATGCCCCCTCTCTGGAGGTGTTCAAGCCCAGGCTGGACATGACATTGAGCAGCCTGATCTAGTGGGAGGTGTCCCTGCCTATGGTAGGGGGGTTGGGACTCAATGATCTTTAAGGTCCTTTCCAACCCAAACTATTCTATGATTCTATGAAAGCAGACAGTCAGTTCCTTTTCATAGGAATGACAATAGCGTGACAATAGCTGACAATAGCAGGACTAGGGGAAATGGATACAAGTTGAAGGAGGGAAGATTTAGGTTGGATATTAGGGGGAAGTTCTTTACTAGGAGAGTGGTTAGGTCCTGGAACAGGCTGCCGAGGGAGGTTGTGGATGTCCCGTCCTTGGAGGTGTTCAAGACCAGGCTGGACGGGGCCCTGGGCAACCTCATCTAGTAGATGTGTTTGTTAGGTGGCCCTGCTAGGCAGGGGGGTTGGAGTTACATGATCCTTGGGGTCCCTTCCAACCTGGGTCTTCTGTGATTCTGTGTGATTCTGTGATTTTCATACCTTGGAGCATGGTGGGCTGGCAGGGGTGAACTTCCAAGCCATTGGTGTGATGTTTTTAAACCCTGCTTGCCCCTAACTCCAGTGTAAGACAAAACTTCGTCCCAATAGTTGTCCCTTCTTGGTGGATTGGAGCCACCAAAGAAAATGAAACTACATAAATTGCTCTAGGTTGTGGAGGTAGCTGTTTCCAAAAGGGAAATGTGTTTTCCTTCTTGCTAAGCTGGGACATGAGAGAAGGACTCCATGCATGGATGAATGATGGGAGAGGCAAATACAGCAAGCAGCATAGTAGGAAGACAACAAAAATTGAGCTATGGTAGATGTGATGTGCTATTTGTTGATTTGTTTGGGGTTTTTCCCACTTTTGGTAATGGTGCATCTGTCTTCATCCTGCATCTGTTTTTCACTTGTTCTCCCTGTTGGTAAGAAACAGATGTCAGAAGGATTTGTGTAAGCTGCCAATTCATATTCTTTAATGGAAACAACAAATGGGTGTTTATAAAAGGGAGTAGGATCCACATTCAGATAATTTGCAAAGTTAATTTAACAGAACAATTAAACCAAGGTCTGTGAAAATGTCAGAAGATGGTTGTGCAGAGGTAGGTTCAAATAACAAGGGTGGAGGTAGGACTGGGGACCTTTCCAGCACATGTACTGTAAATCAGTTCCAAATACTCTGTACCGAAGGAGCTTTGTGAGTGCATTAAATTTAAGGTGTTTGCTTGATATACTCAAATTTTCCATCACTTACTGAACATCCAGTACTGATCAAGTTTCATAGGCTTTTCTGAGTTCCAAATGGGGACTTAGATCATGCAAGGCCTTCACTAAAAATGACCATGTGATGTGTTGTCACATGTTTTGTGGGTTATTTTCTGCTAGCAAATGGTGTCGTTACTCAATATTGGCAATATCTTATCTTGTATTTTTTGTATGCATCACCTTAAGCCCCTTTCTCCAACTGCCAGGAGATGTTTTAAGTAGCTTCAGCTCAGCTGTGCCTGATCCCTGGCTCTGGCCATTGTTTACAGCAGGGCAGTACCTAACAAAGACATGTAAATTCTTGAAAAATACATGCTGCCTCACTATGGAGTTACTCCTAATACCATGACAATGATGGTGAGGCCAGGGTTTTGTTTTTCAAAAAGGAATGAACTGAATTTAAGGGACTTCTTTTTTTTTTTTTTTCATTTCCAGTTTCTTTGTTATAAAGGGTTATACCCCTGAATCAAGATGCAGTGAACTAGATGTAGTAAAAATATGTTGCTTTTAACACTTGCACTTCCAAGAATAAGACTGCTTTTTAAAATGTAATTGCTTAAGGCTGTATATATTTCAGATCCCAGGAATTATGAGGCAACTCCAAACTGGGAAGTTTGAATTTCTGAATATTAAATCCCCTTTTAATAACATGTTCTTACTACAACACTTAAAATGCTTGGCAACCAACAAAAGCCTCATCCAAGAGGGGTGTACTACATCTATTTAAAGATATAAAAGAGTTGCCTTCTGGATTCTATTCAATGATCTATAAGGGGCCTGACCTCTCCTTTAGTTCTTTTCATATTGCTATTACGTTTCCCATGAATGATTTCCCTCCCCCCCAGTCCTTTAACTTTTCTAATTTTGTGGAAGAAACCAATGAGGACTGGCAGCTGGGCACTAGCCAAAAATCTTGAGTCACTTTATTTAACATGAGTTTGGTGCAGAAATGGGAGTGGGACTCTCTTGCAGCATTGTTTAGAGCAGATAAACCACAGGAAAATGACAAATAATTTGATGTCTACTTTGAGAAGAAAAGTAATTTTTAGTCTCTGAGTAGCTGAGCTTTTCAAAACACCTGAACATCCATTTGTGGTTTTTTTTTTTTTCTCTGATTATAACCTTGGCACCCCTGAGAAACACCCAGGAGCAGCAAAGACCCTTGTTAGGGCACCATGACTGAAGAGTGGAAAAAAGTTATGTCTGATGTTTTTTTAATCTTAGTACAGTAGGCAGGCTTTCAAGGAAGACCTTCATCAGGTCATAAGCAGAAGCAGCAAATGCCAAAATAAGCTGAGAAGAGCTGATTTCAACCATTCCTTTTCAGTGTAGGTGAAAAAAAATCCATGTAAAACTTGCCTTGGACAAACCAGTCTTTTTTTTTCCTCTGGGTTCATTAGCACAGTTCATGATTGAAGACATTGGCACAGCCTTGTACTGAAAAGGGGCAGTGCAGAAGGGAACTGATACACAAAAGCTCTCTGAAATATTGCTCTTGTTTTAAATTTTAAACATCGTTATAGGTTCACCTTTAAAGCCAGCATTTTGGGGAGGAGATGAGGTGAAGCTTGACACTGATCACTGCCATTCTTGAATGCTGGCTAATGGACTGCTTTAGCTTTCTCCAAGCTATTTTTATTTCCCCTGAGTATTTAAAGCACTGAGCTGCTGCAGACATGGCTGGAGAATAGTTTTTCCTATCTCCAATCTTGGCCTCTCCAGCACAATAGATGTAAATATATTCTGAGATCTGAATGGAAGCAGGGAGTCTTAAGCACATGAGGTTCTGAGTAGGGATAGGAGTAAGTACAGATTTAAGTGCTTTCCTAAATCAGGATCCTTGCATCCTCTTTGTGAGCAGTTCCTCATACCCTGTGCAGAGCCACTGCTGCCAGAGCTCTGCAGCCCCAGCACAGCCTCCAGCCTAGTCCATTTCCACTGGGGGGCATTTTTGGATTTGCAGCTTAGTGCCTGTACATGAAACTTTTTTTCACACACCCTTTTCTTTCTAAGCTTGTTAAGATTCACTAAGCTGCTTGCATTGCAGAGAAAAAGGGAGAATCCTCTTTGGATCAAATTTTACTTTGAATTTTTGCTGAATTCTAGGGACAGTGTGAGGCAGAGTAGAAAGCAGTATATTTCTGTCTTCCTTTATTTTATATCATATCAAAAAAACTCCTCTCTTTTTACTGATGAGATCCATTTATGTTTCAAAATGATGAAACCAGCAGACTTCTGGAAAGCATTTTTTTTTAATAGAAAGCTTTCCATTTAAAGGACAGTTGTTTGGATTGTAATAAAAAGTAATCAATTTCAATCCCCTATTCATAAAACTACAAGCTTCCTTGTGTTCAGAAGTCTTGTGTGCTGACTTTCTGCTTGATAGAAAGCTCTTGCAAATTCTTGGTTTGTTTTTTCTTCTCTCACAGCTCCCCATACCCCCCCTTTAGCGCTGCATAATAGAGAGAAACTCCACAGAAAGAAATGGGAAGAGACCTCCTACTGTGGGGTGCTACTTAAGATACAGATCATTGGCATTTACCAACCATATAAAAACAATATTTTCCCAAACCCTCTGAGTCCTGGCTCCACAGTTTATACAGCATAGGGCTGCAGAAGCCAAAAGTTTGGCACAGCACATGCCAACATTTTTTTTTTTTTTTTAATTTTTTTTTTTCAGATGGATTTGGCTTATTTTAGTAAACCTCTGGCTTCATCTTTCATGCCAAATTAAGTGTTTGGAGCTGTACTTTAGTGAAGCTCTGCAGACCTCTTGTGAAAGCTTGACTTAAGTGCTCACATGGTAGAAAAAGGCATCTCTTCTTGCTAATACATTTAACACTTTAAATTATTTGCTTTATGGTACATCCATTACACTGCAGATTTGGTGATAATTCTAATAATAATAAAGGTCCTAGCAGAAGTTGGAACAAACTGTTTGCATTTGATTGTGTTTAGGTTTTTTCTCTTTAAAAAAAACATAAATCAAAATATAGAAAAGAGTGAAACAAATCATATATTAGGAATTCTTTTTTAAAAAAACCTAAGATCAAGACTGGTCGCTTATTAAAAGTTATGTCAGTTTGATGTTTATTCTGATTAACTTCAGAGAGTATAAACTGGAAGCCTTGTAAATGCTCAAGAGAGCTAAGTGTATTGAGAGGAAGCACTTCTGGATGCATTTATAAAAGCAGTAATTTATCATTATGAAAACACTTAAATAGCAGAGCAATATTGGGAAACAAAGCAGTTTGTGTTATTCTCCAGTTTCTTAGTGTGTGAGAAAACATCTAATTTTTAGGAGGTAGTTTCCCCACAGAAAGAAAAAGGAATTACAGAATTCCCAAGATCAAAATAAAACTAATTCAAGTAAGTTGCTTTATGGGAGTCCTGAGTCAAAGGAAACATCTGGTCCTGTGCCTTCTTAGCAGTACATCTGGTACATGCTGCAGGGATGTCATCCATGAGGCTTGGAGTGTGGCTGCAAAAGCAGAATTAGCTTTGCTACCTAAAAAGGGCATCTCATTTATACAGGAGCTATAAAAATGTGCATTGGTTAGAAAGGTCCTCTCCCTTTTTACCTTGAAACAGCTGAGGTTGGGAGGGTTATTGAGCAAGACAAATCTGCTCCAGCTGCTTTGATTTTTCTTGCATTGGAGGAACTTTAAAGCAGATGAAATTATTTTCAGAATAATGATCCAAAAAATCCTTTTATGTGGATGATGGTAGGAAATCATCACATTTGTCCAGGCATTAGTTATTGAATTCCATTGTGAATTAACAGCATTAAGGAAAGCAAAACAAAACTAAGATTCCATTTTTGAGCCCCACAGGTAGTGTTTCCTATATTGATAGTCACCAAATAAATCCTTCTGATCTTTAAGAGAAATATATAAAACATAGTTAAGCAAATCCAGCTTTTTTTTTTTTGCACAGAGGTTTAGGAATTGCCTATGTGGGGAGAACACACAGGGTTGGGGTTTTTTTCCTCCTTTGCACAGAATATTCAAAAGCACTTTTTGTTGTTTGCTGAATAACCGTATTAAAAGGGGAGGAAGAGATGTTATCTGTCAGACCCTTTTAGTGTCATAGTACCTAACTTTGTATAGCCCATACAGAAGACTGCCAGGGATGCTTTTTTGGATCCTCTTGGAGTGCAGCTTTTCTTTTAAAGCCTCTGCGTAATGGACTCTTAATCCCTGGTATGCTTCCTGCCCCAGCGAGATGTCTTTAGCTCAGCATTCATTTTGTTTACCCTTTTTGTTTTTAAAAGAAAAAAAAAACAACCCACAGACCTAAATTCTTGCAAGGCAAAACACAGAATCCATGAAAAGACCTGTGAGATATTTGTGAAATGGGCCAGGACTGCTTATAATTTGTAGGAATAATTACAGCATGTAAGGAAGTCTGCATTTATTAGCAGCAGTGATGAAGCATGTTGTTAAGCACACAGTGTGTCACCAAAGCAGCAGGCTGCCAGGAGCCCAGAATGGCTTTCATTGTTAATTTGGAGCAGAAACACTGAAGCATATCCTGAGAAGGATGCTAATGAAGGGACTGCCAGTAGTAAAATCCTGGTGACCTTTGTGCTTTGTGCTAATTTCTACTCCCCCTCCCTTCCCCCTTCTCCCTTCCCTCTGAGCTGCTACTGGCCAGTTAGCCCGTGAATTTTGAGGTACAGTAGGAGTGTTGTCTGTGCTGGGGTGAGCTCCACGTGCCTCCCCCAATTCCACTCAAATCACAGTAGATTAAAGAGGCTTTTGTTGAAATATAACAGGCAGACACATCGAGGCAGGGTTCAAATTAACTGATTATAAAGCACTAGTTGGTGGGAGAAGCCAAATCTAGAGCTGGCTAATGATTTGAAATTACTAGCCAATTGTTAAATTGATCCTGTGTTTTAAAGCAACTGGGAAATGTTTGACAGCTGCAAAGAAATAAATTTTTACTGGCTTTCTGTAGGACCTGTGCTCTGCAGAACTTGTTGGGGCAAAGAAGCAGTGCTAGAGCTGAGCCAGATACAAGAGCTGTGGTGCAGAAGGAAATGAGGCTGGTTTTTAAGACAGTCCAGTTGTATGTATGGCTTCCAGGTCTTGGCTTGAGAACTGGCTTTACTTGGTGGGCTCAACAAGTCTTTATAGAGCAGCATTGCCTAGTTCTTGAGATAGAAATGTTACCCACTTTCTCCTGAATAGTGAAGGAGGGGGAGGTAAGGAGCATCAGAAAGCACCTGCAAACCCTGTCCTGCTGCTGCTCTAACACACTGATATCTTTTCTTCGCAGGGACTGTGAAGGTGAAGAGCTCTAACATACAAGTAGGCGACCTCATCATTGTTGAAAAGGTTAGCCTTTATGTGTGTCTTTCCTGTGTGAAGTGCTGCTTCTGCAAGGCCATAGAAAATGAGGTGTTTTGAAATGATATTTGTTTAAAAATAGGCTTGGAATGTCAAGTGTTGATCACTAGTTACAATATTTAATCACTTTTCAGGATTCTCCCTCACCCACTCAACCAAAAATAGCACTGTCATCTTCACAAACGAGAGCTAATCTGTAGATATGCACCTATAGAATAAATTTTCCACTTATTATAGCAAGGTAAAAAGCATCCCTGATCCTGTCTCTGGCTATAGGACTGACACAAGTTAGGCCTGATACAAATGCTCCATCCAAATGTTCCTTTGTGTGTAGATGATACAAACATTGGGACACAGTGATCCATTTGTAGGCAATGATATGTGTAGGTGTATTACCACTTTTACACAGGTTTATGTGTGCTTTTTTAAATCCACTGGTTTTTTGTTTTTTTTTTTCCATGCACTCTCCATGCAAGCAGCTGACCTCTAAAACCATTAGTATGAAAATATTTGGTACAAAAGAGAGAAATGGCAGCTGCAGATTCCAGATACAGACTTTCCTCTAGCATGGGACTTCTTGAAAGGAAACCAGCATGAGTTTAAAATTTCTTCATACTTCTAGAATTACTCCCTAGCCCTTTTGTAAACCTAGCTGGTGGGTCTGATCAGTGGGAGCTGGCACCAGTTATTATTGTGCACTTGGAATTCTGCAGGGAAGTTGAGTTTAGGATTCAAAGTGAACTGAGTATCAAGCTTCATTTTGACAAAGAAATCCTCTTTCCCCTCCATACCCCCTTTGCTTGTCACGGTGGGGCTGTGGAAGGCGGCTGCACACGCGTGCAGGGGTGTAAGCACAATAATGGCCTTTCTTCTCCTCGCAGAACCAGCGAGTCCCTGCTGACATGATCTTCCTGAGGACGTCGGAGAAGAATGGTAAACATCTGGAACCAATTGTCAAACTAGCCATTAACCTTTCACTGGTTGTTTAGAGAAAATTATCTTTTGGAAATGTGAAAGAAATAGATAATAGTAAAATTTTCAAGAGACAAGAGAATTCAGATGCTTTTATGGGCCACTCAGGATGTCGTACTCTGGCTTTGTTTGCTGTTCAGAGAATGTAGGTGGTTGAATCCAGGGTAAATTAATTTGATGTTGGATTTTATGTTTTAGTTGCTGCTCAAGTTTGTTTTGTTAAGTGTGGGATAATAAAATGTTTGATCAGAAATAGAAAAAAACTAAGTCTAATGAGAATATTCCAAATGTCTTAAAGTTACAGTGTAGTGGCTTGCTGTATTCTGGGGTAGTGGAAGGAAATGAATGTGTGATGCAAGAATATAATTCTTAGGCTATTAATAAATTTTGCAGTTAGATAAGTTTGTTAAAGAAGAGTGTCCTAGATAAGAAGCAACTTCATAAGTGATATATGGAGCTAAGACAGGTCTGGAAAGAGGACTGACTGCTGTTGAAAATCCACAGGGTCTTGCTTCCTTCGCACTGACCAGCTGGATGGTGAGACAGACTGGAAACTGAGGCTGCCTGTTACCTGTACTCAGAGACTGCCAACTGCTTCTGTAAGCTGCCTTCCTACAAAATACCATGCTTGGTAAACTCATGTGTCTATCTTACCTGAAGTATGTTCAGGTGCTCCAGTTAATGGCTCCCTTGAGAAACAGGTTAATGCAGCATTGTTCTGCCCTGGGCTCAGTGCATGCTACACTCGAGGAGCTTTGACAACAAAGACTATGTGGCTTAAACCAGCTCTTCCCCAGCTCCAGGCAAAGTTTCAGGGAAGTTGAAGCCAGGTGCTGTGTGGAACATGGCTGTCATCACAAAGCTGTGCAGATAGGCACTGGGGCAGGCAGCTAGAGAATGACATTACTGGAAGAGTTGGTTAATAGTAGGATGTTCCTGTTTTATTTTTCCTCTTCAGAGATTGATGCAGTAACTTACTGCAAGATAAGTAGGATAGGTGCCCTTGGTGGTGGTGCTTCTCAAATGCTTCCTTGCATTCCTTGCAGTGCATGTATTCAGAGTAATGATTCATGCATTTTCATAAAATGGCTTCAGAGGCTGTTTTCATGGCTCACCTTATGAAAGGAGGAGTGCAACCATGCAAGCTCTTCTGAAATAAACATATAATCTCCATCAAACATGCTGTCTCCCAAAACCTCTAGCTTGTTTTGGTTTTCTTGTAGGTTGTTTGTTTGTTTAAAATTAAGAAAAAAAAATAAGAAAAGGAGGGATCAGAGTACCTGCTTTAGAGATGTTCTATCTGTAAAAAGTGCAAGAGGTTTATTTTATAGAAAGGCTTTGAGCTAAGGCATTCTCTTTGTGGAGGGACTTAGTGTAGGAGTCAGTAATGAAAACACTGCTCATATCTTCTTGTCACCACAGAACTGTTCCTAGTTTCTTGGTTGCCTTGGAAGACTAGTCCAAGCCTACTTTGGTATGAAGTAATAAGTATCTTGGGCTGTTTTGACTATTCAGGCTGAAATTTCTTTTGTTGGGCACCAATGTTTAAGCAACTCCCAGGAGACTCTCAGGTACCAGTTCAAAAGACACCCTTCAGTGAAGCTGGTACCAATTGTATTTTCTTAGACAGTTGGACTCCAGTAAGTAACACAACTTACTAATTATCTTAACTTGATAAGTAACTCAAAGTATTTTGGTAGGAACATTTGTGCATTATTAAAATGAGGCTTTCTGACTGTCTGCCAAAACATGTTTGTTTTATAGGACCTGCTGCAAATCCGATCTTATGTATATGCAGAAGAACCCAATATTGATATACACAACTTTGTGGGGACCTTCACAAGGGTGAGTCTTGCTGACATATGCTTGAAATCATATATGTAGTGTTTGCTGTGCAAACCTGCTGAATGTTATCAAGGTATCAAGAGTTTTTCAGTGGGAAAAGTGGTGTCTGTCTTGCCATTCCTTGTCTTGTTTTCCTTTCTTTGGTTTTTTTCCTTCATGATATCTGAAACAGAAATACAGCTTTTGAAGCTATGTCTTGAAGACAATGTCATAATGGGCTGTTTAGGATTAAGGAACTTTACTCTGAAGATACTAGAGTCAAATGATCAAAGATTGGTAGTTATATTCATGGCTCAAAGCCATTATGAAATGTCACTATTAAATGTATATATATATCTCTTTTCACTTGTTGGGAAATAGTTACAGCATTTCAGAAGTCTTCTGCTGTAATTATAGTTCAAAATTTTAGTGTCTGCTATTTTATCTTTGGGACAGTTTAATGTAGTTTAATAATGTTGGAACAGAAAAGGAGCTGAAGTGGCTTGGGTGGCTGTTCTTGTATAAAACCTACCAGACATTAATTTACTCTCTCATGCAAAGGTATGATTATGCAGAATTAATCTTTTTGGATTAATTTGGATCTTTCTTTAAAAGGAGTCAGGTTTTTTGTAACTGTTCTCTGGTGTGTATCAGACAACTTTCCAGGCATCACTGAGCATTCTAAACAGGTTCTCGGTGAGATCTTGCAGTAGCAGGAGAAATGCTACTAATCTGTATGAGCCAAATGTAGTCCCCGGAGAGCTGCTGACAAATCCTTTTCTCATTTATGATTCCTAAGGGACTTAGGCAGAGGCATCTTTATAGTTTTAGGGATTTCTTTTCCCCCCAACTGCTCCATTGGAACAAAGTGCTCACATTCTTAACTGAGGTTCACTGGGGTTTATGAAAATCATAGAATCCTCCATCTTATTGAGAAGCTGTTTGCCAACACTCCCAGCATCCCTCTTCAAACACCTCTCTGAAACTCTGGCATCCACTGGCCTTTCACACCACTGACAAGTTTGCTTTGTTTTATCCTGTTGTAGGAGGACAGTGACCCTCCAGTGAATGAAAGCTTAAGCATAGAAAACACCCTATGGGCCAGCACAGTCATTGCATCAGGTAAGGCAGAGACTTTTTTTTTTTTTAAGGGAATATGTTAACAATTTTTAAAGGTCTTTTTGTAATGGAATAATAATCTCTGTCAGTTGGAGAAATTAGCAGTTGGAATGAAGTTTCCCACTTGTCCCAACACCTCTGGGGAGCTGAGCTGATGTCTAATTGCCCCTTGGACATTCCTAGATGAGAAAGAATTGGAGTGGCCTTTGGGCACTTCCTTAGCATCTAGGACCAGAATAGCACTTAATTGCTCTCCACATTGACATCCTAATCTGTAACAGAAATGGTGTCAAATAGATTCTGGTAACAGAAGCTAAGATGAAAGATTTCCAGGTAAGTGCTTCCATTGAATTTGTCTTACTTTCAAAAAGGAAAAAAATAAACTCTTGGACAGATTTTGGTTTATATATATGATAAGCCCCCAAGACCTGAGGTTAATCAATACCCTCTTGTCAAAGTAAAAGCCTCCTTCCTCTCCTGTCCAGCACACTTACAAGGTTTGCAGAGTGGTAGCTGGAGAAGATTCTGTTCTGGAGTTAAAGTTGTTGAATGGAGAGACTTCACAAAGCAGTATGTAGGTGTACATGGATTGAATAATAATATGAAGGAACATGAACTTCAGAAGGTTTTTTTTTTCTGAAGTACTGGGAAGATTTTGCTGTTTTAAAAGCAGAAATCAATGAAGAAATTTTGTGCCTGTATGTTTCTACTTAATCCTGCTCTGATTATTCTGTGAGATGTATTACAGTGTTGACACAGTGCTGGAGCCAAGGAATTGTAAAATTATAGTTGTCCAAATATAATTTAATCAAGTTAATTATGTTTATACTTCAGTAATTGCAATGTAGTAGGTAGCTTACCTTCCTTGCCTCTTAGTGTAGACACACATATTCAGATTTGAACACCCATCAGGGTGCTTAATGCATCAGTCTCAACTCATTCTGCTTTTGAACAAAATGGAAGGAAAGCCATTTTCCTTTGGTTCTGTTTGGCTTCCCTTCCCACAGCATGCTTTTCCAGAGTGGCTTTCTTGTATCAAAGCTGCTTCAGTGCAATTTAGAAGTTCCAGGTGGTTTTGGTTGACCATGAAGCACACAACAACTATTCTCTGCTGAGATGAGCTTAAGTTTAAATCCAGGCCTCCCTTCTGAATGTGAACAAAGTTATTTGCAGATAGACATCTTTGATCTCCATTAATAGGACTTACACTTCCAAATGTTTTCATAATTTCAATCAGTTTATATGGTTGAGCCTGTCTTGAATGGCTATAAAGTGACTAGAAACACTTTTTTACATATATCAGGGTGCCTTCAGGCTGTTTTCTAATCCTGGCAGGTTTTTCCTCTCATTTTGACTGACTTGATCAATATAATATCATAATATCAGTTTTGTTTCTCCTATAGCAACAATAAATAGCATGTTGTCAGTTATTTCTGTTACAAAAAAAACCCCAAGGATATTATTCTTCTATTATAAGTGAAAGCTGTCAAGTTGTGGTGGTGCCATCTCACTGGGGCAGCCTTTACTTGTAAGATGAGGCAGAGCTAAGTGGCTTTCTCCATCTGCTGCAGTGGGAATGGGTCTGACTCTGACTGTTTGCAGTTGATTTGGAGTAGCTGTGCCATCTGCTGATTTGAATTGTGATGAACTCACCATCACCTGCCATCTGGCTCGAGTGATTTGTTGTTGATTTTGGGTTGTTTTTTTAAAGGAATGTTTCCCAGCATATTTTTAGAAACCACCTCTTTTGAATCAGTCTTGCTTAAAAATAATTCGCTTGCATCTTGTTAAAACTTTGTTCATTAATGGGTGCAGGGGAATAGCAGAGTATAAAGTAGCATTATATTTGCAGTACTGCTTTTTTCAGTGTTTTCTCCATTTTTAGAGATTCCTAAATTTTTTTGAAAAATGCTTGATGGTAGATAGCTTTTTCTTTATGGCTTATTGCAAAGTCTTTAAGAGAAATTTGTAGAAAACCAGTAACTTATAGTGCCCCAACTGTAGTATATTTCTGTGAGAGTAAAAGAGAGAACTTTGCTCTCAGCTCTTCAGCAGCTGCAGGACAGAGAATTAGAATACACTGATAGGCTCCCAGCAGCTCCATTTGTTACAGTAAGGCTGAAGTTAGTAAGATTTGCATCTTGGTGGGAACAGCAGTTAGGCAAATGCTCAAATTGTAGATTTTAAAATAAGGTAATTCTGTCTTTGAAAGCTGTTGGAATTAAGTGGATTTACTCTGATTTTTGGCAACTTTCAGCACTGATTTAATTATGACACACAATGACAGGTTGTTACCTGGTGTAAGGTGAACTTATCCACACCTAAGTGGAACTCACAGTGGTGGGAGGAAAATCAAGACTTCTCCTATCATTAGTAGCTTTGATTTTTAGTGGGGAGAGACAGTGGACATCAAAAATGGGTCTGGGAATGTTAAGGGAGCAAAGCAGAGGATTTATCTTTTGATGCACATCCGTATGAACACTGTGGTTGAAGTCTTACTGATGTCTTCTGTTCAAAATCTGTGTTTTCATAGGTTTTATTTTCCAGGAACCAGGTTTTTAATTTATGGTTGCTATTGCTTCTGAAGTTAACCTGCTAAAAATCCTTTACAACTGTTAAGCCTTTGGATCTAACAAGTATTTTTATAGAGAAAACAAAAAGAGGTGGTTTTTCTTTAGTTGATACATGCTCTGTTTAATTTAGGTACTGTTGTGGGAGTTGTCCTCTACACTGGAAGGGAACTGCGCAGTGTGATGAATACTTCAAATCCAAGAAGTAAGGTATGGTAAGGAGGCAGTTTTACAATAGAAAAAAAGGGCCAGAATTTTAAATTTTTTTTAAAAAAGGAAATCCTTCTAAATGCTATGCACACATACTCTAGGGACAACCTCAGAGGAGTAATGATTCGTGTCTTCCAGCCTGTTTAATAGAGTTACAATACATGGTAGAATCTATTTTTTTTTCATTTTGTTATAGATGTCTTCTCACTTCTTTAGGACTGGTAGAACCATTGTTTTATATGGCTTTAATGAGATAGTCCCAGTTAAAATGGGAAAGCTCATTTTGCTGCATTATTTTATTATATCAAAGCTAAGAGAAGATGCAGGGATGTTTGCATAAGCTGCAGCTTTTGGCAGCATGAGCCCCCTCGTACCTCTTCATGCATTCCTTGGCTTCCAGAGGATGGAAGTCTTATTAAATAAGCTGGCATCAACATTGCTTATAAATTTAACTCTCTTTTCTAGTGTTTAAAAAGACAAGAAGCTGACTAGTGGAGAACGGCTCTTTGCACATGGCAGTTCATTCCCTTTGTGATCTTTACAGAGAGCTAACATCCTGTGTGTTTGCAATGTCTTTATTTCTTTAGATTGGTCTCTTTGATTTGGAAGTGAACTGTCTTACCAAGATTCTGTTTGGGGCTCTTGTGGTGGTCTCCCTTGTCATGGTGGCCCTTCAGCACTTTGCTGGCCGTTGGTATCTCCAGATCATAAGATTTCTCCTTCTGTTCTCAAACATCATTCCCATTAGGTAAGACATTCTCTAATTCTTCCCAGCAGCTGTTTCCTTTTCCACCATTCTTCTGGTGTAAACAAGTGCATAAACTCTTACCTGTTCTCACTTGATAAGTGAGTCAGTCAAGAAATTGAAATCAAATTATTGTTCACACATAAGAATTGCTTTGTTGTTCCTGCAGGATTTGTTCAGCATATTCACTTTTTCACTGACTATAATGACTGTCAATTATTCATTTATGGCTCCTTACAAAAGTACAGCAAAAAATGGAAAAGGAGAGATATTTATACAACATACAGTATAATGGGACCCAACTAATTTTCAGAGAGGACTGATACTTTAGTTTTAATAAGTAGGTTGTTACTTTGGGATTAATTTCAGATCCATTTTAAATCTGTCTGTGCATCAGTCACCCTGTCTTTACTTGTCCTCAAATTATATAAATTCTTCTCAACATAATTTTTATTATCTACCTTTGAATTACAGTGCGATTGCAGCCATCCACAGTCCTTTTCCCCATCTGCCCTCTAAACACTGACTTTGGATTTACTTCTCTCAAAACACCCTCTTTGGCAGCTCAAGTTCAGCATGGGAGACTAGTCCTTTCATTGCACTGTGACAGCTCACCCTGATTTTTTCCAAAAAAAACCCTCCTTTTATCTCTTCTCCCCTTCCTCCTGCACAGTTTGCGTGTGAACCTGGACATGGGGAAAATTGTCTACAGCTGGGTCATCCGCAGGGATTCCAAAATCCCTGGGACTGTGGTTCGGTCCAGCACTATTCCTGAGCAGCTGGGGAGAATCTCCTATTTGCTTACAGACAAAACAGGTATTTATGAAGAAAATACAGATTTTTGGCATGGTATGTTTTTTTTTTTGATTTTCTTATGTTTTTGGCTAGCCAGAGAGAGTCTAATGTGTGATTTCTTTGGACTGGAAGAAATATGCATTTCCTGTCACTTTGATAATAGGATTTAATCAGTTTTTGAAAAAAAAAAAAAGAACAAACAAAACAAACCCCTTTTTTTGGATTCTGAACACTATAAGAAAGGAGGAGTTTTATGATACTTCAAAGAAATACTTAAAAGGTGCTATGAAACCAGAAGCTGAGGGTAAAAAATAAAAATAAAAGCAACTTTATAGGGTTGGGTTTCAAAGGAAGATACACATACAGGCAGAAACCTACCATCGTTTTGGCTGCTGTTGTTCTTACACTTTTAAAGCTGAACTTGAATTCAGAAGACTTAAGCTGTACTTGGTCTGATACTCAATCTTGAAATTGCTTCTGAAAGTTGGGGTTTTTTTCAATCCAGCAGGACCAGAATTAGTCCTCCAGTCCTTGCTGTCATTGACTTCACAGTGAATAATCTCATTCGTGTTTACTGGCATGGTAATGTGCACCTTTGCTCCTGGGAGAATTGACTCTCAAGCTTGTTAATATTGGCTTTTTTGCTGGCCTGAGCCTCGTCTGGTGGCTAATTCACCTTCTCTTGGATTTGGGGATAAAAAAAAAGAATGCTGGTATGTTAGTGCCCATTCCATGTCTTGTGCTGCTTCTGTTACAGGAACTCTCACACAGAATGAAATGGTCTTCAAACGACTTCACCTGGGAACAGTAGCCTATGGCCTGGACTCCATGGATGAAGTGCAGAGCCACATTTTCAGTATATACACACAGGTAGAATTCAGTTGCATTACTCAAGTCCTTGTTCACGAAACAGTTTTCTAAGTCACCAAATGAATGGCAAGAATCTGCCTATTAAATTTTTGGAAAACTTCGAAGGCTTCTGTATGCTCACTATATAAATATTATCATAAACACTAATTGCATTTGTAGATTGTTTCACATCTTTTAATTATCTGCCACAGCATGTAAGTGCCTGTGTATGTGCCTGTGTCTTGCTGTAGAGTTCTGATAGTCTTGTGTTCCTTAGCATATTCCAATTGACATAATGCTTATGAATTTTCATATAAATACATGTACTTTGTTTGTAAAACAGCAGATGAGATTTCACTCAAGAATATTTCTACCTTAAAAAAAACCCACCCAAGCTGTCAGTAACTGATGTTCCACTTAGTCCTCTAAGTGGTGTTTATACAAGATTTAAGAATTGTCACTAATTATGTAATTACAAAAGCATTATTTTTCATCTTCTGTTAATAACCATTCTCTCAACTGCAGTTAGAAGTGACTTTTTGGTGACTTAGTGACAATTAGATCTTTTCTATTCTTTAGTAAATTGTGATTCCATGGAAGCAATCTGCAGACATTAGTGACAGGTTACTTCTACCCCTGTGTCATATGTTAAGTATTTTCATTTTTCAATAGCTGTGCAATTGCTTCATTCCTACACAAACTGGAGAAGTAGATTTTGAATTGCCTGTGCTTTTCTTTGGGACACACATACCCAATGCAATGAACCAGGTTTTTTTAATGCCCTGCAGTTTTTGGGTTGCTCAAGAGATTTTAGACTCTTTCTATACTCCCTCCCACACAAAGTGAAACACAAAGCTAGCATTCTTGCCTGGAAAAAGGCACTATGTACTGTAAATAGGATTTTCATTTTTGAATTTTGTTCATGGTGGCAAAGAGTCACAGCAGTTTTTCTTGACCTCAGTGGCATCTCTTTTTCCTGAGCAGGCAACAAAGTGCTTTTAACTAATCATAAGATATGATAAATATGATAAATGCCAGGTAAATACCTGGCATTTTGAATAATTACCTTTTTCAATGGCAAGTGTCTTAGGTAACTTGTAACTCCTCTAGGTTATCTCTTTCCCTCCCCTGCATTCACAGCTTTCTTAACATCTGATTCTTCTCTTGGTGTTGAGACCCTTAAATGACTGAACTGTACTTCAAAAAAAAACCACAATCAACCCCCCCAAAAAAACAGGCTTCAGATCTTTCTTTGCCCCATGTTGTACTGAGTTGCTAGAGAAAACTTTACTGGTTAATTATTTTCCAGTGTTGTTCAATATTTGTCAAGAACCTTTTGGTGACTGTGACTAGTCCTGTCAGTGACTAGTGCTACTTGTCAACTTAAATGCACTTCAGCTGGGGTTTGCTGGTGTTTGATTTGGTTAAAGCCTGTTGCAACAGTGCTTATGAGCAGCAATATTAAACTTGAAGATCTTGTGTGTCCTCAACACTAGAGTTGAGTTAAACATAAAATGTTTATCATTACTAAGTAAGATTCCTTATAATGAGAAGCATTTGCTGGCAATGATTCATTTTGAACTGTAGTTCTTATTCTTTGCTCTTATTTTTACCATGTTGTGGCCTTTGACCTGGAAGTGAAACTTTTGTCCTCTTGACACTAAAGGTTAACAGAGCAGGAAACTAGATCACTGTGTCCCTTCTTCAACCAGGATAATTTAGTAATTGTGCAATTATCTGAAGACTCCCATTCTGATACTAAAAATAGTATTAAAAATTAAATGAATGTAATTAAGATTTTCTAGGTCTGTACAAGTCATCTGTTTTATGTTTTCAGCAATTATATTCTTTTTGCATGTGAAACCAAATTGACTCTCAATTTTCAAAGCCGCTGATTATTCGTGGAGCAAAAAGTGATTTTGCTGCGGTCTTTTACCACTTGGTGGTACCACTTGTATGGATGCTATATATATGGGCTTCATTGGAGTGGGTTTTTTCTTCATCAATTTATTTTTTTTTTTTCCCTGCAGTAAGCTTTGTTCTATTTCCTTTTTTTTCAGCAGTCTCAGGACCCTCCTGCTGTTAAGGGCCTTACCTTAGCCACCAAGGTGCGTAAAACCATGAGCAGCCGAGTGCATGAGGCGGTGAAGGCAATCGCCCTGTGCCACAACGTGACACCAGTGTATGAGTCCAACGGGGTGACAGACCAGGCTGAAGCTGAGAGACACTATGAGGACTCCTGTAGGGTGTACCAGGCCTCCAGTCCTGATGAGGTCAGTATCCATTTGGCTGTAGAAAAACATAAAATATGACCTTGCTTCTTTCTAGGGAAAAAAGTAAAATATTTATCTGATGTAAGTACTTCAGTCTAGAGAAGGGAATAATATTTTAATGCACTCATTGCACTGGTAAACCATGAATGGACCATAAGTGCCCTCTCAGCTGATACATCTCAGCCACATCAGTCTCTCTGCCTGAAACTACAGTTTCATGGTGACTAGTATCTGGCTGTTGAATTGGCCTCTACATTGCAGAGTTTTCCTCATGTTTCAGCACCTTTTGTCCAGGGTGTATTTTGCTGTTCAGCTCTATGGATTGCTTTGACCATGTCTGGTAAATTATAGGCAATCTTGTCTTCTTTTGGAGGGGGACTACTTGTGGGAGGAGATCAATGCTTTGCTTACCTGTTTTTTTGCTCTGATGTGCTGCTCTCCTCTGTAAAGACAGCTTACAGAATTCAACTGCCTTTGGACTGAAACAAGTTCTGAATTATTTCCAGATGGGAATTTTTGTGATATGCATTTAAACTTTTTTTTTTCTAAAGCATCTACTGGCTATTTTTGCACAGATCCTCTGTTTATTTACATATATAGTAGGGTATATAGTGAAGCTGGTGATTTTTCTTCTCCTTTTTCACTTTATACTGTTCTGTCTTTAAAATATTTATGTAGCAATTTGTCTGAAATACCCAGGGGATTATTGTTTGCTTGTTTTACTATAGCATGATAACTAATCCTTCCAAGATTATTGTGTAAATTCTTTTTTTCTTTATTGTGGTGCCTGAAGTAGAGACTTAAGTGGGTTCAGAAATCAGATAGGCTTTGCTGCACTGAGGAAATATTGTCTGTAGGTCTTGGATATACAAATATTATTCAGTCATACCCTGTGTATGTTATACTAGATGGTACAAAATGCAGGATCAGCACAAGTTGAGTCCTTGAGAAAAAAGTGATGCTGTTAAATAACATTCCCTGTAGGGGAATGGCTTTGGACTCCTGTTAAAGCTAGCCTTTGAAATCCTATATCAATAAAATATTGCCATGGCAGGGAAGGTCAGTTTATGAAATGAGTACAAAAACTTGTATTCTCTTTACTTTAACAGCAAGGGTAATTTCTACCAGTTGGCATAGGATTCATTTCCTGTAACAGAAAGCAGGATTTCCTAAATTTGTTTCCTGTGCATGCTGCCATTTAGAAGTCTTGAAGTATCTTTATTCAGATATCAGTTACAGCCTTGGGGCTCCACAGGCGTGTCAGTTGTAGCCATACAGTAACTAACAGGGGAAATGAAATAGATATAATCTGATCAGAGATAAGAGTGCCTGGGATTCCTGGGCAAGCAGCCTTTAACCCCGACAACCCACCGCAGCTGCCAGGACATGAAAGGGTGCACCCATCAATTGGTTTCTGCCTGTTGTCTGTCTGCCTAGGCAAGTCTAAATGGGGTGTTTGTAGAGCAACTCATGGTGCAGAAGGATCAATCTGTCTTTTTAGAAAGAAATCTAGTTGTCAATACCCACTTCAGCAGTGGCTTGGGTAATTTAATTGTTGGAAAGAGCAAAGTTTGGGGGATAGTTCTCAGAGCTGCTGTAGCTGCTCCACTTTGTAATGCTCAGTTGTGTCTGACATGCCTCCAAGTCCTGGAGTGCTGCGAGGAACTTTACTTATTTCTTCTCCTCATTGAGCATGGGCTCACTTGAAGGTGTATGAGGAGTTTTAGGTCTACTTACAAGTCCTCAATTTTAGCTGTAAATCTACTTTTGCATCTTCTCACCTTTCTGCTGTGACAGAGAGCACATCCAGTTCTCTGTTTGTGTGATCCAGAGTAAATCTCTTCTGACTGGCACAGAACTGGGAACACACTCCCCATCCCAGGCTGCCCAGACCCTACCAAAGAGCCATCAATGCTCTCTGATGTCCACTAGTGCTGCAGCACTTTCCAGGGGCCAGGACCATTGTGCTGCCTGTTGAATGGGGATGGTAACTTCAGTGCTTTTAGTACATCTGACAGGAACACTTCAAAATTGTATCACTTTCCTTCTTGGTAATTATTCATTATGTGCTGTAGAGGCTGGGAAGTGGCATTTTCAAAGGGGTCAGCCCCAATTCCCCTCTGGTGCTGAATGTGGTCTTCCTAGAGGGCCATTAAGGGCTGACAGGACCCACGACTGCTCGGGTGCACCATGGGAAAGTGGGAATCTCTTTCATTATTCTTCCTCTTCCATTGACAGACTTTTTAATGGTCTCATGGCCAGCCAAAGTGACTGGCCTTGTGTGATGTGGCCCAGTTAGTTTGAAGCAGGTCACATGCATGATGTACTGCCACCCGTTAAGGTGCTGCTCAAATGTGTGTTCCTCTGTGCAGGGCTTTGCTTTTGGAAGGTTTAAATGCTTCCTGACATGGCAGTTAAACGAGGTGCTGGCAGGGAAGGAGGGAAGAGATGCCTGTGAAAAAGTCACAAAGGAGATACTTTAAGAACCTGGGAGCTTTACCTGGTAGCTTTACCAACATGGGCATATCAACAGCCAGTGCTGCATACACTGAACATCTCAACATCATGCTGTGAAAAATGCACAATAATTATTTATTAAGAGAGTATTAGAAATACAAGCTCTACATATGCTCTGGGAGACTGTTAGGAGGATTATCTAACCACACACTGTAGTGCACTAAGGATGGCTTGAAGAAACTTTTGAAAAAGATTAACTTGAAGGAGACTTTAATTTGTTGTAATCTTTGTGAATAAGCCCACAAAAACTTGCTAATATTAAAGCAAATACTGATTCAAATTGATTTAAAGGCCTTTCAAGGCAAAGTCAACTCCACTAATTTTTCTAATCTGTCAATTTAAGACTACTTTATGAAAGGAAAAGTTTGGTTTGGTTTGTCTCTTAAGCCTAAATGGGAATGAAAGGCAGCTGAGTTAACATAAGGTTCTTCAGTTAGATCCAATGGTATCCATTCATTGGGTAAAAATCTTTACTCAGTGCAAGTATTTATAGGTTCCTTTTCCTATATGTGATTTCCCAAAATAAATTTCACTTTTGTCTAAGGTATTTTTTGCTCACTGAAGGCAATAAAGGCAGAATTTGAGAGGCACAAGGTATAATTAACCTTCAAGTCAACAGCAACCGTGTGTCCAGCACTCTCAGGCCTGTGGAAACAGTGCTGTGAAATACAGTACTTTGTGTCACTTTGGAGAAGGTGTCCCTTGATCCTTTCTGGAGGCCAGTGATATATGGGCTCATGTCAGCTGCTGGTCCCATCCATTACTGCCAAGACAGCTTCTAGAGTTAAAGCCCCCTGTCTCAGCAGGCTCAGGCTGAGATGGATGTGCCAGCAGAGGTGGGGATTCCAGGGGATTGAAGGCAAAGTGAAATAATGGCTTTGGTCTTCTGTCATGACTCTGGTTGTGATCTAGTGAAAGCCTGTAAGGAATTCCGTGTTGTAGATCCATTAATGCTAGAAGCTGCAATCAGAAGAAGAGGAGACCGAGGGGTGACCTCATTAATGTCAATAAATATGTGGAGTGTCAGGAGGATGGAGCCAGGCTCTTCTCAGTGACATGCAATGGTAAGACAAGGGGCAACACAGGAGGTTACACATAAATGCAAGAAAAGACTTGTTCACAGTGAGGGTGACAGAACAGTGGCACAGGCTGCCCAGAGAGGGTGTGGAGTCTCCTTCTCTAGAGACATTCAAACCCTGCCTGGACATGTTCCTGTATGACCTGGTCTAGGTGTTCCTGCTCTGACAGGGAGATTGAACTAGATAATCTCTTGAGGTCCCTTCCAGTCCCTCATGTTCTGTGATTCTGTGAAAATTATATCCACACAAGTTCAATTAAATTAGTTCTGCCATGTGCCTTGAAAAACCTGGGATTTGTTTTGGGATGTTGATTCCTTTGTTTTAATGTCTTGGGAGAAGGGGTTCTCTGCAAAGAAGTGAGCCAGACTTAGCTGTCTTGCTGATCACTATGGAGGCTGAAAATTGTTGATGAATTGTTACTACCAAAGAGATAGGGTACAACACAGCTCATTTTGTTTGTGTGCTTCTTAAGCATGAATATTTTATATGTTCTGCATTAGTGCTTCTGCCTTTGATACTCTAAATCCAGGGTGAGGGTGTAATGTTGAATTCTTGATTGCATAAACAGCAAGCATGGAAACAAATGTTTGTGAAGGTGTCTCTTAACCAGGCTGGACAAGGCACTGAGCAGCCTGATCTAGTGGGAGGTGTCCCTGCCTATGGCAGGGGGGTTGGAACTCGATGATTTTTAAGGTCCCTTACAACCTGAACTATTCTATGATTCTATGATGTGCCTGGGCCTGAGTGAGAGGGTACTTGTGTCTGTCCCTGTTGAAGGGTTGTTCTTCAAGACATGGCAGTGGAAGGCAGGGAGCCACCCATCTCCTGCTGGAAATCTGAGACAGCCAGGCAGCTGAATCAGATAGGAGCAAGGCTGCCCTAATCCTGAAAATATTGCTGGTGAGCTTTTTTCTTTGGGAAGAGCCCACTACAGTGAGCTATCTATACATGACTACCTGCCTGCACCATTATTAACTAATGAACTTCCCTGCAGCCCCCTCCGCTGCCCCCTCAGGGGACATATGGAATGGATTGCCCGACCTCACTATGGCCTTCTCTTCTCAGGTGGCCCTGGTACAGTGGACGGAGAGCGTGGGTTTAACGCTGGTGGGCAGAGACCAGTCCTCCGTGCAGCTGAGGACACCGGGTGGCCACATTCTGAACTTCACCATCCTCCAGATCTTCCCCTTCACTTACGAGAGCAAGCGCATGGGGATAATTGTCCGGGTAAGTGGCTTCGGGTAAGCTCTTGTGTCTTGTTCATCTCCTGCTAATACAACATGAAACATATAAAACATTTGCTCTCAGCTGTGCTGTTCTTCCTGAGTTTTGCAGTCTCTTCTACCTCAGGAGACAAACCTCTGTGCACAAACCCATTGCCAGGTTTGTTCAGTGAGTCATCCCTTTCCTTGGCTCAATTTGGTCCTAAGTGTTGGAGACATTTTTTATTTATTGATATTTGGTGCCTTGTTCAAAATAACAGGGAGCCTAAGCTTCCATCTTTCTCCAGCTGCACATTCCTGCTTGTGTTTTTAATTCATCATGTGCTCTGGATGGGTTTCAGCCTTCCAGCTCCCCTGTTTGACACATGAGGTCCTGAAGGGCACAAAGTGGGCAACATCAGGAGCAGGAACTAAAACAGGGTCATGGATCTGACTTATGCTTCATGTCCATAGCAGTTGTGATGGTCCAAGAGGTAGTGCTGGAGGTGGCAGCAAGTGAGAAGGAAGAAGGGGGTCATGGAATGATGGCACAAATAGCTTCAGCATATTGTTAGAGATACTGTGGAAGTGCTTTCTGGATCTGTGCCAGGCACTGAAACACTCCTCTCAGACCCCATGAGGTACAGCAGCACAGACACTTGTAGCTGCTTGACAGAGCCTGCAGCCATGCTAAGAACACAGTATTGTGGGCAGGGTTTGAAAATTGCTAAGGTTAACTAAAAGATGCTTTTGTGCAAGTTCCTTTGTAATCATCAGCAGGCACTGCACATGCTAAATATATGCCCAGCTGATAGTGGTTTTATGTACAAATGCAATATAAGATCAGACTCTCAGGAAAAAAAACTACCTTAAAAAGAAGAAGAAAGTGTGGGTGTTAAAAACAGTTGAGATCAGTTGTCACCATTATCATCAGTATTTGTCAAGATAGTGCAAGAGAATCAATGTTAATAAAGGAGACAAAACTAAAAGTAAGCAAACTATGGTAACACACTTCCATTTGTCTGTGAAGAAAACGAGGTGAAGCAGTTCAAATATTTCTTTTGCAAATAAGTAGAACATTCTTGTTATTTTTTCTGAGAGTACAGACAGATAATGGGTGCCAGGAATCTAAAACAAGAATATGAAACCTGTAATCCAGGAGAAGATGTGATTTGTTGTATCCTTTCCTGGGATCTGCAGCTTTGTTATTTAGGGGTAGGTACCACCACAAATCTCAACTTTGTGGTGGTGCAAAATGGAGTGGTTGTGTTAAACAGCAACAAATGTTATGGAGAACTTCAGTATTCCTGTTACCCAGAGGTTTGGTGATAACAATGGAATGTAATTATTCTCACAAATCCATGGAGAACTGAAAATTGTTCAAGCTCATGCAGATAGCTGTATTTGTACTGTCACACGTGATTATTTTGTGCCTGATCTCCTGTTCCTCAAAGAACTGCCTCTAAATTCTGGATCTCACACCACTGTATGGTGTAGGGGGGAGAACTTGGTTTTTCAAGTTGTTCCAGGGTGTTTGGAATATTAAAACATGCCCAAGGGCAGGAATGCTAGTTGAAATGGGCTGATAGGTTGAGCTTGTACAAAGTAATCGGTGTGTTAAATCTGTGAATCTGGAGATCTGTCTGAATGCATTTGAAAGCACAGATTCTGCCTTGTTCCCAAGAAGGTTTTGTGCTGTGTGGGACAGCTGGAATGAGTATAATGTATGTCTGCTTAGGTACAGCAAGTGTAACTTCTTCAGGTTAATTATTTTTATAGTGAAAATGATGTGGAGAGTTCAGGCTGTCTTTTCAAGACCTGGAATAAAAACGTTGGCAATAAAGGAGGGAGTACTGAGTAATTTCCCAGCTCTTTGCTTACTGGAAGTGCAAACTTGACTGGCTGCTGTTTTATTAATGGTATAAGAAAGGAGCTAGCCATGGAAAGCTGGGTGCACTTGATGAAATTGTGTTTATATACTCAGCAGAGAATTGGATGCCCTGATACTTTCTTACCTAAATGGAAAGGGGTCTTCTTATGCCCCTTTTATGTGGTGCTTACTCCTTTTAAGTTACCTGCATTCTCCCCCTTTAGGAAGAAGGTGGTTTCTGATTTGCATTTCTGTATTTAGAACGTTGCTGATGCCAAAACCAGCAAAACTCCCACTTGTGGTCAGTGGGAGCAACATCAGGCCCAGCTCCTGATAGTTACTTGTAATAGAACCATTTGCTCTCCTCTGTTGTGCTTGTTGATTGTCTTTATTTTGCAGCAGTTGAGCCACAAAAATCAGCTGCCTGTGTAACCTCTGCAGAAGCTGGTTTTGAGCAGCAGATGGTTGTTTGTGTAGACTCCAAAATAATATCTTCAAGTACTGATTTCATTAAAAAAATAAAAAAGAAAAAAGTTTAAGTGGGTAGTTTTCAATTAAGAGTTCCTTTTACTAAACATGCATGTGTGCATGTGGAAGAACTCCATGTGTTTTTGATCCATGACTTGCAAGGTGTTTACTTCATTGTATCTCTTAAAGCTTTGTGGCTTGTCCAAAAAACACAACTGAGGGAAAGCAGTATGAAGTGTCCAGAGGACAATGGGTACAGGGAGCAGACAGGGAAGGAAGGGAGAAGCTGCAGAATCTTGCACCCAGGATTGTAGTGAGTAGAATTCAAATAGTAATATTTTTCTGGTTAACTATACAGGTATTGCCCATTACTTTAACTACCTCTTTTAGTTTAGTGGGAGCCTTTGTGATCATCTTGTCAGGGTTCCTGTAAAATCTGAGGATAGATTTTCTGCAAGGGTTTCATGCATCCAGTCTGGTAAAGCTGTTACTGGAATTCTTGGCAGAGGCACCCATCTCCTGTTGCTTTGTGTCCTATAAAAAGATCTTCAACACAGATCTTTTAGTAAATAAGGTAGTAGTTAATATTGAAAACAAGTAGCAGATGCTGCCTCATTTGGGCTATTTTTGCAGAGTCTGCTTGTTTACTTGTGATCAACTGTTGTTTCTGTAGGTGATTACTGCAGTTCTAAGAAGTCTTTTTCTACCTAAGCAGCCACTCTTCACCATGCTCTTTACTGACTTCATCTCCTTCTTGAAAGGACTGTTTGTTTGACCACAATATTTTCCATTCTTCTTTTTCTTTGCATTTTCTTTTTTCCCCTTACCCATGTGGAATGAACTTTGTTGTAGAGCAGAGATAGTGCTGTTGTCATATCTGGAATTGAAAGAAGCCTTTGAACCTTGGCCAGAGCCAGACCACGGTGGAAAAAAAGATGCCTCTCCAAAACAATATAACTGGCAAATCTCTCTGTAGATTTATAGTGTGATCTTACCATAATATGAGAACGCACTAACCTCCTACTGAACTCGGTGAGAGGAAATGACTAATGCAAGGAGATAGCTGATACAGTATTTATATTGGACAAAAAAATCTAAACTATCTTAAGCCAGTTCTGCAGCAGGGGAAGCAGAGTCTTTATTCGTTTCCTACAGAGATGTTGTTAGACACTTTTTAATCAAATAATTGAAAAGATAAACCTTTACCTTTAGCTATTGCCAAAAGCGGTGTGTTTTATTGAAACAGATTCGAGTTGTTTTGGTAGAGTGACACGCATTGCTCTTTGGGAATGTGGGATGTGTGGGTATCAGTGTGGGAAGGCTGCACATTGAAAAGGACACTGAAAACCAGCTTAAGCTTAATTATAAGAGACTTCCTAGTGAGTATGAGCTTGACAAAAATACTTCTTAAAGCAGCCTCATTATTCTTGGCTGCTGCTTAATTTCTGGAGCGAGAATGCTTCTTTATCTTCTTTGGTTTTAATATCTACATCAGGTGCTGATTTTTCACTAGGGGAGTAAATTCTGTTTCAACAGTACCATAGGGAATTAGGCTTTCAGCTATCAATTCAAACTCTTCACTACTAGTTTCTTTAACTACAGGACAAGTTGACCCGCATATTAAATAGAGTGAGGATGAAGAAGTGTCCACTATACTTTTCTTCCATTTCTTCCTTTCCTAAATCACTTTTTTTTTCCTTTGTTCTGTCTATTTCCTGACTTTCCCGGGCTTTTGGGTTTTGCGTGTTAAGTTTATTCCTATCCCTGGTGGTTGTCTTGGTTTGTTAGAGCAGTTTGTTCCTTACTCATTGTTTTGTCTCCTTTGAGGAAATTGCCAGGGTTTCCATTAGCTTGTAATACTGATAGCTGTGACCTCCCTAGATATCTGTCTGGTTAGAAGGGATTTTTTAATTTGTGGCTGTGTAAATATGCAGCCTCCAAATTACTTGCATCAGATAAGGCAGGCAGCAATCTAACCTTTCTGCAGTGAGCATGAGCTTTAATTATGCTTATGCCATATAGTGGAACTGAGAGGGTAAATTAGAGTGTTTGTTACTGTTAAGCTTCATGCATCTGTTTTATTGTTTCCACTAAGTATGAAATAAATTTTCAAGGGTGAGGGCCAGAGGTTATTCCAAAGGCAAATGCACTTGGGATGGAGAGGTGTCTGTATGGAAATGCCATGTTACTGATTAAAAAACTGATAGTCCTCATTTAAAGCATTATCCCTGCTGCAAGTAACTGAGTTATAATTGAATTGGCATCTCCTTTTGCCCTGAGACAAGGTGCTGAGCCCCACAGACTTTCAACTTGACCCAGTCATTATTTCTGACTGTTGTTCAGAGCAAACTCATCACTGAGCTCACTGAAGCCATTCCAAATATGCTGATATTGGCCCAACTAAGACTTTTCTGGTTTTTTATCTGCAGGATGAATCAACAGGAGAGATCACCTTCTATATGAAAGGGGCTGATGTGGTGATGGCTGGGATTGTGCAGTACAATGACTGGCTGGAGGAGGAGGTATGGCATCATCCCTCCTAGATGGAGAAGGTTTCTTGTACTTTTCTTCTTCCAGGGCAACATGTGTCTATGTGGCAGAGTGGACATAACTGCAAAAATATCTGCAAGGTAGAAGGGCACTGATCTTAACAATTCACTGGACTAGTCTTCAACCATATGTATACAAATATATGTATATGTAGTAACAAGGAAGTCAGCAGACAAGGTTAGCATATTTAGTGCAGAATAAGTCCTGTAAATTAAATGGATTTTGCTTAAAACTGATTGCCACTCAAGATTACCAAATACGAAATTTGTCCTGGGCTTAATCTTGGGTTTGGATTTATTTTAAGCTGAAAGGTCTAATTTCAAAGCTAAGTTTGGCAGCTTTGTACTGGGCTATGTTTGTCAGGTTAGTAATCATGTTGACACAGAGTTCACAGTGGTAGCTTCAGTTACTGATTCTCCCTACCCCCTAACTCTGATATTCAAAGGAACAACAATGCCTTCATCTTATTTTAAAGAGTTTTATGGCCAAAGATGTGAAGTTCACAAATCAAAGGCTTGTGTCTTTTTTCCTAAGGACAGAGAGAATAGGATCAGTGGGTTGTTTCTGACACATGAGTGTAGGGGAGAGAACATATTTGTTTCTGATCACTGACATAGATTACCAACTATTGTCGATCTCCTTTATTCCTTTCAGGTTTATCATGCACTTTATCAGATGTTACAGACTCACCAGGGTTGCTCAAATGGGACAATTATTTTCTTAACCTCCTATCTTACACTGCCATCTCTGCAGTGCTGTTCATAAATCTTCTTCCTCGAGGTGCAGTTTATGATTTACAATGTGATTCTTCTTTCCAGTGTGGTAACATGGCTCGGGAAGGCCTGAGGGTTCTTGTCGTAGCCAAGAAGTCTCTGACGGAAGAGCAGTATCAAGACTTTGAAGTAAGCTTTTATTTGTCTTTTTTTTTTCCTTTTGTTTTTAAACAAACAGTTACCAAAGTGATTCTTGGAGACCTCTGGTGATAATTGTGCCGCTTCCTGCTCCTTCTGCTAGAATCATCATTCTTCAATGTCTGTCTCTTCTTTTAATCAAAGTGGGTTTTTAAGTGATATGCATGAAACTGGATCCCAGCCAGGACTCTTCAAAACAGTTCCTGAATCCTGCTTAACAATCTTTTCTGGTTATAAATTCTGCAAGTATTCATAATTTGTTAGGCAAGTTGTGTTTGTGTGGGGAAATGTGTTGGCTTTTAGTTTTCCTTGTTACATTCCAACATCCAAGGAAACTACAAACAACAGGAATATAACCCGTTCAGTCTTCATGGAAACACAGGCACCGTGTGTGAGGTTTGTGAGATGAATTGCTACACACAGTACTAATTGCAGCACGAATTGCTGGCACATGGCAGGGACAAAAGAACAGAAAACTTCCTGAAATATCTTATTCTGTAACACGCACCTCGTGTTTGCCAGCCATTATAGGTTTGACTCCCTGAATGACAATTAAGAGAGGGAGGTTAACTGGTTAACCATTGTGCTGGTTAACCCTGTATTCCACAAAATGTAACCCTGTGTTCCTGTCTGCTTGTATGTGACTGTGGCTGTGTCTGCTCTGTCCTCAGGCACGCTATGTCCAGGCCAAGTTGAGTGTGCACGACCGGTCCCTGAAGGTGGCCACAGTCATTGAGAGCCTGGAAATGGAGATGGAGCTGCTGTGTCTCACTGGTGTGGAAGATCAGCTGCAGACAGATGTCAGACCCACTTTGGAGACACTGAGAAATGCTGGTATCAAGGTCTGTCACAACTAATGTTACTCCTAGCAGGAACCTTTGCAGTATGTGGCACTGTTTACAAACACTAAGAGAGTCTGGGGGTCCTGTCAACATAAAAGTTTCACCAGGTGCCCTTTGCCAGTGGGAACAGTGGATCTGGCCAATGCATTTTAAACTTTACTTAGGAAATAAAACATTGCTGGAAGTAGTAAATGTTAACTAAATGCATGAGAGCATGTAATTTTTGTGCTTTTCCAGCCTGCTGTCTCCTTTTGCATAGAGAACAAGTACATAGGCAGGAGGGCTGATACAGAAGCTTTTTTGGATTTGTCCTTTAGACATCTGGATGAACAAGACCAGTTTAGATGGGTTTGGTGCTTGAGCACTGGGCTGTGAATATCCATATTTTCAGTAGCCACTAGAGGGGGTCTGAGCCAAGAGAATCAGGGACTGCACGATTTTTTTACTGCTTTCTGGACTCCCGCATCTGGGACCAACACCTACAGCCCAAGCTGTGCTCAGAAGTGAGAGAACCTTAATTTATTTCCCTGCAGACTTGTTGGTCAGATCCTGGAATTCAAAAAAGTTAAGGGAGAATGTATTAAAAATTTAAATTTGGGCAAGAAAAATGAGTAAAGGTACTGGCTGTGGTTTGTCTCCTTTAAATGAGTGAAATATTGAGGCATCTGGTGAATCCAAAGCAAGGCTGGGTGTTTGGGTGGAATTCATGGCTTCCAAAAGTGCTTTCTGTTTGGAGCCATCCCTGTAAACAACAGGAGATTGTGAGATTCATAGTCTTGGACAGTTATTCCAAAGAAAACAGTTTTATTTTCTCTCTTCCCACCTTGGCTGGAGTGGGTGTTGGGGTGTGGAGTGTGTTGTTGCAGAGTGAGTGCAGCACTTTGTGAGCACTCCTTGCTATGGTATGTTCATTAGGGTATTGCATGCAAGAAATAAATCATGAATGAAGGCAGCCTCATAATTCATTACAGGGATCATCTTGTTAAGATCAAATCTTTTTCCAACCTCAGATTATTAAACAAATAAGCGACTGTATGTGTTTTTTGGGTTTAGTTTTTTAATGTTCTTTTAAATATTCTTGGGCAGTGTCTTGAAAGAATAAAAACACCAGTAGAAAAAACCCCCAAAAACTCTGATTTATTTACACTGTTGAGGGAATCCCCTGCCAGATTATAATAAGGTTTTGCTGCTGGTATTGCTTTCTAATGCCCCCCCTCCACCACCACATAAAAAAAAGGTGCAGTGTATATTAAAAAAAAAAAAATCTAAGGAAAAAAAACCACCCCAACCAACTAACTTAGTCTGTTCCAGATGCACACATCAGCAGTGAGCTAACCCCAGTTGCATCATCCACATTTCAGGCAGGGCCATGAGGGATCTTTCTGCAGCAAGGCCGGCTTAGTTCAGCGTAGGAGAAATGGCTGGGGTGGGACATATTAACACACGCATACACATTCTTCAGCTTGTATTTTGTGGGTTTATCAGCAGAATCTTGAAATATTGCAGGTGGGAAAAACATTATACATAGTTTGTCTTCCAGCCTCTTTAAAAATTTTGCTTTCTTTAATCTGCAAGAATATTCTTGTGTGCTTTAAAATAGGGGTTAGTTTTTTCTAAAAAATTATTTAAATATGTATTTCAACAGTTTGCTTATATGCCTGAACTGGCAAGTGGTGCCTGTGGATGTCCTGCAGACATGGTTGTTAAGTTTTGTATTTAATCCATTAAATATTTGGATTTTAGGTGTGGATGCTGACGGGGGATAAGTTAGAGACAGCCACGTGTACAGCCAAGAACGCTCATTTGGTGACACGGACACAGGACATCCATATATTCAGACTAGTGAGTAACACCCACCTTCCCCTCTCTCTGGAACTGTTTGAGATCCCAAATTCTGGGATGGAAAGGGATGCTGAGATCACAACTGTTTTCCAACACTGGACCTGTAATATTCTTATTCTTTTGACCCAGCTGCCCATCTCATAGAATCATAGAATGGTTTGGTTTGGAAAGGACCTTAAAGATCACCTAGTTCCAACCCTCCTGCCATGGGCAGGGACACCTCCCACTAGACCACATTGCTCATTGCCTCATCCAGCCTGGCCTTAAACACTTCCAGGGAGTGGGCATCCACAACCTCTCTGGACAGCTTGTTCCAGCGTCTCACCACCCTTGCAGTAAAGAACTTTTCTTATCTCCAGCCTATATCTCCCCTCTTCCAATCTGCATAAATTACTCCTGAGGATTTATTTGAATTTATCTGAATAACTCAGCATGCTGCCTGTCCCCATTATATTTAGTCCTTCTGAGACTTGTTTGGTTTTTTTTACCCCAGTGAAGCAAAACTCTTGCCTCACTTGCCATTTTTTCCCCCAGGTGACAAACCGTGGAGAAGCCCACCTGGAACTGAACGCCTTCCGCCGCAAACACGACTGTGCTCTTGTTATTTCTGGTGACTCCTTGGAGGTAGGCTCCAAATGCTGTTCAGGAACAGCCCTAGAACACTATGACTGAATTAAATTTTTTTTAAAATGAAGCCTCTGATAGCGCAAAGGTGATGGTTTTCATCTCTGTACATTAGGTGTGCCTGAAATACTATGAGTATGAGTTCATGGAGCTGGCTTGCCAGTGCCCTGCTGTCGTGTGCTGCAGATGTGCTCCCACACAGAAGGCACAGATTGTGAGACTGCTCCAGGAAAGGACTGGCAAACTCACCTGTGCAGTAGGTAAGGGAAGAGTGACCATGTAGGGTGATGTCTTTGCTATTTCTTAGCACCATTTCATAATACTTGGATCTGCAGAGTTAGGGAATGGTGGTTTAGCAGGATGGCTGATATGATGAAATACTGTATGTGGAAACTTCAGTGAACAACTACTCCTAAATATATGGGATGGTGCCTTTGCTTGAACCTGGTCAGGTAAAGTGCCATTGTTAATCTGTGAGCTTTATTTCAGCACTGTAGGTAGAACATTACAAGTCAAAGCGATCAATGACCTGTGGGTCTATTAATTAAAAAACTTCTTAAAGTGATTAAATTCACGATTTCTATTAAAAACCATTGTTTTGTTGGTAGGGTTAAATGTACCTTCTAATATACCTCTGGTGGGGTTGCACATTGCATTTGTTGCTTAACTTGTACTGTTGTTTCTGTGCTCTGCCCTGCAGGTGATGGAGGGAACGATGTGAGCATGATTCAGGAGGCAGACTGTGGTGTTGGAGTTGAAGGAAAGGTGAGATTGGCTCCTGTCGAGTGAGATTCCTATGACAATTCAGGAATTTGCAATTGAATTTTAAATCAGTCCCCAGAAATTTGTGCAAGAAAGTGAGAAATTTTCACAAGACAAAAAATCAGACTGGTAGACTTATCATGAAAAATAATTTGTCTGTCAAGGTGTCTACTGTCTATCAGGGTTTAAATTAATTAATTACTTCTTAGCAGATTCCTTGAATTGGGATCATTATAGTTACCTTGGGGGTTTTTAAAGCATGCAGAGATGCTCCAAGTACTGGAGATAAAATTTCTCTGAGAAGATACACCCTACCTGTACAATTAAAAACTGGTTAGTTAGTTAGTTTAGAAAGTAAACTCTGGGTTAGAGCTCTGCTTCCTGCCTGTGGAGCTGCTTGGAATGACAAGGACTTGGCGGCAGTGGAAAGACTCTGCTTGCAGTGAGCCAGTACTTACAACTGAGTGAACTTTTGAGACTGAAAATTTGTGTTCAGAGCTGACTTGATATGAGTGTCACGTTAACATGCGTGTTGTGAATCATAATCCAGAGGGTTATGGAGTTGGAGGCCAGGGTTCAAATGGGAATTCTCTTCTTAGTTTTGCTCTTTGCTTAAAAACCACGGCAGAAGGCAGAAGTGCTGAGGTAATAACTCTCCCCCACCTAATGCATTGCAAATTTTCTTGGAAATTCTGTCAGGAATAAGTAAATAATAATATAATGTATTTTTTGTTGCAAATAGTGCAGTGATCTCACTCTGCTTTTACTTGCTGTTGTACACAGGAAGGAAAACAGGCATCGCTTGCAGCCGATTTCTCCATCACTCAGTTTAAACATCTGGGTCGTTTATTAATGGTCCATGGAAGGAACAGTTACAAACGGTCAGCAGCTCTCAGTCAGTTTGTGATCCACAGGAGCCTGTGCATCAGCACCATGCAGGTAAAAGGATTGTCATGAGGGCTTTTCAAATGGAGAGCTGAAAAAGTAAAATCAAAAAGTACAGGTTCTGTGTTTCATTTTAGCTGCAACCATTTGATCTTGAAGTTTTCATGGCTGAAGACTTAAAGCTGTTGCTTTGATTTGGAAACACAGAAGTTTGTGGTATTGGACAAACATCAGCAACTCCTCTAAAATGGGACAATCAGTGTTCCACATGAGAAAATGCTGCTTTCATGCAGCGTGTTGTCACTGTTATTTATTAAAGTAGGAAATGCTGAAAATCTGAAGCACTTGTTAACCTTCCCAAGTAAGTGCTCAACAGCTTGCTGCAACAATGTGGAGGTGATCTGTTCCTCTCCCTTTTAAAAGGAGAAACACTCCTTTTGGCACTCACAAAATTGACATTTGTATGTGTGTGCTGAGCCTGAGAGTAACAAAATTGCAATAGCCAGTTGGCAGGATGAGTTGAAAGAGATTTTAACAGTTTGTGAGCCAAATTCCATTCTTAGATGTGGTGACTTGAGTGGAAGTTGCAGTTAAGGAGAGAGGTTATTCTTTGGGAGTTGCATTTCCACGATGTATCATGCTCACGTGTTCCTTAAGAATACTAAGGTTTTTCTCTTTACATGAAACACTTGATGTTTTTGCAAAGACTGATGATTCTGCCCTCTCCACTTTTTAAAATAAACGCATCAGAAAGGGATGCAAATAATCAAAAGGCTCAGATTCAGGGAACAATCTGACTTTGTCTACAGCTGAAAATAAGAGCAGATAACAAACTCATAACTTCTAACAAAAGAAAGCCAAAATTTGCATGACTTGGCGTTTCTATTAGTGTTTACTCTTTGCATTGTGAGAGCATCTTCCAGGCTTAAATAAATACACACCTGTCCTTCACAACATCTGGATGGCTTTGATCAAACCAGTGGGCTTTGGAGGAAATCTCTTGTGTTCTTTTCTGTGGAATTACATTGCAAAAAGTTTTCCAAGTCCAGCTCTCCAGGCTTGCGTAGGAATGAAAAGGGTTGATAATACATTCTTCTGTCTTCATTTCAGGAATTTGGAGAAACCATTGCAAGTACATTCCAGTTTGAATGAGAGTATATTTTTCAGCTGTTACTTTTAGTGCAGTACCTATTGCCTGAAAAGCTGTTTCTTTTCTTTTCTAGGCTGTTTTCTCATCAGTGTTTTACTTTGCTTCAGTTCCTCTCTACCAAGGCTTTCTCATCATTGGGTAAGAGACCACATTTCACCAATATTGTAAAAAAACTGTGTGTAATGAATAGATTTGGGCTAATTAACATGCAGGGCACGTCCATCTTCATGTTTCACAACACTGTTTCATAAGATTGTCCCCTTCCTCTTCCTTTTCACTGAGCAAAGCTACCAAAGGCAGCACAAGTACTTCTAGGAGCCCACAATGGATATGTCCATTTTACACTCCAAGAATACCATATTTCCTTTCTGAAAACCAGCATTTCTGTTTGCTTAGAAACAGAACCTTAGATAATTTCCTGGTTTTTCTACCTTTTTCCCAGGTACTCCACAATTTACACAATGTTTCCAGTGTTTTCTCTAGTCCTGGACAAAGATGTTAAATCCGAGGTTGCAATGTTGTACCCAGAGCTTTACAAAGATCTTCTTAAGGTATGGGAGACTTTTTGTTGTCTGTTTTGGGGAAGGTGAGATCCCTCTCTTGATTTGAAACTCTCTAAATGTGTTAAGTCAAATATATTATCAGTAGATACAGAACTTGATAGTGTGTTTCCAAGCAAAATTGTTTTAAAGGAGATTTGGAATTTACAGATAGAACCAGATTTCCTGGCAGTTTGTTACTGAATGTTACATGAAATGCAGTTTATTAAAAACGTCTGGGGAAATAGAAGTTCCATTCTGTGGGAAATTCTAAGGATTTAATATTACTGATTTGTTCCAAAATAGGGGAAAGAGAAATTGTCAGGGATTTGGCACTATCTGGTAGCCAGAAAAGGGGATAAGGAGAAGGGATATGCTATTTCTATGGAGGGGAATAGATTGTCACAGTTTTTTTTAATAGAAATTTGCCTTGAGGATTATCTAAAGGTTTGGTTGCTGTGCCATTTTTGTAGTATTAGCATGAAATAAGGTCCTTCTCCTTAGACAAAGAAAACTTTATTTGATATTTACTGTAGAAATAACAGCTAGGTAAAGCTTGACTCTTTTTTTCTGGAAAATTTTTTGAATAACTGGGGTATGCAGACTGGGAACATCCTTCTTAATTGAAAGAAAGGGTGGACTGAGTCTTCAGCAGATCCTTTCCCCTCAAGGATTTCTGTTAAACAGATACTCTCAATAGAAAAGCCTGTTTTTCCAACAGCCTGAATAAGTCTCCATCTGGTTTCACTTGTGTGTTGTCTCTTATGTCATAAACCACTAATTCTCCAACCATCCTTAGGCCTGGTCTAAACATAGGGGGGTTTTGTACTGGTATAGCTGTGTTGAATGGAGATGCTTTTATTAAAACCTATCTGCCTTCAATATGATGGTGATTTGTGTGTCTAGAAATATACTATTAATATATTCATACATGTGTGTATACACACATCTTTTATTTCACAGTACAGTGACTAAACTCATGAGACATCTTTGCATTGAATTAATCCTGTGTGCAGTGAGGAGGAGGTTGTACTGTCTGCAGGCACTGAGCTTTCACAGTCCCAGGCCTCCTTCATACATCATGAAAAATGAGAATAAAAAGCCAGTACCTCAGGGTTGGTTGATTTGTTTTCTTTCCAAATCACCTTCAAATTGTCTCTTATTCATTGCTGGGTTGATCTTTAAGTGCTTGTTTATAAAAGAGAACCAAACTGAACCTTGACTCTTTTTTTATCTTAATTTCTTCCCCTTAGGGACGACCGTTATCATACAAGACATTTTTAATATGGGTCTTAATAAGCATTTATCAAGGTAAGAAATCAGCTTCTACCTGTGTCTTCTAATGTTTTAATGAAAACAGAATATCCATGTATGTTGCAGAGGTTAAGTAAAGCATGAGGTGAATTCAGCAATGCATCCTTTGATTAATGGGTTAATGAATAAATATTTTTTTTGTCTCAGCAAATGTTGGCAGAGCTACCAGAGGAAGAAATTATCTAAAGCTAAATACTGGCAGCAGCTGGACAACCCTATTGTAGGCAAAGATGTGGAAGTTCAAAGTGTTGTGCCTTTTCCCATTGGGGCCATTCTTCATAATTTTGTGGAAGTTCCTTTTAGTGCTTTAATTGCTTTGTCTGTGAAATAGGATTTGTGACTTCTCTCTTCTTTTGAAACTTCTTTTCAAACCTATGGATCACAGAGTGCAAAATACAGAATCTGTATCTTTGTGTATTTTATATAAACCTTGTCTATTAGAAATGGCAATAGTTTGGTTACTTCTTATCTGTCTGTAGTGAAGGACTGGAGTAGAACTCAGGTTTTTGATCATATCTTGTGCACTCTTATCAGGCTGTTAAAACAGTTAAATATCTTAACTACAATGTTTCTGTTTTCCAGAACTGGATATATTAATTGGGGTGTATGTCTAAGGTCTTTCCTTTCACTTTTTCTGTTTTTAATCAAGTAACCTCAAACTCAAATAGTTTCTAGAAGTGTTAATCAGGGAATCATGGAAAAAGCCTAAATGATGTGGAGCTATAAACTCCTTCATCAGCAAGAGTCAGAATAAATGTACCAAAACCAGCAGCTAATTCTTAGAGATGTAATTGACATTGCCATCCTCATTAGGGAGGGAAACCAAGAATATAGAAGCTCTCTTGGCAAGTGTAATATGGTGTAGAACCCCACAATAGGAATAATGGTCTTCTGATGCCGCACAGCTGTGGTGGCAAAGCCAAAACACAGAAAATTCACAAGTGGTGGAAAGCTAAAGCCAGAGGGTGATGCATTGAGGGAAAGATTTCTTCTTGAGCTAAGACCACTATCTGGTTACAATACTTGGTTAAAGTGACTTCACTTTTGATCTGCTCTATAACTAGAAAACAGCAGGCCAAACAGTTGGGCTAGTTGCTAGCAGAGATGAGCCTGACTGAAAACTTGAGTAGTCCTAAATTTTGGAAAGTTCACAGCTGGATTTGAACTCTGTGGCTCGAACTCTAGTCACTTGCAGGTTTTCCCCTTCCGAAACTAGGCTGGTGTGATGGATGTCGGTGCGGATTACTCATGCTGCTAACATGAGTTATTTGTGCAGGTGGCCCTGTGGGTCCTTGGGAGCTTTCCCTGACTGGCCAGAGTGGGAGTGTGAAACAATGCATCAGTAACCATGCTTTGACAAGTGCTCCTTTTAGGAGGAGGTGTAAAGGGGAGAGAACTTGGCCAAAGTAGTTCCAAGAGAATATCCACAGAGCTTTTTAACACCCTTGCTTCCATCTGGGCACTGAGGCAATGCAGTAGGTTTTAGAAGTATTTGATATCTTTCAGCTTCTGAGAAGTGACCAACAGCTTTCTGGGAGGATAATGTTTCGTGGTGTCAGAAACCTCCAGTTGCCAAAATAAAGTGTATTAATTTCCTACCTCCGCCTGTCTATGGATATGATAGACTGTTGTAAAAGTCTGGGCGCCTCTGCTGTAACTTTTCCCTATCTTCTCATCAGTTCTGTCTCCTAAACAGTAACTGATTCATTGCCATTATATGTTCATCAGACTTTATGAAAAACAGTCTCAAGGCATGATTCTGTTTCAGCCTTTCCAAGACCTAGCTGTATTTTTTAGAGTTTAGATGGATGTTTGAATAAAATACCAAAATGTTCCATTCCTTTGCAGGTAGCATCATCATGTATGGAGCACTCCTCCTCTTTGAATCCGAATTTGTCCACATTGTTGCCATTTCCTTCACCTCCTTGATTCTCACTGAGTTACTGATGGTGGCATTGACGATCCAGACGTGGCACTGGCTGATGATAGTGGCTGAGCTGCTCAGTCTCTCCTGCTACATAGCTTCACTGGTCTTCTTACATGAGTTTATTGGTAAGCTTAAACACTTCTTCTCCATTCAGTCAGTTTGTGACTGGAATAGTAATGGGACTATTAAGAGCTGAATTGAGCTTAAAGGCTGTTGAAGTCAACAATAATTACAGTGGCAGTAGTTCTCACAAGTATAACCTCATTTGAAGGCACTTGAAAGATATTTTATGGTTCCTTCTCATAGCAAAGTGATCTAGTCAGTAGTCTTTGAATCTCATCCATACTTTCGTACTATCAGCTGGTTTATGTAACAGGGGTCTTTGTTTCCAAATGGGATCTGAATTTGAGACTATGGATTGAAGCCTCTGGTGTTGGCTTGGAAGATTTCAACTCTAAACTGGATGAAGGAGCTGCCTCCTGAAGTTGACCTTATTTTATTATCTTTTTTGGGCCCCTCCTGAGTTTGATTGTTGGGTTTTTTTTTTTAATTTCCCTAAAATAAAGATCATTCTTTTCCCTTGCTACAGGAAAAGGGATGAGGATTTTCAGATTCCCCCCGTGCCGTTTCATTGCAAATAGCAGATCCGTAGGGTTTGTTCCAGTTTTTGTCTGGGAACCACAAGGTGTCACTGCTTCCAAAAAGCTCTTTGCTAACTCTGAAAGTAACTTCTGAGTGGGGTGGATCTATCTGTCTTGCATATGGATACACCAGCTCCATTTTGAACAGTGCCCCAGCTGGGTTTTGACCCATTCTGAGGTGTTAAAACTGAGTAAAAGAGACACATTTGCTGGATTATCTGCAAAGTAGAAGAGAGCAGCTCCCAGAGTCAGAAGTCAAGTAATCTATTTGCAGGAAGCTTTGCCAGGAGATGGATACCCCTGTCTCAGATGGGGTATGTATGAGCACTTGCCTATGAGGACCTGACTAAAATGTGCTATGCAGAAAGCTGTATCTCTTGTGGAAGAGAAGGACAGAAGAAGTGAGGAATCAGGGATTCTATGAGCTTTGAGCTTGCATGTGGAGAGGGTGAGGCTGTTTAAGAAGGATGGGTAGATTGAATTGCTTTTCTGCACCTCTTCCCAGAACGTACTTCCCGTGGTCATTGACACTGGGCTGTTTCCTTTTCTCAGATGTTTACTTCATTGCGACTTTGTCATTCTTGTGGAAAGTCACAGTCATCACCCTGGTGAGCTGCCTTCCCCTCTACGTCCTGAAGTACCTGAGAAGAAGATTTTCTCCACCAAGCTATTCCAAGCTCACATCCTAGGGCTGCTCCCCTTGCACACCAGAGACAAACATTGCACATGGCTGAGAGACAGAATCATGTAGTTGTTCCTCTAACGAATACATCCCAGTATTTGCATAAGGATCATGTGGTAATATCTATTACATGCTGCTTCATTGAAAAAGACTTCACAGCTGCTGTGAACAGAAACCTAATGATAAAAGGGAGTTTTGAGGGCACTTGTTGGTTCATCCAATTTTTTGTCCTTTTTGTTCAACTTGGCTGGGGTCAAACTCATGTAACTGGGATGACGATGAGTTTCTCATGCATGGTTAAAAGCATCTGAAAGCTGCTAACTGACCGTGGAATTTACATCTGGCAAATTTAAGTTGCTTTTTTCAGTGTCTGTGCTGTTCCTTGTGTTATGTTGGTTTATGTTATTTATCTTTTTCTTTCAGATAGTTACATTATTTTTCTTTTACATCTTGGAAATCCCTTAATGTAGGTGATGCACTGTACTGCTGACAGCTGAGTCCTGATTTATGGCATGCTGTTTCCATAATAGGGCTCCAGCAAGTCGGATCTACACACACTTGAGAATCTGAACGTGTTTGAGATTTTCCTTCAGTTGAGATGTGGTCAGTCACCCTAGTGATTTTGGAGGTATCAAGCCACTGATAAATATGGAGAAGCGTAATCCAAAATGAAGAAATTAATTTCTGTATAGTTTCTGTGCTTACTGTTTGAAGGAGCTGGTGATATAATGGCTTTACCCTGTATTTAATTGTATAGGAGAAAATTTTCTAAACTAAATCGAATCGTCTTTGGAAAAGAAATTCACAGTTGATCAGACTTGAAATGTGTCGACAACGTGAGAAGAGACTCGTACTGTTCTGCAGACAATGTGGCAGACGTGTCTTGAATCCTTGGAGACTGAAATGAAAGGTCACAGAGCTTCTGCTCCTCACAGCTACACAAAATCTGTTTCCTGTTAGGGTGTAACTGCGAAGATGAGCTGCAAATAAGCAGAGGCACTCCTAGGTGGATGTTGCTCATGACACACTCCCTGTAGAGCAGCAGTTTTTGAGAGCCTTGGGCGGGCTTTGCTCTAAAAACCTAATCTGAATAACAGAGGCAGGAATGGAGTTCATACAAAGGACTTAAGCTTGTGTGCAGAGCGAATTTACCTTCCAATTTTTAATTTTCAAAAATTCAACTCAATAAGTTCTGGTTTTATACTTAGGATTTACACACACTGTAAGGCTGTGAGTAGAGGAACTTAGGGTGCTCAGGAGAATGAGGAAGAGACTGTGAATATAGGAACTTAGGGTGCTCAGGAGAATGAAGAAAAGACTGTGAGTAGAGGAACTTGGGCTGTTCAGGAGAATGAAGGAGAATTACAGGAACTTTCTAACAACGGGTCTGTGGATCAAACATGCGTGAGCTTGTAGTGGCAGTCACCCTCATCTAATGGCTGTTTAGTCTGTGCTAAATTAGTTTCTTGCTGTCTCATTCCCACATCAGAAAAACCACCATGGGAGCTGGCATTGCTTGATGCCTTTGTTGGTCAACTGTGTTGAGGGGCCAGGAATGGCAGAACCCAGAGCTTGAGCTGATTTCTCTCTCAAAGCAGCCCTTCCAGGTCAGGGCAACTGCACTGGAGTGAGGAACAGAAGTTCCCTGTTCATCTCTGTGCCACGTCAAACTTCTTTAAAGGATTGCCATTGTGTCATTACTGCAGAGGTTCCAGTGTCACAAAGAGCTGCATGAGAAGGTTTGAGGTGAAAACAGGAGTGTTGTTTTAAAAGGAGAGCTGGAATCTCTGTTGAGCCATAGTGGGACATCTTGAATTTTCAGATCTAAGATAGTCATGACTTGTGTGGTCAGTGTGTGCTAACTGCCCCAGGAAATGTTTTGTACAACCTGACCTGCCTTCATTGTTCTCAGTTCCTGTGGATAAATCTCAAGGTGGAGGGGAGGCAAGTTCCAGAAGATTTAGAGAAAAATTGGATATCTCTCATAATGCTCGTGTCTCGGGGTGAGAAGAAGGTGCAAGTTCATATGACCTTGTTGTTTCATGCAGGGGGAAGACTCAGTTATAAAAATTATGTTTTGTGATGTTTCAGGAATAAGAGCAGCAAATGCTTTTTAACTCATGGAGTTTTCTTCTCTGCCAGCCTTCTGATTAGGCTCTTGTCTGAAGTCCTGATACAGTAACAATTGCCTTCAGAGACAGCCTACTGGCTAAGGACGGCTAATTCTTGGTATTACCTTTTCATCATATTTTAGAAAATTGTCTTTTCCCCCTTCTGTAATACAAATTTCTGACTACTGTACATACACATTCATGTTGGGAAGGGCCCCAGAAGTCCTTTACTTCTCAGTGCTTAGTCTCATGAAGGAAAAACAGTGCCTCAACAGCCCATTCATGGGGAATTGGCCAACAGCCTGTTGTGAATTATGCCACTTTGCCAAAAAGATATTTAAGGGATATTTTAAGTTGTCTTTATCGTGCATAGTGCATGGCAGGTGTTCTGGAGTCCCCAGTCAGCATTTGATTTAAGTCTATTTAAGTACAAGAACCAAGACTTTCTTTTGGCAATTTCTTGGGACTGAGAAGTCAAGTCCCTGTTATCTCTTGGCACACACGTTGTGGTACATGTCATCATAAAGCCCTCTCTCCTGTGTGTCAGTGGTTAAATGTCCTGCAAGAACAACAGTGCCAAGCTACTGTATGTAAATATTTGAGACATATATATGGTAGAATTCACTGTTTCCTGAAGTCAATACAGTTTACACTGAGTGGACCATATTTGCAAAATACTAGCTTACACCAAGAAAGGGAGTGAATTGTGGTTTCATTTATATTTATTGAATCTTAACTTTAATAAGGAACACATATTTAGTAGAATTGATAGTAATCTATAGCTGTGTTTTGGAGTGTGTATTCTATTCCTTTGCAGCTAGTTTTATTGCACAAGGTTATAAATCCAGGATGTCATTTCTGTCTGGGTATACACTGCATTTTTAAAAAGCAATCAGAAAATTAAAACTGCCATCTAACAGACAGCAGGAAAGAGGAATGATTGTTGTATTTTTCAAGTTCAGCACTTTATGTCTGCAATCTATTTCTCTTAATTTATTTGAAAAAGAAAAAACAGTGTTTTTAAAAGCAAACTTTAATACATGTGTTCATACTTACTGTACATTTGAATAAATGGATTCTCTGATGGAAATTTAATTTAGTCCTTTCCCTCTAGTATGCTCATCCTTTGTGCTTGTTGGGAGTGAAGCATTGTTTTGTTTTCTTCTTCTGTGCAGTATCTAGCCTTGGTGTTCTTCCTATTCTCCTTTTTTTTGTTCTGCTTAATGTCCTGCAGCAGTTTGTGCTCCTCGTGTGCTTCGGGGCTGTGCTGCCGGTGGTGCTGTGGGGTCACGGTGTGTGTCTCGCTCTGCTCCCGTGCCTGCTGCTCTGTGCTCTGCTGCTGCTGTGGTTAAAGTGGGGCTTTGTCACATGCACTCTCCTCTTCTTGCACCTCCACAGTAATTCCAGACGTGTCACAACCCCATCATTGTTTTTTTGTCCATGGCTTTCATCCATAGAGCCTGTCCTGTTCCTTTTTGCTCAGCTGAAACGCAGCGCTTGTTATTCAGCAGCTAAAAATCTGTGCAGGGTTTTATCACTGGAGAGTGATGAGTGACACCCCTTCAGTGTTGAGATCTACCTGCTGAGAACCATAGCTGTGGCTGGACCAAAAGAGCAGCACCAAAGGTGTTGTTTCTCTGTGGTCTACTCAACTATCACAGTCAAACACCGTGATGACCTCTCCTGTCCTTTGCAGCTGCTGAGGAAAATTTTGCTGTAGTTGAGCTGAGTTTGTGAGGAAGCCCCAGAGAACTAGGTGAGTGAATCCTTAAAGTTTGTCTTCTGGCTTTATCTTTTGGAGAAATCTGCTGCATCACCTGAATCCTCAGTAAACTCCTGGTTTGCACAGTGGTGCTCTAAACCAGGTCTGTAAACTCCGATAATGTGCTGCTCACAGTCATGAGTTCTTTGCACACAACTGATGGGATCAGGTTTGACCCATCTCCAGAGCTGCTGGGGCCTCTGAAATCTTCAATGTGAGCTGGATGGGCTTTTCTGCTTTTTATTTATTATTGGTTATTTCATAATTTGTAAGCTCTTTGATTGCATGAAATCCTGGGTTCTACAGCTTTGCCAATATGGTCCATTACTACTGCCTACTACAACCTGTGTACTTTTATGCCTTTGAGAACATTTTTAATTGTTAAAATTGTTTAAAAAGAACTGTTATGTTAATTTTTAATTGAGAAAATGGATTCTGGTGTCAAAATGGTATTTACTGTGATGCTGATGTTCTGTACCTGTCATCTAGTTAAACAGCGTGTAAATACTCTTGATTCAAGAAAGAGATAAATGCCAATTATTTATTGTTCTGTGGAGTTACATGTTGCAGATGTGTCAAAACTTCAAAGGGAATGTTGTAAAACAAGGTGGAAAAAATAAATTTTATGCAACTTCTTTACTTCATCCATGTGGACCATCTATGATGCACATGAGTTCACCCTGGCATGATGAGTCCAAGGTGTATTTTGACTGTACTGTGAGTAATAGTTAAGCATTTCCCAACTAGAGAAACTTTATCTGAGAAATGTTCAGTACTTTCTGATCATCATTATGGATCTGCTTCATTAGTGTCTTTGTTAAGACCATTAGGAAACTGGTCATAACAGGAAGGATTTTATGTGATGGGAGGAGGATGAGGTTTGTGGTTGGAGGTTCCTGAAATATATATCTGTTTTAAGGTTTTGGTGTAGGCTTTTGATGCCCTTCACTCTCTTAGTGACTTCTTGCATGATCACTTGGGCAAGCTGATGGACCCACTGCCATCACTATGCCCAGAGGACCAGGTGGAACTTCATCACCAAGCTGCTGCTTCACTGTAGCTTTTCCAGCTTTTACAACCAGTTAATCCCAGAGCCTGCAACTAGAGGATTTTTAACAAGCCCCATGATTTGGAAATTCACTTTCAAGAGAGTTATGAAAATTTTGGTCAAATCATCCTTGCAGTATTTCGTGCAACCCCAACTAGGTGGAGGGTGGTCACTCCTGCTGGTACCCACTGCTGGGAACTTGGAGAAATTTTTTTTGCTTGGATCATATCTCTCCAGCTCTTGGAAAAACAATGATGCAATAGTATCAGGAACAGCTATTTTTGGAGTGTTCTCATCACTTGACTGTTTGATTAAGTAACTGCCTGGGTGTGCAGCAGAAGTCCTGTGGATGGGTGAGGAGCAGCAGGGAGAAATGTGAGTTTAGCACCAAATATGCTCTGCAGGGGAAACTTCAGTAGTTCTGATAAAGAACACAATATCACAGTTTTCTACCAAAATACATCAAAATACAACAAAAAATATTTTTAAAAATTGAAATTATATAAAGAAAATCTGTTACTTGTTAGACTTTTTCACTTAAAAGAGTGATAAGCTTTCCTTCGGATAATACAGAACACAGATTCCAGCATCTCAACTTTTTTCATTATTAACTTTTTTGCATAAAATGCGAAATAAACAACTCCTGTGATGTTTGCACACATCAAATGAATGCTGTAGACTCCAGAAATTACAGGAACAGATTCACTCCCAAGTGTTCCCCATTTCCCATTCCAAATGAGTTACATAAGCCCTAGTTAGTGGTTCTTTTAATTTATGGATGGTTTCTTTTTAATGGTGAAATGTGTAATTAAAAAAAGCTAGAAATAGTTTTTTCTAAACTCACTCTGGAAAGGGAAGGAGAATTTTTGCCATTTTTTTTTTTTCACCCAAACATTGCATAATAGTAGAAAATGTCAAAGATTTCTATGGAGTTTAATTTCATTCTTTATGTGGCTGTGGTCATATAAGAAATTTGAACACTGCAGGGGTTGGCAGATTTTTGGAAGATCACGCATCCTGGGATAAGTTTTCAGCCTGGGCTTTACCAAAGAATGCCTGGCCTTATTTTTTCAAGTTGTGGTTGTGTTAGACACTAGGCACTAGCATGGCTTTTTATTCTGATTTCTTCTAAAAAATAAAAAAGAAGAGGTGCTGGGTGATAATGGGGTATTTTACTATGGCCCTGAGCCTTGGGCTTCTGTACATCTTCATACAGCCCAACCCTTTGTCTTAAAACATTGGGAGAGAAGCAAAGTTTGTGGACATAGCCTCTCTCTTTGCTTTCTGATGGTCCAAGTCACACAGCTGTGCCTCCTCTACCTCTTCTCCACGGTGTTAGGGTGGCATTAAATATCATAAATCTTCACTAAAGGAAAGTAACTGCTCCTGTTCCCATTTCACAGAGGGAACCTGTAGCCTCCAGGCTGTACCCAAGTCCTTGGCAGAGCACGGAGTGCAGATAATAATTTCTTTTTTATTAGACCTAATCCCTGCTTTAAATGTTACAGTCAATCCTATAGTACTATAAGTTACTCATTCCACAGAGTATATAGATCATAGAATAGTTTGGGTTGGAAGGGACCTTAGAGATCATCTAATTCCAAACCCCCTGCCATAGGCAGGTTTTAAATTATTAGTGTGAATGCTGGCTTCAGAAACACTGCCCTTATTGTAGTGGAGTATTGATCAATCCCAATCCAAAAACTTTAAACCATTTCAAAACCTGATCCTGCAGATAGATCCAAGTTAGATGTTTCTAAATGTTTTTGCAATGGCTTGTGACAGTGGTGAGTTCCAAAGAGTGTGGGCAGCACCTGTCTGCAGAAATAGCATCACTGCAACTGCAGAAAGGTAATGCAGAAGGAACTTGGACAACCATGATGGCAGTTACTAGTAGCCCCACATCCTGGTCCAGCATCTATGAAAGGTCAGTATCAAAAGCAATCCTCTGGTTTCCCTGGGCCATGAACTGACATTTCCTGGCCTTAAAACTTTATGAGTGGAGTCGGATTCTCTAGGGTGTGTGGCAAATCTCTGAATTTTTGCTGCTTAAAGTGATCCAGATCTTGAAGATCCTCAGAAGAGCATCCTTCCCTCTGCAGCCTAAGACTTGACTGTTATTGAGCAAGTTACAAAAAAAGGGCTTTAAAAATCACAGCATTCCCACTTTAAAGCTTCCCCTTCTTGGCTTGCTGTAATTGTGCACGTAAGGAGGAATATTGTGTGCTGTTCAGATTCTCTCACAGAAAGAAGCAGTAACAAGAACAATCTGTGCAAAAGAATTTAGCGCATTAAATATGGGGGTAATAGTCATTCTCATTTGTCCTTTTATGTGAAACAGATTTTATTTTAAATGTACACTCTTGAGTAGCTTAACTACATCCAGAAACTTGTTTACCAGGGCAGAAGTAGAATTACCCACAATATAAATGAAGAGCATGAGCAGAGGTGAGTGGATTGTGCTGCCAGCTTCTGCCCGGTGGGCTGGGCAGTGATGCCCAAGGATCCCTTGGGGGGTATCACCTCCACTTGGGATTGCAGAGGACAGAGCTTTTACTCATGTGTTTCACATCTTCTCCTGTGTTGTAGCTCTACTGGAGGTATTAAATTTCTGTGCCATTAGACACAGGTCTGTCCTTTGCTGCCTCTTCTCTCTTGAAGACACGTCTCTTGGAGTTCCTGTTGTACAGTGGCAAGTTTCACCAGCCTCTGACTCAACAGCAAGTGATGCAGGCTGCTATGGATTGGGATTCCTGTTTATGATGAGAACCTCAGAGATACCATTGTATAAAATGCCATGTAAGATTTCAGTGGAGCAAGTTACCTGCCCCAGCAGTGAAGTGTGACTGATGTGGAAAGCTCAGTGCCAAGCCCATGGGATGGGTGAGAGATGCTGCCCACAAGGAGAATTCCTCTGCAGCCTTGGTACATTTGAGATGAAGGTTTTTAATAAAAGGTACATTTTTAAGGATCAGCACTCCCCCTGTCCACCACCATCTCTGCTCCAGTGCTGTGGTTTGCTGAGAATTGCTGTGTCCTGCATCTGCCATTGATGTCCTCCAGACTGGAAGGTTCCACGTGTGACTTGTCACCTTGGGTAGCCCAGGATGCCAACTGCAGACAGGGAGTAGAACACATCATGCTTACCGTGTTTTTATTATCTTTGATCTTGCTGCAAGAGTTGAAAGCTGGGACTTCCAAGGAGAGCCCTCAGGACTGCAGCAGGCAGTGAAGGAGCACTGCCAGTGCTCTTCTTGGTCCTACTGAGCTGGGTTCTTTGCCCTGGAAATGTTTCTGGAAAAGTTTATTGGTCTCCAATTGCACCCTTATTAGATTCTCTCCTGTTCTCCTTGCTTTTGGCCACCAGCACACCATGAGCTGTAAAATTTCAGAGCCCCAGTGAGGAGCAGCCAGTGTTTTAACCACTCTCTTGCCAAGGTGGCCTTGGCTGCAAGGGAGCTCGTGCTGTTGGGGCTATGCAGGTGGGCAACCAGCCCAGGACACCCCCTGCCTGGCCACTGTTCAGCTCCTGAATCCCCTCAGTGACATCATGGGTGTCACCTTCTCATTGCTCCCTGATCTTGGTGTGTGCCCATGCACAGAACAGAGTTACAAATCACTCCATTTGCACATAAGAGTCTTGTCCTAATTTGATTTGTAAACACAACTGGAGCAGTTGCATCCTGCTGTTTATGGCTGTAGCTTTAATTATTTAGTAAGCCATCTTGGCTTCACTCTTGCCTGGAACAATTGCTTTTAAGCCCAATGACAAACAGAAAAGAGATTTCAATGTGGAAGATGAATAAAATTAAGCAAGAGTATGGACCTTTTTTTGGTTAAAGGGTGAGCTGGGAACTAACACTGTTCTTTTGATTTACATTCAAGGTATGTAGAACACCTGGGGAAGGGGAAGACCAGTTTTAAACAGGTTCTGTACTATCATTGCCTGCTGTGAGCTGCTCCAAAGAAGCATTTATCACTTATTATTGCAGTGGTATTCAGACCCAGACCTTCTCCATCCTCACAGCAGGACTGTAAATTTAAAAAGAAGTTTCTAAAAGATGAAGGTTAGATGTTATCAGCCACTCATCCACTTTGCTTTCTCCAGATATGCCACTTTCCTATCTGTAGTATACTTTTCCTTCATGGAATGGTTTGGGTTGGAAGGTTCCTTAAAGATCATCTAGTTCGAAGCCCACTGCCATGGGCAGGGGCTGTAAGTAGAAAATCTTCCCAAAACTGATGGAAAAGGTGCACTGTGCTGGTGTCTCAGCAGTGCAGGAAACAAACAGATCAGGGTCACCCACACCCTCCCACAATCCACAGGTTTTGTTCAGGTCTGAGCTGAATTCTTACAAGTCCTTTGTTACAGAAGCGTGGAACTAATTTTTACAGGTGTGGTGTTCACCATAAACAGCCTTCCACTGAAGGAAACATCTTGTATTTCACACGGGAGCGACAGCTATTTCCTTCACAGCCTCAGTCTCTTTTGTGATCTCTCAGCATGGGGACATGCTGCAGGGATGTGATTTACACGGGCTCCCTCTTGCCTTTCTTTCAGCTCCTGTTGCCATTCCAGCTCTGAAGGACAGAGTGCCACAAAGCCTTCAGTAAAACCAGAGCCCGGAGGAAATATCAGGTGTTAACATCCAATAAAAAGCTCACACGCTGGAATGAACTGGGATGGTGAGGTACCACTCGCAGAGCCCAAGCAAGAACTGACCTAATGGAGTGGTTTTATGGTGGCAGCAGGTAAGAACTAATTATGGACCCTGGACTCCATCACCAGCTGAGGTGTCAGCTTCACTTAACAACCCAAGTACCTACAATTAAATTGTGGTGCTTTCTCCTCCCTCGGATAACTCAATGCAGTTGCTCCTGTAGGAGTAAATCTGAGGTGCTGAAAGAAATACTGCACTAGAAATCACGCTGTAGGGAGCGTTTTATATGCTTTGGGCTAAATTAATGGTTGGGTTTGGGGGTTTTTAGAGAGAGGGGGTTGAAAAAAAAAACAAACTTTGTGCACAAATACATACTTTAAAATATTCCTTTCTTTCAAACACCAGCTATTTTAACAACAGTGTAAATCAGATTTTACAGACCACGTATTTCAAGTATGAAGTTCATTAAACGTGTGAAATTCTAGATTAGCTGCTGGGTGTGGCCAGAGCCACAGTAATGAATTGTAAATTGCGTTCAGGATATAACATCAGATTCCCTCGCCCTGGCAGTGACATTAAAGGGATAAAAGCCACCTTTTCAAGACGGTCATAACCTTTCTTTGTTATCTTCTTCTAGTTTAGCCATCACGTGGCATGATGCATGACTGTATCAGTGTTGCCATCACAAGCCTAATGAAAAGGTGTCAGCTTGTATTAGTTCATTGTTATTTTTTATAAACCAACTTATGACCTACTGAAACTAATGCTATTTGTACATGCATTTCTGACAATGCCCACATAGTAGCTGGCAGGCTGTCTTTAGATGCAAGAATATTGGTTTTAAACTGTGATTCACTCTGACCTTGCATGAAAGAATGACTTTATATAGTGAGAATCACTTTATGTAGTGAGTTTTTGGCAAAACTGAAGGGGTCAGGGTAGATCTGACTAAGGTATGTGGGACATTGGGAGATGCTGCAGGGCTGGAGGATGCTATGGGGCCAGGTAACTCCCCCTGAGCTGCACACAGGCTCAGCCATCAGGCTTCTGCCTGAATTGGGGGGAAAACCTCAAACAGATTGGGTTTTTCAGGAAGCTGAGGCTCAGAATAGGTTTTCCCACAGCTGCAGAGGCAGATTTGGTACTTGTTGCTCATATGGTTTGACATGAGGATGTAGGACATTTCCATGGAGTAGTGATTATGAACTTTGCTTCAGATTTCTAGGAGGCAGATGAATTAATTACATGCTCCTAGTCCCATAAGAGGTTTCTGATTCAAGGGATGCCTGACTGAAGAGAGGGAAGGGTTGGATTGTTCTATGAGTGATTTAAAAGACTTTAATTTTTTCCCTCACAGGAAATTTTCAAGGGGAGAGAAAGGATGTGCTGTACACTTTCTTCAATATCTTTTTTATTTGTGGCTTTGTTTTCTGGGTTTGCCTTTGTTGAAGAAAAGTAAAATCAAATTTTAAAAAATCATTCATCACTTCTAGAAGTTATTTCAAATGTCTACAAACAGAATCCATTTAGTAAAAGACAGTTCTTGGAGAAGAAAAAAAAAAAAGAAACCAAACAAAATCCCAAAATCCCAAACAACTCAACCAAAACTACTTTAACTAAAAAAAAAAAAAAAAAAGCCTGTCAGCTTATTGAGCTTTGTTGGGGAAAATTTATTTTAAAAGAAACCCCAGAATTTTTCAACCAATTTTCATTGTAGATGAAAAGCTATTTCTCATTGGGAAAAATGTTTTGGTGGGAAAAATCCAAGCAGTTCTAGTTACAGTCTTGAAGAGCTGGATATGGGTGGATTCCCCAGGCCACGTGGAGCTCATTACAAGATCAGACACTCAGTTTGTAACTTAATTAAGTGAGTGAATATGTTATTTAGACAAGTGCATTGTCAAAAAGAAGCCTGAATTGGTAATATGTAGTCACGATGCTTCAGGACACGTATGAAAATGGAGGGCAGTGCCAATGTGTGTTCTTCAGACAGGCCAAGCTGCAGATGTTGGGATGTTTGGTCCTAGTTTGCTCAGTTTAGTTGTCCTGGTGAGGGACAGTCATTTACAGGGTGTGAATCTGCTGTTCAGGCTTTGCAAAACACCTCTATGTTGAGGTTGTGTTGGGAGAGCACGACATGTGATTGCAGATTCAGGGAGAGCTGTATTTACTTTGGAAGAGTGAGGAGCTTTTGTCCGAAAGTGCTTATTGTTGCTGTGAGCCTGAAATACCTTTTGCAAGTGGAAAACAGAGATGTCTCCACAAAGTCTATGATGATAAACTCTGGGCAGCTACCCCAATGGCCTGAGAGCACATCCTCAGGAAGCCTTGATGTCTTATCTCTGGGAAAGCATGAGAATTTTATTTTATTTTTTTAAAAACACAACAAACTATTTCAAGTTTTATCACAAATTAACAACGAGGAGCTGGACAGGGAGTGTTCATTCTCCAGCAGCCCTGCCTAAGGGTGAGGTGATGCTGTAGTGGCTGCTAGGGGGATGCCAGGGACCACTGGGGGCCCAGACCCTCTGGAGTCCCCCAGACCAGCTGCTGGATCTCCCCAGCAGCCATGCCCTCCACCAGCCATCACAGCTCTCCTCTTCCAGGCTGGGAGCTCCTTTCGCAGCCTCCTGGGCCAGGAGCCCAGGCTGCTTATGGGGAAAATGTCAGGTTCCAAACTCCCCCTTCCCAGGTCAGGGAGTGGGCTGGGGTCGAGACCAGGGACAGGAGATGTTCCCCCTTTCCGCTTGTCCCCAAAGCTAGGCATCCTCTAGGCAAATCCTGCAGGGTGCCATGGACACGGTGGGGAAGGTGGATCTGTTGCTGGGGGGGTTAGGGATGCTGTCCAGAACTTGCCCCTGTAAGGAAGAGGAAGTATTCTCCTAAAGAGGGGATAAATAGTGAAAAATATTAGCTATTAATAGCTCCTTACCTCCAAAAATAAAACCCCTTAGTGATACCAAAATAAGAAAGCAAAGGAAAGTCGGAGATATTTGGCCTTCCTTTAGAAAAGGGAAGCTAAAAATAACGGGAGGGAGATATATATATATAAAAAAATCTCTCGTTTCTAGGGAAAGTCTCTGCCCCCGCATCCAGCTTGCACCGTTATATAAGACTTGAACGCCGGCCCCCGCTCCTCCGCGGCCGCTCGCAGGGCGCTGGGAGCCGGGGCCAGATGGAGAAAGGTTCCGTCAGGAAAGTTTTAACTCAGCGGGGGAAGCTGCAGCCAGTGGAGGACACGATTCTCTCGCTGAACTCTCCAAAAGGCCTTGGAAATCTTACAGTTTGTGTCATATGCTGGTTTGGGGAATGCTAGGCAGCGAGAGGCAGCCGCCAGCCCTTTTTTGCTTTTTTTTTCTCCTCTCTCTCTGCGCCGAGTTTAATTTGGGTAGCAGGATTCAGCATTTTCAAGTTGGAAAAAACTTGGTGGAAGGAGATATTTTAGGAAAACCCTGTCATGTGAACTAGTGGGAGCCGATCAAACTGAGCTATTAAAAGAAAGACATTGTATTTTTAACCGGTCCAGACGAGGGAAGCCAACCTGTGTGCCATAACCACCGGGTTGGGGCTGCTCCCCCCCAGCGTGGGAGGAGGCCAGGCTTTCCATCGGGGGATCCCATTCTCCAGTCACTCTGGGATACCCTTTGGCAAAGCCTGATGCTCTCGGCCACCCCCAGGCTGTGTGTGGCTTCCCTGCACCTTGATTGCCCTCATCTCCCTGCAGTTCTACCCATCCAAACTCTGCTTTAATACGCCCCCTCCACATAAAACCCCTTCCCCACCTCCTCTCCTCTTCATTCCCCAATAAAATTATACCAAGGGGTGCTGGGGTGACCCGTTAGTGCCACGCTGAGGAGTGCAGGGGTGGAAGGCGAGGGGAATAAAAGGGAGTAATTAATAATTTCTCCACACTTAGTAATTAGCGATTTCTTTGCTCTACAAGCACAGCAGCAACTTCAGTGTCTCTTTAAGAGACATTAAGTAGTTCCGACTTGCCTTCACCTGATGCCCATAGCTGGCTAATGAGGTTTGCCAATTAGCTTAAATATGGCACCTCTGCAGAGGGCTTTAGTGCTTCGCCCCTGGCCCAGGGGGGGGTTTGCAGGATCTCTCTCGGCAACACTGCAGCACCCAAAGTGCTCCCTTATGAGGGCTGAGAAGGGGAAGAGCATCAAGATCGACCCCAGGTATCTTGTTTATGGTGGTTTTCTTCCAGCTGGGGAGTTCTGGGGGGCTCGGGCAGGACAAGCCCTAGGAATTGAGGAGCGGAGGGTGCCGGTGGCCCCGCTGCTGGGAGCGCAGGTGGGTTCCGCATGCCCCTGGCCCAGGGAAGGAAAAGGTGTCCCTAAAAAACCTCGGGGGTGTGAGGGGAGCACTCGCTGCAGGGATGCGGGGTCTCGGCGCTGTGGGTGTCGGGGAAAGCCGGTTGTATAAAGGAACGAGAGGAAGGTATTTCCGCTTGGGCACGTCCAAAAGTGACAAGAGCTAGGAAAGAGAGGTGCGCTGAGTTTCCCTGGCCTGCCCGCAGTTGCTAGCCTGCGGGAAAACAAACCGGAGAAGCAGAAAGTTTGATTGCGATACCTCCTCCTTCGAGTTGATTTTTGGGACTCTGCGAGTGAAAGATGGAAACGGCGCTCGGGTGCCAGGCGGCTCCGGCAGCAGCCAAATCCCTCGGCCCTGACTCACCAACTCCCCCCTCATGTCTCCCCCCCCCCCTCCCCCCCCCCGCGCCCCCCCCCGCCCAC